>VWZU01007192.1:590926-635579 GCA_013397095.1 Sterrhoptilus dennistouni | reverse complement strand
CAGGGGTGGTGAAGAGGACAGGGCAGGGGACAAGTGCCACACTCTGATGGCCCCGTCCATCCTCCACACTGGCCCACAGCAGAGAACGGCAAAAACAGGGGGAAAAAGTGGCAGAGGACAAAAAACCAAAATAGGGTGAAAAGAAAAAGACTCAGTCGCATTGCATCTTCAGCAGGAAGCCTTGGATTATTAATTTTTTCCCTTTCTCTCCATTCCAAATTCCCGTTGTATGGGGTTGGTTGGTTGGTTGGTTTTTTTTTGCATGTTTTTCCTCTCTCCCCCTCCCCCAGGTGGCCTGGCCGGATACTCTCTCAATTCTTATGATTATTTTCGGAAACGGTGAACACTTCTTCTTCTTCTTCTTCTTCTTTTCTTCCTCCTCTCCTTTCCACTTGCACTCGCTGGCCGTGGTCGTCACCGCCACTACTCCGCGGGCCGGCTCTGGGGTCAAAAGTGGCGGGCGAGGTGGGCGAGCGGGAGGAGCAGCAGCCACACGCAGCCGCTTTGCCGCCAGGCGCCGTTGTTCCCGTCATGGACTGCACCGGGGCCTGCAGGAAGGGACAGCAATGCCCGCGGGGTTGGTCACAAAGTCAACAGACAGCAAAAACCATGAAATAAAGGTTAAAACTGAAATAAAACCCCATCACGCTATTTGGGGCCCCGGCGGTGTTGCACGTGGTGGGGTTGCTCTGTGGTGGAGCTCTCCCCGCCATCTGTGCTGTCTCAAGAACATGGGGACAGCCATCCCTGTCCCCACAAATGCTGGTGCTTGGGACAGGATCCTCTGCAGTCCCATTTCAGCCCTAAGCCCCCATCCCAAGCCTGCTCCCTGTGCATCACCACCATCCGACCTCCCTCAGCCCTTCACTCTCCTCCAAATTGATCCCAATTTTCTATCCACACTCTTAGGGGAGATGGAAGGTTTTGCCCAGCACATTCTGCCCACCCCAGGGTGACCACCCTGTTGCCCACCAGTGTCCCATGGGAGGGACAGTAACCACCTGCCCACCCTGCAGAGACACTGCCAGCAGCACTACATTGAGTACTTGGTGTTTTGCATCTCTTCAGAGTCCCTGTGGTGCCCAGCATGGGCCCAGACCACCTCAAGAAGATGGGATGAGGAGGGTGGTCAAGAAGAGACAAGCCCACCCATTTCTGGGGTGGAATCATCCTAATTCACAGGGTGTGAGGAGTTCAGAGCTCACTATGGGAAAGGATGTGGAGGGTATCTTAGCCAATGGCTTTCACCAAAACACCCATTTTTTCACCAAATAGTTGGCCCAGGAGAAGACAAAGGTGGAGAAAGACCTCAGGAAGGCATCCACACTGGTGTCCTGAGGAAGCAGGACTGACCACAAGGTCTGATTCACAGCTGCTTTTGAAATACCAGGACCTATCCCCTCACTTCAAAACCTGACCGGGGCACTGAGCATCAGTAACCATCTGTTTTCCCACCAGTAACACTCTCCAGCACACTCAGACACCTCACAAATCCAGGCAACAAATCCAGGTCTCACCCACTACCTCCACAGACATCTACAAGTCATCCCAAGGACTGGCTACTCAATTCATCACAAATAAAGCCCCCCCAAAGTCAAGATGACACCAAGCCAGTTGGCCGGACAGTAAGATTGCACAGCAGACAGCTGGCTGTCCTGGCCAGGAATAACACCAGGAAGGGGACCAAATGACTGTCCACCCCTATCTCATCCCATAAAAAAGGCACTAGAAGCAACCCAGAGGAAGAAGGACCTGCCACAAGACCCACTCACACAGCAGCACTGGGAAAGCAGCCCAAAGACATCTCTGCTTTGCCCTGGCAATGGGGAGGGAGCAGGACACCATGGGATGGGGACAGGCATGCAGAGGGCACAGACCACCACCAGACAGGCACAGGAGGCTGGCGAGGAGGGGGCAGGATGGGAGGGCAGCGAAGAAAGCCCTAATTCATCCCTACACCAGTGAAAGCAGTGGGGTTGTGGGCCAGGAGATCCAGGTGGTGGGTGCTGCAGCTCCCACTGAGAGGAGTTTTGACGGGAGCCAGAGGGGCACAAGGGGAACAGCAGGGGAAGCACTGGCATTGTGGGGGACCCCCAAATTACTGACCTTTCCAGGGTGTCAGAGCGGTAGTTGTCTCTTCTAAAAATTAAAGAACAAGTGAAAGTTAAGGCAAAAGGGCAATGGAAAGTGCAGGCTCGAGACACCTCCCTCAGCCTGCCTTCAACCTGGGGTGGGAAAACCAGTGGATGGGGTAGAAATGGGATCTGTTGCCCAAATCACACCTCACTGCTCTGGGGCCATGGTCCTCTCATCTCAGAGGGAACCTGAGATGAGATGAATATGGGACCTCAGACCTGGCAATGCCTGTAGTTGCACCCTGTGCAAAAGGCAAAGCACAGGGGCTGGGTTAGGGGGATGCAGGGGGTTCACCTCTCCCCTGTGAGTTTGGGGCCCATCCCTCTTGCTAATCCTGCAACATCCCAAAAAGATTTATGGCCTGACAGCCACCTCTGGGAGCAACATGGACTGTGTGATGTGTGAGAAGCAGAGGGCTGGTTTTCTCCCCAAGTCCACAGAATGATGTGGTTTCCCTGAGCACTCTATCACATCCCAGACAGCACCAAATGAGCCGCTGAATGAGGTGGCAGGTCTGGAATAACGAGCGCTACATGTTAAATAAAGCACTAGTTGACCTCCATGAAAAATTAGATTAAAAAAAGGATTAGAAGATGAATGCTACATTAGCCTCTCGCACAACCCCAAAAAGGCTCAAGTCACGGTACCTGCACAGATTAAACCTCCATTTGTGGGGAAAAGCTCCAAAACAATCAGCTTCAGAGAAAAGGGGCCACTCACTAAATTGTCCCCCAAAACCTCAGAGAAGAGACATTTCTCATGCATAGGTATTGCAGCCACTGAATCCGCTTCCCTCTTATCTTGCACTAAATAAATAAATATGTTGATAAATAAAGACAACTAATTCCCAGATTGAAGACACCGGTTGCTTAGGGACGGGTGAGCTCGGCCCTATGATGCTTGGGGCCATCACACTGCTGACTAGGGAAGGGCTGTTCCTGGGGGTGCTGGGGAGCCCTACACCAGGAGATGGGGGACCCCTGCATGCAACAGTCTCCTCAGGGAACTGTCACCCCCCAATGGAACTCATTTATTCAAGACTGAATGGATCATTCAATCAATGCAGCCTTTGTGGAAATTATGAGTGGTCAAAGGACTCTGATTTTGCTCCCTGATGGGTTTCACTGTCAGACCACAAATCTAAAGGGGGATCATAAAATAATCTTAGACTTTTGTGGGATGCTTCCCTGCCTCACACCTGACACTGCCATCACAGCACAAATCCCACGGGTGGGTTAGAACCCAAGGAACCAAGAGCTC
This sequence comes from Sterrhoptilus dennistouni, assembly GCA_013397095.1. Lineage (NCBI taxonomy): Eukaryota > Metazoa > Chordata > Aves > Passeriformes > Zosteropidae > Sterrhoptilus > Sterrhoptilus dennistouni. The sequence goes on along the minus strand of VWZU01007192.1, from coordinate 632,183 downwards.
ATCAGCAGGGAGGTGTCATCTTTGCTTTTAGGCCGTTCATCCAGCCTGGATCTGCAGATGCCAAACTGAAGGCCCCACTAATTAATATTTTAACCTCACAAACACATTGGAAGGCTGCAACACCACAGCTAAGGATGCGTCTCTGGCTATGTTGGGCACTTGGCACAGCCACCCTACACCTGCAGCAGAGGCGGAGCCAGGCCTGGGTGGCCAGATGTGTTGGCATCCCTAAAACACAGGGTTATTGGATTACCAGAAAGGCTGGTGAGGAAGAGAACTGAGATAGCTCCTAAGCAACATTAATGATGGCTTAGCACAGGTGAACCTTCATCACATACGTCTTGGACTTTACTGGGGGAACAAATGTGTCTGAGCATCCAAGATGGATGAACTCCTCTGTCACAGCTAAGGAAAACCTGGCACAGCTGCCAATACCAGTGGCAGGGGAGGATGAGCCTGTCCTGTGATGCCACCCTGACCCCATGGTTGTGGTGTGGCCCCTGGCAAAGACCAACATCTCCTACTGAGATCCTGCAACCACCTGCTTCCTTGGAATCCATCCAGCCCCTCCCCAGGACATGGACAGCACTGCCCAGGGTCTCCACATGCCTCCCACTGCCTCAGCACACCCCAGAACCCAACACACACTGTGGGACTGCTCCCTATCCCAAGACACTTTGCATGGCCAGGGCACAGACTGCCCTGAGCCATCCCTGAGGGACCTGGGGACAAGGAAGGCTCATCTGTCACTCTGCTCTGCTCCCTCTGACTGTACAATAACAAGAGACAAGGACATGACCAGGCACAACAACCAGGTGGAAAGGAGGAGGACAATGTGGGAAAGAGGCTGGAGGTCCCCAGTCCCCACTTCTGTATGGTTCAGCTGCATGAACCACACACCCCATATCCCAGCAGGGAAATATCCCCAAGCAGTGCCCAGGGATGAGATGTGTCATCCATTTCTGGCTCCTGGAGAGCACAGCCCTGGTTTTGCTGCCACCGGAAGAGGCTTGACAAATATGTCAATCCATCACAGCCCTTCCCATCCATGGGCAGTGTCAGAGGGATGCATTGCTCTCGTTCCAGCTCCAGCATGCAGGGAAAACAAGGGACAAGGGTACAAGCCTTCTCCTCCTCCCTGCCCTCCACACCTCCCCATCTCCCTTGGCACCTCCAAGAAGGATGTAACTGCTTGGCAGGAGCAGAAAACACCACCTGGAAGGTGATGGAGCAGGGAGCCTGTTTGTTCTCACGTGGGAATGGGGCAGGATTAACACTGAGCAGCATCTCTCCCCCCACCCATCGACACAGGGGGATGCCTTCACACAGAGGCTCTCCTAGGTACTCATCAGAGCAAGAATATGGAAACCTGCAGCCAGGCCCTAACTTTGATCCCAAACACAGTGCCAAACACCTCTGAATGGTGGGATACACTGGACCTGAAACAGGAGACAGCTTTGGAGGCTCTCCCCTTTCCCCACAACCTCTAGCCCACATGCCAAGGTCAGAAAGGATCAGCAGCAAATACACATCTCCCCCAAAAGACAAGGGAGACCCTTCCCATGTCTCTCCCATGGATGGTGTCGCTGTGGAGCCATTCCCCCTGCCTGGCTGATTCCCTCAGCCCTACTCACCATAGAGGATCATGCTGGCGTTGGTGTTCCCTAGCTGGTTGGAGGCCACGCAGGTGTAGTTGCCGTAGTCCTGCTCAGAGACGTTGAAGAAAGTCAGTCTGGAGAAGAAGGGTTTGTTCTCCACTTTCAAGCCTTTCTGTCCTTCAGCCAGTCTAGGAGAAAAGAGAAATGGGAGGTCACGGGGGTGGCATCAGGGAGGGAAGTGCCCACTGCTTTCCATGCCTGGTTATCCTCTGGTTGTGCCTGTGAGTGGGGACATGGAGCTTGGGGGAAGAGGGAGAAGGGAAGGTATTGGGAAAGGTAAAGGATATGGATGCTGCTCTGCTGGGTCTCCAGCTGCCTGCCCACACCATCCCTGTGCTGACCAGAGGCATCCTCACTGCTGCAGGGTCATGGGATGGTGCTGGGACTTGCCAAACACTGTGCAGAGAGAGGGCTGCTCCCATGCTAGGGAAGGGAACCTGGAAAAGGCTCATTCCCACCCTACAGAAGAGCCTGGATTCCCTCTCATGCCCTCAGTCCTCTCTGTTCTACAGAATGCCTTCTGTGACTTTCCTCTTCTCTCACCCTTGTAATGAGTGATGCAATAGGCACCCACCACAGCAGGGAGGCTTCTCAGCCAGCACAGATGCTGAAGTATTAACCAAGTGCTTGGACTTCCCTGTACTGGTGTCCCCATCCTGCTTAGCTCCTGCAGCTCTTGCTAATTCCTCCCGGGAAGTGCTGGATTCCCATTATGATCCATCCTGGGTGCTGATCGGGCGGGCTGAGCCAGCTCCTGCCGCTGCTCCGCAGGCCCTCGTGATCTGACCTAGTTCTGAGCAGAGACTTTCATCTGCCACACAAACATCCGCAGCTTTGTACACTCTGCTGCTCCTTTCCTCTCACGCTGGGTGAGGCAGGCAGACCCAGATTCTCCTCCAGCTTCTGGAGCAGCTTTTTTGGCCAAAACATCCCTCCTTATCAGTGACCAGTGTGGCTAGTCCTGTGTTTGGCCACACCACAGCCCCTCTGGGCTCTCCAAGGAAAATCAACACAAAAATTGGTTAAAACCACTTTGCCTGGGGTCAGAGAGAGGCAATATCTCCAGACTGGGATCTACCCTGGGCTGTGCTGCTCCACTCCTCATTCCCCAGCCATGTCCCTGTGCTGTTGCTTTGGCAGGACACAGGAGCTGCTGGTTGACCTAAAAGCAGGTTTTACCCCAAAGGCTCTCTGGAGCACAGAAAACCCCGTCTCTTGACTGACACCACATTTCTTTTGCTTTTCCAAGAGCTGCCTTCTGGCCAAAGCATTTAAAGAGATGACAGAAGTTTCATCCACTCCTAAGTGCCTGGATTTGTGCTGCCAATATCCATTTTGGACATTATGCTTCACCCAAGCAGGGATTTACCACAACACCTTCAAACAAAGGCACGGGCAGCAATGATCCTGCCCCAGTGGGGGCTGCAAGAGGTTCCTGGGAAAATTCTCCTCCACAAATTTGATGAGTTAAATATAAAAATTTTAACAGATCCTGGGTAATGTCAATTCCAGCTGTTGGAATGTCTGGATTTGCACCAGCACAAGCACAACCTGCTGCTGTCAGGGGAACCTGCTTCAGTATCCAAACCAGACTTGTGCCAAGGGTTATGAAGCTGCTGGCACTGGGTGCAGCCCACGTGGGGTTGGTGTCTTTCCCCCTGTTGTGCCCCCCAGGCTCTTACCTCTTGTCATCTTTGTACCACTGGAAGTCAGCAGAGGGGACAGCGGAGGCCTCGCACAGCAGAATTCCCTTCTGCCCCACTGGCACCCCTGTGCTCTTGGCATCCGAGATGTATGGAGGGTCTGCAGGGAAAGGGAAAACCCAGGGTGAACACCCAGCAGCCTCATGGATCTCTATCCCCTCCCCTTGCTCCTCAAGATGGCCTTTCTCTCCCTGCGCCAAAACCATCTCTTAGCCCATGCTCAGCTCCTGCCTCTCTGGTGCTGCTGTCCAGAGGTTTTCAGGTTCATGGGAGTTCTCCTCCAAAAACAAGAGACCCCCAACTCATGATTGTTACATGTCCAGCTAATGGAGTGACCAGAGAAGGGTTTAGGAGGGTTTTTGTGTCTGTCTAAATGTGAAATACGTTGTTTTCTTCCTCTCTCTCTTTTTTTCTAACAGAAAAAAAAAAAAGTTCTATTTACTGCTCACTTCTCTCCTCAGAGGTTATCAGCACAGCATCTCTCCATGGGCAGAAAACCCAGGTTGACAGAGACAGCTGGGGAGGAGGTGGTGGAAAAAAATGGAGCTCGAAAAGAAGGGGAAAATAGGGCAAAACACCACCTGCTCAGAAAAACTGCCGCCGCCTGTCTCACTCTGGGGCCTTTGTGTGCCTCACTTCAAGTGCCACTCCCTTGTGGGGCAGCGTGTGACCCTGTCCAGCCCCAGCCCTGTCCCCTGATGGCCCCAGGGACTCACAGTTGACGGTGACTTTGACTCGCTGGACGACGGGCGCTGAGACGTCGTTGGAGGCGCTGCACTCGTACTCTCCCGACTGCTCCCGCGTGATCCCCGTGATCTCCAGGTACTCATCCTCACTGATGAAGCCCACGGCTGCAGAGGCAGAGACAAGAGGGCCCTGAGTGATGGGGAGGCACAACAAACCTGTGCCCATTTGGCTGGTCACCATGTGTGAGAGTGTCACTCTGCATTAGGACACCCAGCCTCAGGTCCCAGCCCAGAATGCCTCTGGACTCGATATTTTCTGAGCTTGAGAAGAGCTAGCTCTCCTCAAGAGAAACTTTTCAACAGCTTTTCTTTTCCCCAAAACAGCCTTGTGTAAACAATATTCCTTTCCCATAACACCAGGTATTGTTTGCAATTTCTGCTACTCAGCCAATGGGAGAGGTCTCAGCCCTGCAGACCAATAATGTGACTTTTAGTGCAGCATGTTATAAAAGAACTGAATTATTGTAAATAAAACCTTCTAATTTCTACTGCCTTCTGACTAGAGTCAATCATCTTTCTTTCATGTTCCATTGCAACAAATGCCCTTGTGCCCCTCGATTCCAAGAAAATCCTTGCCAGAAAGGTTTCAGTAAGCACTGGACTGCTCCAGCAGCTCTGGCCTCACTGAGAGCATCACTTTCTGGGGATAATGTCCCTGAGGTGCTCAGGGTGGGCAAAGTGGGCAAACCTGCACCCTGCAAAATGACCTGAGCTCACCTTTGCGCATCCCCCCTGCTGGGAGGTACTTCCAGGCTCGCATGAACACCCTTCTCTAATTTTTCAGCTTCAATTAATTCACAGCAAGTCTATTCCTATTAGTGGTGGTGCCAACACCTCCCTTTATGTGAAACACCTCATTCCCTGTGCCACCCCAGGCTCATTTCTGGAGAGGCTGCACTTGTCCCTCTCTTCCCCATCGAGGCTGCAGTGCAGCTTCCTGTTTCACTCAAAGCCAGAAAGATGCAATCAGTGACATTTCCTTCACTTTGGCATTTTTCAGCCCTCATTCCTTGCAGGAGCTCTGTTTATTTTGACACACTCCTGGAAGAACACAGTGCTTGGCTGGCCGAGAGCAGATTGGGGCACAAGACTCCCCATGTTCTTACCCCAAACAAGCAGCAAAAATTACTTTTTACAGCCCCCAAAACAGGGACAACTTCTCCCTTTCCTGTTGTTTACATGTCCCCACTGGATCTCCTGCAGCCAGGATGCTGTAATTACTGCACGGAGCATCTCCGAGCCCTGTGTCACACTTAATATTCCTATAAATTTTAAACGGTAGTCCTTGGTACATATGTGTGGCAATTGGTGTCATATTTTAATTAGGCTTGCCCTACACCATCTGAAATTAATAATAGCTCGAATTACCAGTGTAATTTATAAATTAACATTGCTGCAGCATTAGGAAATAAATTAGCTCTGGACAGCTGTTTCTGGGAGTGAGTTGCCAATGGCAGAGAGGCCAAGCACAGGTCCCTGGTCCCCAGGGGAATGCCATGAGCTGGGCCAGCCCTGGCTTCCCACCCGGATACCACTGTCTGTGCTAGTGTGACCTGATGGGCCACAGCTCACTGTGCTTGGCCAGCCAACCGTGTGTATCCTGCTCCTAACAAATGCAAAATCCACACGTGGGAGGCTCCCAGCGGGGCACACATTGCCTGCATCCCACCAGGCTGATGCTTTTAGGGCATCTCTTCCCGTGCTGCAGGAATAGTGTGGTCAGACTCCACCACCCGCCATGGAGAGACCCGAGCCAGCACTGATGGTGTTCCTGGAATGCCCTGGAACAGCTCGACACACTGAGCACCTCAGGCATCTGCCAGCATCCTGCTGCTGCAATCCCAGGTGCCACTTTTGTCAACTCAAACTAGTGCAAATACACTCAGCCATGATGAAATCCCACATTGGCTCTCTGTCCCTGCACAAGACCTCACAGCTGCCACCTCCACACAGCATCCCTGGGACTTTGCATGTCCACTGCTCCCTGAACTGGGGACCTGATGCACGCACCTCTGCATCCCACCTTCCCACGCTGACCTAACTGGGAAGGCAGCCCTGTGAGCTTTGCAAAGGAGTGAAGTGAGTTTTCCTGTTGATGAATTGCTGACATTCACCAGTGTCCTCAGCCCTGTGCTGAAATTCCCACCCGAGTGGCTCGTGGTGCAAACCGCTGAGCTCATCACTGCTTAGTGCAACTGAAGGGTGAGATATGAAGGCGTTACCCCAAAATCAATATCCTTTAGAGACACACAAATTACAGCCTTACATCCAGCGGCCCTGCAGCACTGCAAAAAGAAAAGGAGAGGGGAGGGAAAAAAAATTCCTTTTTGTGGCTGACCTAGAATCGGCTTCTCTGTAGCACAGCGCTGCCTGCTGATAAAGTAACGACACAGCCGGTGGCCTTCAGATGCTCCATGCACAAATCTGACTCTGGGTTGTGCAAAGGCTCAGATAACACTGCTTCCCAACTCACCAAAGGCCCTTTTCCAAGTTCCAGAGTCAGCTCATACACAGCAAGAATTAGTTCTTGCCATAGTCAAGCCATAATTTGTGTGCCTGGTTTGATCAGGGGGCAAAGCAGCTCGAGTGCGTTTTGTTCCCCAGCAATAGACTTCATTAAAGTAACTGCAAGGGTCAGATTTCCACCTGTAAAAGCTCAGGAAATTGGGGGATGAAGGTTTCCTCCGTGCCTGCGTGGCACTGAAGTCTGAGATGTGTGCATGGCAATCAGCTGATGGAGAGGCAGAGCTGGAAGTTCAGGGACTCAGGGTCTGGCATCCTGGGAATTTGGCTACAGCCAAATAGAGCCTGCCCCGGACCAAGACAGGATGCTCTGAGCTGGAGCAGATTCCTGTTTCTGTCCTGTGCACAATGTGATGTAAATCATGCTCACCTGAAAATAGCATTAGGAATACCATCCCTGCAAGTGGCTCTGGCCCAGGGATGCCTCCTCATGCCAGCTACAGCATGTCAAATATCTGGGTGCCATAAAGAGTCCCTGCCCACTGGTAAAGCAGGTGGCACCAGGTGACTAAGACAACATTCCCCTGTCCTCTCCTATACAAGTGGCTTTGCAGAAAAAACAGATCCATAAAACTGTGGGGAAAAAAAAAACAAACAAAAACAAAACAAAACAAACAAACAAAAAAAAAAAAAAAAAAAAAGAAAAAAAAAAAAAAAAAAAAAGAAAAAAAAAAAAAAAAAAAAACAAAACCAAAAAAAACAAACAAACAACAACAACAACAAAAAAACCAACACCCAACCAGATCCATAAAGCTGCTTCACATCCTGGAAGCACCTGGAATTTGGGAATGCTCAGGGCAAGGCTTGACCAGAGCCCTGCAGTTCCAGGAGCTCTGCCAGACATACCAGTCCTTCTCTGCCTGAATTGATGGTGGGAACTTTCAAGGCTGTCTCTGCTTGAGCACAATTAGGAGCTGAAATATTGCAGGAATTAATGGAGAGCTCTCTCATCTCCTCAGGAGCTAGAAAACCAGCACAGCCAGCACCCATCATTATTATTATTAATACTAATAATATAATACAGGCCAGAAATGGAATGGCCATGGACAACGCACAAGTGTAATCCTTGCTCATCAGCCAAGGATGATGAACTAACCCAGTGTGAGCTGGGGAGATGGAAAAGCAAAGCCTGAATCCTTGTGCTCAGTGAGCAGGAGGCTGCACACAGACCACTGTGCACTATTTAGGATTTGCTCTGCAGATCTCTGTTAAAAGCCTTAGTGAAGAGGAAGTTTGACCATCACAGCAGTGGAGAAGCTGCAGAGGCGAGGTCCTGGTGTGGCACAAGAGCACCAAGGCAAACCTAACAGATGGCCAAGTTGTGCTTGGGGTCCCACACAGCATGGATGCAGTGAGGTGTGGGCAGATGCCTCCTGCATCCATGTTCCTCCCTCCATGCCTTTCTCCTTCCCTCGCTTTCCTCATTTTCCCATCCCGACTCATCTCCCTTCTGACTCCTCCTCCCCATTTGCTTCCATTGAGCCTCTGACAAGATAATAACTCACCAGAAAGTGAACACATGTTCCCAAATTAATTACATGCCACTGTCCCCTGGCTCACTGTTGCAGCCATGTTCAGGTCTCTAGGACACTGCTCACAGCTTTCCCTGGCTTGTGATGCCATTGCAAAAGGTTCCTTGGAGCTCTTTCCCGTGACCATACCAACTCCCTGCACCTCAGACCAAGCTGAGCCAGCCCAGACACCCAGGGCTGCAAGACTTTCACCTCTAAGGCCCAAAGGCACAACCTCAACAGTGGTCCCACAACAGGATTGATCTCTGGGTGCTCTAAGTCCCACCAGTGATCCTGAAGCACTGCCCTGCCCTCTACACCGTGCTGCTGCATTTTCCAGGCACTGCTCCCACTGGTCAGGATCAGCCAAAGAAAGAGAATATTTTATGGAGATAATTTTATTAAAATGTTTACAACAATGCAGATATTGACATCTTGCTTCAATCAATAGCACAATTTATTGTCCTTCAAGGTGAACATTAAGCCAAGCTGCCCATTAGTCAATATTTACCTCCAAGGTCTATAAATCTTTATATGGGCTTCAGCGGATGTTGACAGCAGCTGATTCCAGATAAGTAAAAGTAAGAGCGTGAAACATTGCTCCTTTTGGAGGTGAAATAGTAACTAGTTAATTACAGTCCCTACAGCAATTCTCAACTATCAATTTATGGCTACTTCTGGCAATAAAAATTAACATCGCACAGACTCCCGGCTCCGAGTGACGCACTAAACCCGAGAGCCATATATTCCAAACGTCACCCCAGTGCGGTGCTGATGGCCATCCTATAACAGTTTATGGTAAATAAATAAAACACACAAAGGTAATGAGAGAAATTTTGGCACCCGAGACCCACTTCACCTCTCCTTCGTGCAGCAGCGAGAGGAAAAATGCAGGATGGGAGATTTAGTAGAATCAGAGCAGGTGGGGAAGCAGGTGGGGGAAAGAACCACCCCAAATCACCCCAAATCCCTCTCAAAGGAGGTATGACGGAGCCCCAGGTAGGTGGATAAACAAGAGGTAAGGCTGTCTCCAGTACATGCCACAGCCAAACTGGGGGATGCACCTGCTTCGCCTCTTATTAACCACTATTACCCTCTCCTGATGGCTCAATTAACACATAAGGAACAAAGTTCAGGCATTTCTGAAATTCCCTTCCCCATTTTTATTTGATCAGGTGAATGACCCCAGCTAGGGCAGCTTCTCCTCTGTGCACCCCCTCTTTTCAGGCCCCCCCTGTGCCAGCTTAAAGCTGCCACGCTCCAGTGGACAAAGATTAGGGGTAATTAACCTGCTGGAAACCATCCAGCGCAATCATTCAAAAAATGATTTTTTTTAAGATTACCCTATCGACCCAGACAAACTCCTCTCCTCTTGTGAATACTGCATCCCTTAACCACAGGCTCCAGCCCATTTTCATCTGTGACCCCCCCTTAGCTGAGCAATCCCTTTAGGAAGCACACCTACACGAGGTACGGGCTACAAGCCTCCTGTTCTTCATGTTCACAAGCCTTCAGAAGCAGGACCGTCACCCCAGAAACGGGCACGCAGCATATCAGAGTCTGCGTCGCGCTTACACGGGGCCAAGCCACTGTTTTTGAAGTTTCTCGATGACAAGGAAGGAAATCTCTCCTCTGACATGCTTTTCCATGTTAATTAGCATGTTTCTGTGGCCTGATGTTGTGCAAAGCCCCAGGGGATGCTGCACTCGCTGCCTGGCACTGCGCGGCACTCAGGGATATTGGAGCTTGGCAGGAGCTGCTCCACTGCTGCAGTCTGAGGTCCCTCCTCCTCATCCTCACACCCCAGGGGTGGTGACCATCACCAGTTGTGTCTGGTGTCACCAAACAGAGGGAAAATATCATGTTTTCCTTTCTTGGAGCCTTACACTGGATTTGGAGAACTCTCACAGTCAATTTTGCTCCTTGTCCATGGCAGCACAGGCTTTGAAGGAGAGGGATAAGTCCTCCTTCTCCTCCACTGGTATCAGTGTGCCCGCCTCCCTGGGGCTGTGGGAGCCTCTCCTTGCCTGTGGCCATGCAATGCTGTGGCTTTTTTCCAACAATTTGGGGCATAGGTGAGCTGAGGGTGCCTGGAGTTTTTCTCCAAGATACGATGGATACGCCCGTGCCTGACTTTGTGCTGACATGAGCACAGCACTTCTGAAGGTCCCATCTCTGTCTGCCCATGACCACGGGGTCAGGATGTGGGGATTTTGCGAGGCACATTCCAACATACAGCTGTCAGGAAAGCAGAAAGACACATTCTTCAACTTCTTGCTCAGTGCAGAGCTAGAACTGAGACAGGACCCACATTTGTGGCTCCAGTTGTTCAGTGCATCCCTGAGATCACACTTGGGGCTCATATCTCACACAACAACTCTGATATTTAACTATTCAGTGGGCACATGCCACACATCTCACTAGTTACTGGGACAGGTGACCTGCAGAGACCTTCCAGATGCCACCACATCTCCTGGTCACTCAGCCTGCAGTCACACATAGTCACTATATTGGCAATAACTCCAGAAACAGTGAAAGCAAAGCACTGGAGCCTGAGCAACCTGGTCTAATGGAAGGTGACCTTGTCCATGGCAGGGCATTGGAATGAGATTGTCTTCAAGGTCCCTCCAACCCAGACCAGTCTGTGACTCCCTGCCATGCCCTTCCCTGCAGTGTTTGGGGATGCCTGCCCACTCTGCTCACCCCACCAACGCTGTGCAGAGCAGCCAAGTTGCCTGAGCCATCCATTATAGCACCATTGTGAAGAGTTTTTAGCTTAAAAGTCCTTGAAAGTTTCCCACTGTGACTCGTTAAACAAGATCTTTTTCACTTTCCCTCTATTCTCCGCTAACAATATTTATACTCATTTCTTTTATTGAAATCTATCTGCCGCCTGTTCTATTAAAGCCACCTGAGTGGCAGCTCCTATTCTCCGGGAGCCTGCAGCCCATCTATTCTCCAGACAATGAGGTACAAGCAGTCTATCTTCTATTGTGCTCCCCGGCCTTCGGCTCTCAAATCTTCCATCTCAAAAAGGCATGTCAGAGACGCCTCCATGCAAAAGATTGGAATCCCGGCTTGTGGGGGCTTCCCGGTGCTGGCCTGGCTTGCTGCCCTCCCTCTCTGGGCCAGCATCTCCAGGGAATGCTGCCGTGGCACCTGTGATCCCTCAGGGATGCATCTCCCCCATCCCTGCCCATCCTCAGTGTGGTTTGTGGCATCACCCGGCTCACGGCTTGCTGCTGCTGCTGCCGGGATGTTTGCACGTCTCAGACAACTTATTTGTTACCGGGAATAAAAGAGGAGCATTAAACCTTTTGTTTGCAAGAAGTAGTTCCTTGGGAAATAAATGGATTATGGAAATTAATATTTAAAGAAACAAAACAAAACAACTCGGGGACCAACCACCCTTGAACGAGGCTCTAACTCAGGAGTAAATGAGTCGAATAAAGAATGAGCCCTTTTATTTCCTTGAGAGGGAGAGCTCAGAGGCAGCTCAAGGCTCAGCAAAGTGGCAGCCACTGTCTACAGCCTCTCCCAGACCCTGCCCCCTCCTGAGGTGCTGGTAAGGACACTGGACCCCCGGAAAAGGTCCAGAGGGCAGATGTCACCCTGTTAGAGCAAATTAGCAATGGCTACAGTTCACAAACAGCTTAAGTGGTGTCTGATCTGCAGCAAAGATGGGTGCAGGGCTCATTAGAAGGCTGTTGTTCTTAATGATACCCACCCATTATCACCAGCATGAGCTGGATGCCTTTCTTCTTGGCCCTGGAAAGGTAGGGATGACCCTTGTGGTGACATTGGGAGGGGCTGATGCTCGGCAGAGGCTGTGACTGGCATGGAGCCACTTCCCACGGAGCTTTTCTGCCTCCTTGCAGAAACAAACGCTAAAGGTACATGAAAATCAATGTTGAGGCTCCCACAGAGCCAAGCCCTCTCCAGAGAGCTCCTGAGGAGACAGCATCTCCCAGCAGCTCCATGCTCCTGCCCGAGTACCAGCACTGCTCCTGGCACCACTCTGCCTCCCATGCTCTCTCCCACAGCCCAGAGCATCCAATCAGGTGCCCAACACAAAGTCCTCTCTCCTTCTTTTCCTCACTTCTCCTTCCTCCCTGTGGTTTTTTTCCCCCCGTAGCTGCTTCCAAGGTGAGAGAGGACAGCGTTGCCGGAATGAAAGATTCTCCTGCGTGCCCTCTCCCAGCAGCGGCCCTAATTCATTTTTCATGGCCCCTTGCAGTGACAAAAGCCGCTGCTTCTCTCTTGTAAGCGTGAGCCATGCAATAAGTCAAAGCTGATGTGCATTTTCCCCCTGGGTGCCGGAGCTGTGCTTTTGATTTAATTTGTCCTGTTGTTTGGCGCTCCGCCTTCGCCGGTGAGTTCCTCTGGAAAGGTGGGAAGTGGGGCCCCATCCATGTGGAGGGGCTGCCTAACAGATGGGGTACAGTGGGTAGTGGTTAAATAATTTGTCGCAATGGTACCAAGATGCTGGAGAGCGACAGATGCTGCTGGAGAAAATCGCTCAAACACACATCCTGTTTGTGGGAACGCTGCTCCTCCATTAAATCCTGTTGCAACTTGGCTCCTCTGGAGCTCATCCCATTTCTGGCAGCTTCCTCGCTGGCTCCAGGAGAAGCTGTGGTGCACAGGGCTTGGCAAGGAAAGCAAGGACCAAGGTTGTTCCTGCTTGTTATCTGCGGGTGCTTTGCAAAGAACCCGAAAAGATTCCACGGGAGATCCACCACATCCCTTCCCAACCACTCCCTGCAACTGCATTGCTGTGCAGGAGAAAGCATTCCCAACCCCTGCCAAACTCAGGGCACCCTGCTTTCCTCTGGATTTGTGTGAAAAAGAGCTGCTGGCAGCCAGGACCGAAGGGTCCCTCCGGCTGGAAATTTAAACCCCAAGGCTTTCTCCACAGGACAAGCTCTTAAGAAGCAATTGCAATGCAAAGCGTTAAATGGCTGTAACCTCGGTTAAGCCGTATTTCAGCCGCATTAGGGAAATATCCCTCAGATGGGAAGCAAGTGGCATAATGGCATTAGAGTGAAAAAATAAGCATCAAGTGCCGGCTAAATCCATCCCCAGTGCTGGCAAGAAGTCATGGGGATCTGGGAAACTTTCCCTTCTCCACGCATATCCCTGCAGGCAGCTCGTGGCAAGCCCGGACTCTGTCGCTGCCACAACTTTCCTGCAAATGGGGGATATTTCCCATCCCTCTTTTTCCCCTGGGACCCCCTGAGCACTCTTCACCCCCCAGAGCCATCTGAATCATGGCAGGGTGAGACTGGCTGTCGCCTCTCCATCATCTTTATCCCGTCTTTATTTTTTCAGACACGCTATTTTCCAGCCCAGTGGCCTTGCTCTGTCCCTCGTGTTTTATGGCACTGATGTCTCCATTTCTGCAGGATCACTCGCAATATTGTGGCTTATTGAGAGAAGCCAGGGAAATGCAGGGGTGATGAGCTGGATGGGTTTGGGGCTCTGGGGGGATGGTGAAGATACCCTGGGCCTGGGGAGGGGGAATGGGATGGTTGTGACAGGAATTTCAGGGATGCGTGATGGTGAGTGACTGAGACTGGGGGACTGGAGACTGGGCTGAGCCCCATTTCTTGAGCCCATCATCCCCTCCTCAGGCCTCTGTGTAGGTATTGGCCCTGCTGCAGGAGCTGGGAGGGCAGTGAGAGGCATTGCTCTGCAAGGGAAAAGCCATTTTAAATAACAGCAGTGTGTCACAGGAAGGGGAAAAACCCACGGGCTACAGCATTGCTCTGGCTTTAAATTATACCGTAGGAGAATAAAAATAAAAGAGAGGAAGACAGAGAGAGAGGCCAGGAGGAAAAAGAATTGCCATTGTTTTACCAAGCAGATGGGAAAGTTCAGGGGATCAGAAAAAGACTATTATTATCTTGACTCGACCGAGAGAAGATGGCAAAGGAAGAGGCATTTTTTTCCCCTGCAGTGAGGAATGTTGTGGGTGAAGTAATTTCAGCAAAGAGTCAGAAGGAAACGGTGCCATGGGCTCGGGGCAGTGCCCAAGTTGCCCCCTCAGCCTGGCCATGCCACCGCGATTTGCCTTTTTGTCCCCTTTCCCAGCAGTGACATCACATCCCCTGCTACTATTGCAGACTGGGTAGGGGTAACCAGGGCACACATCCCTCACCACCTCCAGCTGCAGCAACGTGCCAGATGTGCTGCCAGATGTGCCCACTGCCAGTGGCGCTGCAGCTGTGGGCACCCCTCCATGGCACTGCTGGTCCCACCACCTTCCCAGCCTCAGGACATTACCACCTGCCCCAACAATCCAAATTTCTGCTTCCTTGTCCCAGAAGGGACAATGGCTACAAGCCATTAAATACCCTAAATATACAACAAATTTCCTGCTGGCTGTTTAACATGAGCATAACATGATTTTTTTTCTCCCTAAATTCATATGAAAAGCCCCTTTTTCTGTGTCTGCAATGGTGCTACAGCTCTGTGGCTGCTCACTGATATTCTCCAGCTCAGTACATGGCAGCTGAGCCACTCTGGCTCACCAGCACGTTCCAGCTCCTTGCCCTTACAACACAGCAGCGTTTCTCAGCCCCACCAGAGACAAGGAGACTCTTTTTCTACCCATATTCAGGCCAGGGGAAGGGCACAGCCCTGAGGCCCACGGCAGTGACCGAGCACAGACATCAACAACTGATTTACAAACTGGAGCAAACACTGGTGCAACATCTTCCCTGACAAGTGTCAAGGTCATGGGACAGGGAAATGAGGAGGTGAATGTAGGTCAGTTCTGTTGGAGCATCCTTCGCCCACCACATCCCTCCCTGAAGCCTCTTTGTCGCTCAATTTCCTCCTTTTCCCTCAATCCTCACTTTCTCTCCTCCTTTTTTCCCTCTTCCTCTCTCCGCCACATGTTCCTTCCCTCAGTCCCTCCACTCTGCCTTGCCACCTTTCCTTCTCTGCACCCACTTCTCCCCCACACCCCTGGGACACAGAGAGGGGCTGGCAACCTGCCCTGCCTAATCCCGGGGCCACCGACTCCTCGGGCACTTAATATTCACGACAGAGAGAAACATTTCACGGCGAATTGGACGCACATTCAACTGGAAATGGAAATTTTATGACTCTTCTCACTCTGCGCAGCAGATTACACCAGCTGAGAAAACATGGAAGCAAATGAACAACCTGTGAACTGTAAAGTATATTAATAATGAAGTCACAGCCCGGGAAATGAAGGCTTTATTCTGTTTATATTCTGCTCCATTAATGGAGAGTGCTCGCAATAGCTCCGCCCCATTAGCTGGCAATCAGCGCCCCAGGAAGAGCACAAGGATGGTGGGGGAATGGTGGCACAGGGTAAAGCCCTCCTTCCCAACTGGGAAGTTTGGCTCAAAGCATTTCCTTGTGCTGCCTCCACCTATGGACAGTGGGGGTGGGTGAACATGGGGTTATCTTTGGTGCCCTACCCTGTGCAAGCTTGGGAACAAGGTCATAAGGCAAGGAATGGAGCAAATGCTGATGTCAGAAAAAAGGAAGAACAAATTTGGGTGGGAATCAGCTCCAATACCACAAGGAGCCACCCAGTGAGGAACTGGCACTGGGAAAACCATCCATGTAGAGCTTCATGTGCTTTATCCTTGTGCTGCTCATTCCCATCTCCTGCCTGCTGTGTTTGAGCATCCCCACTTCTCCAGCATCATTCCCACCCCTCACCACCACATCCCATTTCTCCAGGGATGGAAGTACTTGTGCACCCACAGCCCCACAGCCACATTGATGGCCACAAACCGAGCCAGGCCAGCAGGCCTTGTGCAAATAAATATTTCAGTGCTATCAGCCCTGTCCTTGCCTCAGCAGACCTGGGCCACGTGTGACACAGCCCAGCCAGGCTCTCTCCTTCCTGAAAACAACAGCAGCAGCTTATGCAAAGCACATCACGGGAGCTAAAAGGAGCCAGAGCAGGGTTTTCTATAGCTGGAGCGACCTGGTGTTGACAGAATGGGGACGCATTTCCACAGCTCAGATTTTTATAATAATACCTCAGGGGAGTCGCTGGCAAAGTTTGGCCCAAATATAATTAGTTTGCACAGCTATTAGGGGCTGATAAAAGGTTTTAATTTGCGTGGAGATCTCTGGAATCTAAGACACTCCTGTCCCTTGCTCTTCCCCAGGCCAGCTGAATGAAAGGAAAGTCCCAGACAGGGAGCGACACAAAGTTGTGCATTTATCAGGGAAATAGGGAGTTGTGTTCAGCAGTAAAGAAGAGATGGAAAATCCAACAAGCTGACATTGCTGGTGTGTTGGGTTTTGTCCGCTTTGTCCCACCATGCCATTAGCATATCCCATTCTTCCCTGCAGGGAAATGCAGAGCATGGATCAGGGCATTTTCAACTCCTCAGTGGGTCTCACCTTTGTGGGAAAGGTGCTCAGGGGCCAAGGGAATAAGACACAGGATAAAATTTGGGGGTGCAGGCATGTCCCCCTGGTTTTGCCCCCTATTAGGGCAGCAGGCAGCTGCTTCTCCAAACTGAGATGAGGAGCAGATCTCCCTCTGCCTCTGGAAAACTGGGAAAGTGTGACACTGCAAAGCTGCGTTTAGGGAATGTCTTGAAACCAAGAGGGTGCTTTTCCCCCCTTTTCTTAAGGGAAAGACATTACCTCATTTGTAGCTGGAAGGGGTCTTGTTATTTTTGTACCAAGATGCATATTTTAGAGGTAGTTACGCCAAATATGCAAAATCAGCTCCAAAAGTTCATTTTCACCATGCAGGGAACCAAAAATATTACTTTTATACACATGAAAGTACATAATCTCCCATTACTTCAGAAAAGCAGGAGGAACTAGGGTGCATCAGGAAGGGAAATGCTAAAAGAAGCTCCCCACATGGCACGCTAACCAAGTTTTAGTCATTCCTTGGAGAAAAAACAACCTGGAGCCTATGACGTGATTCCACCAGATTTTTTTCTCCTGCTAGGCCAGATCCTGCTCCCATGGGAGCTGATGGGGAATCTTCTGGCACTCAAGAGGTTAAATATTCCCCCTGATCCCTGTCAGGATCTCACACGGTCCTGTCAGGTCACTTGTGTCCACACTCTTCTCAAGCAGCCCATGGCAATGCCAGCTGCCTCCTCCACCACAACCACACACAAAAAAACCCAGTGTCCATCCCAAAATCCTGCTTCTCCACAGCCATTTCACCCTATTTCTTTCTCCTATTTGTATACCCTACATGATACAAGCAGATCTGGACCACTGCTGACCCTTTGCCCAGCTGCTCTGTCTGGCACACGTTGATTAAACGAGTATCAAAAGTGGTGGCAGATTTACAGGTTAACAATGATTTAGTGGAGAGCACCACAGCCAAATTAATGCCGGCTATAATGTAGTTTACCTCATTAAACAATGCACACCAAGATCCTGTCTGTTGTAAAACAATTGGTCTCTGAAGCCTAGTGTTCATCTTCCAGGGTTGCTGGGAGATAATAAATGGGTAATATTCCGGCGATAATGGTAATGGAGTCACGGCTCAGAGCTAATATTATGGCAAAGCAGTAATTATTTCAACAGTAAACAAGGGGACGGTTGAGCTGCCGACAGGATTGGAGCCAGTTGAAATGCTCCAGTTAATACAGTGGAGACCAGGCCTGCAACTGCCTTGGAAGGAGGACAAGGTGGTTGGTCTTCAAGTAGGTCAGTTGAACCTCTGTTGAGTCACCCAGACACCAAAAGACAGGAGGGACACACATAATAATGTGAGGTGGGACAGCACATACAGCATGGTGGCCATCCAAACCCAACCCATCCAAACCCAACCCATCCAAACCCAACCCATCCAAACCCAACCCACCCAAACCCTACCCATCCAAACCCTACCCATCCCATTCCAACCCAACTCGTCCCAGCCCAACAAGAGCTGGCAGCTCAGGCTGTGCTCTGTGCTCCATCACACAGCAGGATCACTCGCTTCCCTTCTTTGACACACTGCTCATGTTGGATCAAAGCAAATCTCCAGAGCAGAAAAGAGGAAGAGCAGAGACACAAGACGCGGGATGAACACAGAAGAAGCCTTATAGGAACCATCTGCTCCCTCTGAGAGGTATTACCCTGCTAAAAGGGCCAGCAGAGGACACAGCTCTCTGGTCTTCCATTAATGAGGTGACGTGAGGCTGGGCTAACAGGAACAATCTCACAGCACACGCAGCTGATCAGGGGAGGAACAAGGCAGCACAGAAGCAGGCAGAGATTTTCCTACCCAAGTGGATGCCCCTACTCCCTGTGCCTCCCAGCTGTGCTCCAGATCTGATTTCCAACGTATAAGCATCCTCTGCCTCCTCTCCAGGGAGGATGGAGATGGCAGGCAATGTGCTTAATGGACAAACCTCTGAGATGGGAGGATGTGTCCCCTTCCCAGGGACAAGCACCTCTTCAAGCTTGGTATTTTTTGTAGATGTTTGTCCTCTTGTTTTAAGCCTTGCCGAGAGCCAGGGAGAATCAATATATCCAAATATACCAGACTTCTCCCGGAGCCCCTTTGCTGGTTTGCTGCTGATGTATAGACAGATGATCTCATGAGACCTCTGCCACATCAGGCCACTGTGTCTCATCTATCTTAAGTGCATATACGAGCTGTGATTACTGCTGTGTCTGAGTGCCTCACGTCTGGAATGTGTTTATCCTCCTGCAGCTCTGGGAGACAAGGGACTGCAATTGTACCTCTTCCAGGGAGGCTGTGGAGGTTAAACAGGCTGATCACGGGGGATATCCTGGATGTGGCCACATCAGGATCATCCCAGCATCTCCCCAGTCTCTGCCCTGTAGCCCTGAGGCATCACCTGCCCCACAAATGACAGCTCAGCCACAGCTCAGGGCTCAGGCTCTGCATGGGATACAGCTTTCAGCACCCAGCTTAATCCTGAGATTAATGAGGGATTCCCACCACAGAGGCCTCTCGATCAGACCTCTTACAAGTAAATACACCATCGGCCAAACCATAATGTTTTCCTACCCTGGCAGCCACTGTCTTAAGCCTCACACCAGAATCCATCATACTAGGGCAATAATCAAAAAGCAATTAGATAAAACCATGGCAGAAAAGTCCATCAAGGGTCATTAAGGATGACGACTTGGATGCAGCCTCTGGCTCGGGATGTCTGTGTGGCAGAGAGGTGTTGGATGAGCCCGTGGAGGGATCTGCATGCACACATCCAGCTTTACACCCCTTCCTTGTGCCCCTGGCCCTGTCATGGCACAACAACCCCACTTGTCTGCCCACAGAGCCCTCCTCATCATTACTGCTCAACTGTGCCTGCTCCTTGTGGGACAGAGGCTGCTGAGCCTTCATCCTTCCTGGAAGATCCTTCACTTCAATTCTTTGGCACATTTCCCGAGCTGAATGCAAGGCATGACTAGTTTTGTGTCTGCAGCACAGATAAATATCCCCTCGACAGCTCAACATGGTGCCACTCTCTGTGCCAGTGCCTTGGCGTCACCCTGAGCCCGGTGGCCTGGGATGCTGCGCTTTTTCCCAGCCAAGAAACCCCAGCCCTCATCCCCCGAGAGATGAAAACTGGCCTGACAATATGACAATCGCCATGACAACATCAGTTACCCCCTAAAAATAAATAAAAAGCCCAGTAACTATGGAAACACCTGAGTGACCAAAACCAGGCTATTAACTAGAAGACCTCGCTGCAGTTTACAGAGAGCATCGGCACCGCGAGGCTGGGGACTGAAATCCAGCCAAAGCCTCGGAAACAGGGGTGTGCTCAGCACCTAAGGGTGCAAAAGGGATGTTTATGGGCACACACAGCAATGCCTTTCAGACCCCTGAGGCCAAGTCTATGCAACTTCCACCTCCTCTGGCCACGTGCTGCTGCCTTCATGCCGGGTGTTATATCCTGTTATCTACATCATTCTCTCCCTCTTTGCCTCTTTTGCTCCTGCCCTTTACCCTCAAGATGTCTCTTAATCACCATTCCAAGGGTCTGGGCCCCACAGGGGGGCCAAGAAGGGATGGAGATGCCTCATCCCATGCCAGATCTTGGCACATCACTGTAGTTTCAGAGAGCTGAGTTTTGAAGCCCCAGTGCCTGGCAGCTCTGCTGGTACTTGTGATGCCAGGACAGAGCCTCAAAGCTCTTTAAGCTTCCTCTGCTGAGGCAGAAGAAGCTGTGACTCCAGCAGCTTCACTTCTTTTTCTGCCTCAATCTATTCAGCTGCATTAGCAGGAGTTGCTATGACTTAATACAGCACACCTGGGAGGAGAAATAAAATAAGACAGAGAGAAGTGAGGCAGAGGGACAGAAGACAAGCTTTGTCACACCTTATTTGGACTAGCCACAGGTTCACAAAACACTTCTCCAGGGCCAGCAGCCTGCTTTGGTTAATGCCAGGAGGATGAGGATAGATACAGGTAGGACCAAGGTCTGAGAACTGATGGAGGCACCAACAGGGCCAGCATGCCTGCATTTCACAAAATCAGAAGCAGAAAACTTTCTTTCTCAGGTTCACTGAGCTCTTGAGTTATACCATGAACACGTTCTCCTCAGGCAGGAACTCCTCCAGCCCCCAAACTGAACAGAGCTTGCAAAATGGGCTTTACAGCTCCTAGAACACGGCAACAGCTGCAAGCAGGAAAATTTAGCAGCGTTTACCAGCCCAAGCCACTGAATGCAAATTCCTTGGAGCAGAGACAGAACAGCCAAGCAGTCAGAGGAGCCTGGAGTGGCTGGCAAAGGTGCTCGAGTGAGATCACTCACAGGAGAGCTGGGCTGCTTTCAGCGTATATCCTCTGAAAGGCCTGCCTGTGCACTCCCTGGTGAGCAAACACTTTTATTTGCTCCATTCCCCACCAAGAGGTGCACTGTGCGCTCACAGGTGCCAAGGAAATCATAAAACCTGTGAAGTGCCTTTGGACAGAGCAGCACTCACCAGTGTCAGCACGGGGACCTTCAGGCTCCCTGTGCCTGGCACAGCCTGTCCTGAGCACCACTGCTGAGAGCCACTTCCCCACCTGCTGTGGAAACCCTTCAATTATGCACCAGCATTCTCTCAAACAACTCTCCTTCATCCCTTTTCTCCATCACTTCAAGCAAGATGGAGGAAGATGGTGAGAAGGAGCAGGAGGCAGCTCGCTCGAGACTTCCCATGGGATGAGCAGCAGAACATCAACCAAGAGGGGCCAGCAGCAAGCTTTGGGTTTTGCTTGCCCTTGGTGCTCTGAATTAGAATGTATCCTACTAGGAAAAGGGATACCATCCTGGCATCTGCTACAGCACCTCTATGCATTTTCTCTGGCTCTCATTTCAGTCCTCACGCTTCCCATCTTCATCTTTGCTGTGTGTGGTGAATGCAAAATGGAGAAAGTAGAGGTTCCCCTTGGTGGCTTGGCAGGCCTAGAAACAGAGGAGCTGCCCACAGAGATGGGCAACCATGGAAGTTGTCCTGGGCCACCTCTGGGCTCATCATCCTCCATCAGCAGGAGACCAGGCTCTGGTAAATCTCTGTCATCATTTGTTCCCTTTGAGTTTTGAAAGCAGAATACCTAATCATGGCCAAAATCAGGAAAGAGCTGCTGCTGCAAATTACACAGCGCCACAGGTAATTTCTGATTAGCTCACTCTTCCTCTCCTGGTGCATCCTCAGTTTCCATAGCAGCTAAGTCCTAAGTAAAATGGAAACATCTGGTTCAAGCGCATGTAAAGATTCCCTGGGGAAAAAAACCTGCTGGATGGCAGCAAACAGAGAAAATGGCCCTGGTGAAAGGCAGGGGCACCAGGAGCTGGGAGCCTGGTTAGGAGAGGATGGATGGCATGTGGGAGAAGGCAGCAAGGGGCACACGTGGGAGACAAGGGCTCTGGGGAGCAGGAGGGGATGTAGGAAGGAGAGTGGGGCTGTGGGAAAACAAGATGCTTGTGAAAAACAGGTGCTGAGGAGGCTGAGCAAAACAAAAACATGTTGTCAGGGTAGACAAGGGGAAGAGTAGGAAGAAAAGGCTTCAAGGTGGGAACACATGGACTGCCTTGACCATAAATGCTGCCTGATGGTGACACACAGTGACAGCAGCTTTGATTCCGTAGAGAGATGGTCAGGGACGAGGAGGAGCACATGGAGCCACGCACAGACCCTGACCAAAGCCACCAGCTCAGAAGCAGGCCACCTACACTGGAAAAAACCAACATGTGCTCTCGGGGAAGGGTTTGTAGAGGCTCCTGACAAGGAAAGGGGCTGAGATGCCACTGACTCAGCTCACTCTGCCTGGACTGTACAGAGTGATGGATCTGGCCCAGCCGTTCTCTCCAGCACAGACAAACAGCAAAAAAATCAATGGAGCTGCAGCGAGACACCGCAGCCCTCGTCAGGAGCTGGGCACGGAGAGCAGCCACGGCGCCATCCGTCACTGCCGCCCCTGCATCGGCTCCTTGGGCTGCCGGACAGCCTGGCTGGGTGTCCCCAAGGACAGCTTGAGCCAGTTGTCTGGAACAACAGCCCACGTTGGTGAAACCCCAGGGGAAGCACGGCTCTGAGGTGGAACTGAAGTGCTTAGACAGGATCAGAGGATCAGAGGCAGGCGTTGCCGCTTGGCCGCACGGCTCATCCCGCCCAGAGCCTCCGGAGCTCACCCCTGGCTCACCCACGAGAACCTCGCAGCCGCTTGGGAACGACAGGGCAGCAAAATGCAAAGCAAGTGCCAAAAAGCAGCTGGGAAAGGGGGTTGAAATTATACAGCCCTGCACGCCTGGGAATTTGCTTCCCAGCAGTCACACCCACGCAGTTCTGCTGAGGGTTTGCTTACCAATTAACAAGGCCACCAATTAATGCTTCATGTGTTTTCCTGCTCATTTGCACTATTTACAATCCTCCTTTGAAGCAACCTGTAAGAATTGCCTGAAAAATTTTCAAAACATGGCCAGACAAGCACGTTCAATGTGCAGTGCAATTGCCCCATGCAGGAACTCCATGATCTTTGTGTGTCCCTTCTAATGGAGAGTATTCCCTGACTCTATAAACCTCCAAGCACAACAACCCCAACCTGGACCTACTGCCAATCCTCCACAGGACCAAAACCATCATCTCCTCTTCCAGACCACCAGGATAGATGTTCCTCCACCAAAGTCACCAAGCCCTTTGTTGAGTCACATCTTTTTGGTGCATTTCACCTTCTCCTGGTAACAGAACGAGCCACCAACCCCTCCCCAGCCACTCACAAAGAGTGTTGTGCCCTTCCCAAAATATTTCTGGGTAACGTTCAGTTCTTACCTTTGGGTGAGATGTGTCTCCAGGTGATTGTTGGGTCTGGCCTGCCCGTGGCTAGGCAGGTGAGGCTGACGTTGCCGCCCTCATTGATGGAGATGTCAGGAGAGATCTCGATGATTTTTGGAGACACTGAAACAACACAAAGAGGAGAAGGAAAATGAAACTGGCTCTGCTTCAACTCAAACCTTAAACTGTGGGTGAAGGAGGCTGAATTTCCATCCTCCCTCTGCTTTGACAATCTATGCAATAGCCCATCAGTCTCGTCTGACTTGGCAGGAACAAACAGAGAAAAGAGGGGGCAGAGAAGACACAGATGAAGTGGGAAGAAACTGTAGCTAGAGGGGATTCAGTCATTTTAGGGAGGCTCGAGAAGCTCCTCTGTGGTGTGAGACAGTACTTGTTCCTACCCCTCTCCCAGCATTCCTTGTGTCCTCTTAGGCATGACAAACCTTTCCCAGCAGAGCTGCATCTTTCTGAGAAAACACAAATCACCCCGTCCAAACTCCTGCAGCTTTTCCTGCAGCTGTGCAGGCTCTCTGCCAGGCCCTTGCAAGCACAGGAGCACCAAGAGGAGCTGGGCATGGAGAAAGAGTCTGCTGAGGAGCCTCTAGGACTGACTACCATGCAAAGGAAGGGAAATTCTGTGGGGATGAAAGCCTTGCACCTGCATTGGCACTGCCAGGAGCACTCAGGAGTGAGTCACATACAGGGGGTCCCAGGAGGGGACACAGGTACAGGATGGGGGTGATGAGGAGGGGCTGGGAAGGGATGAGGAGCAAGCAGGGAGAATTCAGCTCCTGCTGCTGCATGCAAAGGACATGATGTGGCTGCTGGGGAGGGCTGGGGTTTGAGGGAGATCTACAGTGGGGATGTATGAGGGAAAACCATCGGCTGCTGTTGTCTGCCTGCACCTGCAGAACATAATAAAGACCATCACCTTCCTGGGTTTATTTCCAGGCTTTCTCCAGAGCCTAGCAGGGACTGGCACCTTGCTGCAGTGCTCTGCAGGAGAGTCACAAATCACCTGCGCCTTCCACCCTTGATGTGAGAGTTCCATTCACCCTCCATTTGGGGCTGCAGCCCAACACCCCAATTCCTGCCTCAGCCCCCATTCCCAAGCCTCCCTTCCCTGCCTCTCCCCACCTCCCACACTTTCCTGGGCTGAGCCAAGCCGGAATGACTGCAATGGCCTTGCACGCAATGCCTCTGCTGTGCAGGTAAGTAATTTATTGATCCGTAAAGCACTCCAAGACGCTCTGGAAGGGATTATGTCATGCCAGTGCCATGCAATAAAATAAAAAATGATGGATTTTTTGTGAACATGATGGTGATTTAGGGTTTGTAGTTGGAAGTGTAGTTAAAGTACATTTTAAGTGGAAATCAAGGTGGGTAATGAATTATTCTCTGTTTTGAAGGGCTTCTGGGAGTTCATTTTTTTGCTGCTTTGGGCACGATGGCTAATCTGCTAATCATGCACTGGAGAACAACTCTGGATCAGCTGCTCCCAAACAGAGAGGGCTGTGGGGCAGGACACTGGAGGGCACCAAGACAACACCTAAAGGAATATTAACATGCTTCAGTGTCACTGAGGGGACAGCACATTCCCCGTGGGACCACTCAGAGCTGGGAACGCTCTGCCCATGGCCATGTCCGTTGAGAAGATGCAATTAATTACAACATCATTATGATTGCCCCGCTGTGTTCCTGGTGAGGCTGGGACTGCCAGCCAGGAAATCCATGTGTGCTCTAAAAACACAGAGTGTATGGTCTGGACAACAAAAATAGGCCAAGGGGGTATTACCATTGTCATTTTGGAGAGGTGGGAAGAGCCAAGCGGGGGCGCAGTGATCGCCCACCTCTGCCTGGGAAGCAGCAAGAGCTTCCAGCTCTAAGTCCCAAGAAAAATAAAGCAGTATCCATCATCTTTAATGTGCTGTTTGCTGCATCACAGAGGAACCTTTCTGATGTTTTTAACTGCTGAATCCACATCGACCCAATTCAGCTTGTTTTGCAGAGGCTTTAAAAAAAAAAAACAAGGCAGACTTTACACTGCCACTCTGGGACTGCACAGACCCATTTGCTCCCACCCAGGCAAGAGACAAAAATCAACTGACCAGGTTATAAAACGTAATTAAAACAACTTAAACTTGGGCTTGATTGATAGGACAAAGGGAAATGCCTTTAACCTGGGGAGGGTTGATTTAGAACAGGTATAAGAAGTTTTTTACGATGAGTGTGGTGAGGCTCTGGCACAGGGTGCCCAGAGAAGTTGTGGCTGCCCCATCCCTGGAACTGCTCAAGGCCAGGTTGGACAGGGTTTGGAGCAGCTGGAATAGTGGAAGGTGTCCCAGCCCATGGCAAGGAGTAGAACTAAAGGGTCTTTAAGGTCTCTTTCAATTCAAACCTTTCCATAATTCCATAAAAAGCAGCTCGAGCTGCTCATGCAACAGGGCAAAAGTTCACCATACTCTGGCAAGCTCAGGACACTTTGAGGGAGATGCAATTTACTGTGTCCCTTCTGAAATGAGTGGAGGGAAGAACATCTGGGAAGCAAACCAGAGAAACGTCACTGAAGCTGTTAACTAAGTCTGGAATTGTCTATGCAGTGGTAGAATTTAACACAGTGGTTATTGTATGCTAATTAAATATTTGAATATTTAACCGCACAAACTATTCCAAATGCCTTTCTAGAGACACAACAGGTGTGTTGTAAAGGCTTTTACCAGGCTGGGGAGGGAGATTTTAATAAATAAATTATCCAAGTACATATTTAATATTATTTAACAGTCATGGGCACTTCCATTCCCTCTGCATTAAAGGACTTTCACCATCACTTGGCATTTCTGCAGCAGTGGGGCAGAGGAGGCATTTCCTGTGCTGAAAGCAGGGCACAGATGGAGCTGTGTCCCTTTGGGAATGAATAAATAAATAAAGCTAAGTAAATGCAGGCTTCCCAGGCGGGAACCCTCCCCTTGCGGGCAGTCCTTTCGTGTTCAGCATCTCTCTCGCTCGGAAGTGATTAAACATGGCAGCGTTGGCCAAGCTGCTCCAGTGACACTGCACAGATTTCCACAGGGGCAGGCTGGTGCTTTACTCATCCAACTCCTTCTTTCTTCCTCCTCCATCCTTGCCAGGGTTTTGGGGAAGGTCTCTGGGTGCTCTCAGGCCCCCGTGGGTCTCCAGGGCACACCCCTGGTTTGCCCTGACGCGGTGCCCGCTCGCACACAAGGAGTCCCCAGGACAGAAAGCAGCTTGCTTAAATATTTAACCAAAGCATATGGTGAGCTGCACGTTCGAGGGTGTTCAGGCAGGTGATAGATGTCTTTCTGGATCCAAGCATATGTGCTTGCCGACACACATCTATTCCCTGGCGCACAGACGCCCTCCTGCCACTGGCACAGACGAGATCCCTGCTCTGCTTTCACCTCCAAACACCCGCTCCTGAGCCAGCACAGGTGCGCAGCTCACATATCTCATGCCTGCATCCCAGTGCCGCACACAGATCTTCACATCCTGGGAATGTGGCGGGGCTCCCCGGGCATTTCTGTCACCTACTCTGCTGCCTCTCCCATGGCACCTGCTGCAGGACTGAGGCTTTCCCTGATTATTCCTCCAGCTGCCTTTTATAGCTCATCCCAAACTGCATCAACATCAGCAGCTTTGCCTCCTTGCTTAGGCCCTGCCACCTCCATTTCCATTTTCATCTCCATCATCATCACCTCCCCACCCACCTTGCTGGCATGTACTGACTGTGCTGCTTGCCTGGGCTGTCCTCTCCCTGACCCCAGTCCTCACCTCTGTCTCCTGACACCCCAGCACCCCAATCTTCAGCCATGCATCAGGCTGAGTGGAAGGTGCATCTGGAACAACCTCTCTGCCTCAGACTGGCAAGGGGACTTCAAATGAGCCTCACCAAGTTGCCTATTGCTTCTTCTAGGAGCAATTGCATTTTTTGCCTCAACCACCCCCTTTCTACTCACTTTTATGAGCCAAGCAAGTAGCGCAGAAATACACCTGTGACCTTTCCAGAGTGGCAAAGCCCTTCTGGTGTTGGAGTGAGGCAGAGCAGGTGCTCATCCCAGCCAAGGGGTCTCAGGTCTCAGCTCCTGGCACAGCCTGGGAGAGAGTGGCTTTCCTGGTAAGCCCAGCCCTGCTTCCCCTTCATAAAACATGCAAACCTCCAGCTTTCAGCACGAGCAACAACTGCTCCAGATCAAAGCATACAACAAAGAACAACTATAAAAGTGTCTGGAAGAAAGAAAAAGAGGGAAAGTCAGACTTGCGTTCTGCAGGCGAACTGTGATGTGCACTGGCAGCTTCCTGAGCATCATCCTGACACGGCTCCTGCTTCTTGTAACAGCTTCTTACTGCTGTCACACTCAGACTTCCCTGTGTTTTACAGTTTGCTGCCATGGGTTCTGCCACTGGGATTTGGTGATGGGGAATCCTGGGTGTCCTAACCCTGCTTGCAGCAATGCTGAGTCCAACTCAGCCCACCCTCTGGCAACTGAGGGTCCACCAAAGCCAGCCAGGGTCTGACAAAGTCCTGGGGGTCTGCCAAAGCCAGCCAGGGTCTCACAAAGTCCTGGGGGTCTGCCAAAGCCAGCCAGGGAATGACAAAGGCAGGAACACCAACATCCAGCTCCAAGGCTCCTCCAAGTTGTAACCAGAGCACTTTGTAGCTGCAAGGTCAGGAGAAGGTGCAGTGCTGGCTGCCACAGTGCCAGGCACCCCCATGGTGCCTCCTCCCTCTTCTGTGTTCCAAAGCTTTCTGCCTTTAGGGAGCAAATTGAGAGCCCAGTGCCTTCAATTACAGGTGTATTATAATGGGCTTTTAAATCAGTTTGTGCTGCTCTAACACAATTATAGTTAAGAGAAAAGCAGGGAGGGCTTCATCTTTCTGTCATATCATCCTTCCATCATAACATCCTTCCTTCATATCATCCTTCCATCATATCAGGACCTGTTTTGAGCCTTTCCAAAGGTGTGAGGAAGGGCAAACACAGCCTCAGAGCTTGCTCAGTCACGAAGGTTTGTACACAAACCCCTTGTGGGTGCCCATCCTGCTCCCCAGGGCTGCCTGGACCCTGGACTGGCACCTCCACCCCCGTCCCAGGTTCAGCACGACTTTCCCAAAGGAATTGATCCCCCTCTTCACAAACCCGACAGCAGCCAAAGCAATGAAGAAAGAAGGCTGGAAACAAAGAGGACATACATAACGACCTTAATAAGCAATTAATAAATAACTAATGACAATTGCTCGTTCTAAAGTGAGGCGTAATGAGACGTGTCATACGGCACCGAAATGTGTCTAAATGATTTCCCCAACAGGTAACGGCTCCTGTTGCAGGGAAGCTTTGGAGGACACGAGATTTTTTACGCCCGTCTCTGCAGCAGGTTATACAGCACAGCATCATAATAACTCAGAGGAGGAGGGGGAAGCAAGACGTTCCCAATCATTCATTAGTAAAGTATTTGTGAACGCGGGTATAATTCACCGCATAAACAGCAGGGTTTCTGCAGACAAACTTTATAGCTAAGTGCCAAAAGGGAGCCCAATCTGATTCCACTTACGACAGCATAAATCAGCCCTACTGCTGCAGTCAACAAGGGATACACCACAATAAACGCGCCACAATAGGAGAGTCAGGGCTCAAGCACAAGGATTTTTCCCTGATTTCTGGATGGGTCCAGGTCATGAGCCTGGATCAAGAGCAGCTCCCTAAGGAGGCAGGGTGCTGCCTCACTGGATTCACTCCACTGCTTAAAGATTCTGAAGGGATCTGCATCATTCTTCCTTGCAAAGAAATGAAGAAAACACCTGACACCAAGCCCCACACCTGTGGGGAATCAAACCAGAGTTTTTTTGCATGGCTATTAATAAGCAGCTTTAAGAGGAGGCAGAATCCCTCCCTCAGGTTTGGGAGAGTTCTGTGTTCAAGTTACAATGCCTGAAAGAAGATGTGGCACTGTTCTGGACTTCATTGACTCCTTTAAAATGAATCTAATGATGCTGAGGGAGAAGAGAACAAGAAGAAAGATATAAAAGCAAAGTTTTTTCATTATTATCCATGAAGAAATGCAGCCAAATAAGGAGTGTTTGGCAGTTCAGCTCCCTGTCTAGACAGATCTCATTTTCAACTCCACACACGCTGCACGGATCTAGTTTCCAGTTTTTGCACCCTGAGCCACCTGGGATTCCCCCTGCAAGCCAAGCAACGCCTCATGAAAGGCAGAAAATTGAAGGATCTCGAATCCTTAAGACACCTGCATCATTTTTCTAGCATTATTGACACCTCTCCTCAAGGCACGACAGCCTCTCTCACAACTGCCTCCACAGTGACCATCAAAGTGACAGTGACTCCGTCACACCCTGCCCAGGGGATGCAGGGTCCCCAGCTCCTCTCATTCCACTGGGTCCCAGTGAAGTCTCCACCAAACCCTTGGGAAAATCCCTGTGTGGGGACGAGCCAGAGCGTGCAGACAGCACCCCAGAAAGTTTGAACACGACTCATGGTTAATACAAAGCTTGTCAAACCCATCACCTCAAAATGCTGGATGTCTTTATTAGATTCCTTTATCTCCCCCTGAGATCGGAGGGACACAACGAGATGATTCTCGGCGGAGATGTCATCATCCAGAAACTAATTAAAGGCTGCGCGGAAAGTCGGGCCACGCGCACTCTGGAGAACAAAACGCATTAGCAACCCGAGCCAGGGAAAATATTACAACTGAACTTCAGATCAGAGAGGGCGAGCGAGGGATTTCACAGCAGCTCTCCTCTCCCCATCTTTCCTCACACTCATCCCTACCCTCCTTCGTCCTCGATAGGTGACCCCACCTTGGGGCTGGTTAGGACCAGCCTGGGACCTGGGGGATGCAGGACAACAGGATCCTTTCCTCCACCCTGGGATAAAATCATGATTTGTGGATTTCCCATTAGTTTTAATGATAGAAAAGCCTCCTTGCTGCCAGTCAATAAGTGCAGAGAAGGATGGATGGATGCCGGCCTGGCCAGAGTGCTCCTGGCAAAACCCTCGGTCTTGTTGGGTCTCATCTCTCCATCAACATAATGACAAGAATTTCTCATCCTTTCAGGCTCATTAAGAAGACAACAACATATGAAATTATAAGATACCCAGAACTTATGGCCACAGGAGCTGGATGTGGGGGCATTTCTCCATGGGGACTGATGCACAGATCTAGATGAGGACGTGTCTCAGGTGGGTGTACCTGTAGCCCTTCTCAGTCAACCTGAAGTCTCCTGTTCCTACAGACAAATATCCACAATATTGCTCATCTGACCCATCAACCCAGGCTGTCCTGCTAAATTCTGCACAAACCCCCAGCTCCCCTCCCCCCAGCCAGCCAGAGTGGCTGTGCCCCACCCTCCTGCTCCCCACCCTCCTGCTCCCCACCCTGTTCCTGGAGAGCAGGGAGGCTCTCCCTGTCCCCTCCAGCTCTCTGTGAATGCAGAGTGTCCATCGTGCCAAGGGCTGAGCTTGCTGAACTGCCCCAGTGCCACTTTACTCCTCAAAAGGGACCTGACAGGAACAAAGGAGCTCAAACATCCTTTCCAAAGATAAATCAGATGCTCTAATGCAGCCTGCATCTCCAATGAATATAGGGCAGGTGTCTCTGAAGTGAAGTATTAGTTAAAATGATGCTCTTTAAATTACATTTCGGCTATTTCAGGCAGACAGGTTGTGTGTGGGTTGGGCTGGGTTTTTTTATGATCTATCTAGAGGCTTAAAAAGACACAGAGAGAAATAAATCTCCCTTCCATTAAAAACACACTATGCTCTTGCATATTTGTTTTTATCTCGGCGCTCTCGCTCTCGTGCTCTCTCTCCCCGGGCTGGAGCACAAAGTAAGTGTTTGTGATTACACTTCCACGCTGACACTCAGCTAATTCAAGGAGCTGCCAGCCCGTGCCCAGGCGGAGCTCGCCCGCCCTCGCAGGAGGACGAGCTGTGCTTCCCCAAATGCCTCCCTGGACCTGGAGCCTTTACTTCAAAAACCATCGAGATCCGTGGTGTTAATGTGGCACCATGCAAAAGCCCCGAGTTTTGATTGAGTTTGTTTGCATCTTCTGAGTCTATCCATGCCCTTTTGGCCTCATTCATCTGTTTACATCCCTCCACTGCCAGCGCTGCCTGTCCCCAGACAGTCCCTTTCCTCCCATCCTTCCTGAGCTCCAGCTCTTCCAGGTTCCCCTTGTGCTCCAGACAGGGCTTTTACTTCTGCTTCTTCCCATCTTTGCCTTTGACTCCAGTTAAAATTAATGGATCAGGCAGGGAGCACAGCCCTGTTATTGTCTGATTAGGTGGGCTGGAGGCTGCTACTTGCGCCCAGACTCTGTTTGTCTGGGAGAACAGAGTGGGAGAACAAAGCCTGTGAAATGGGAGAACAAAGCTCGGTAAGTGGGAGGTCAGCAAGGTCCGGTAGTTCAAAATGAACCACAGGTGAGGTGATCCATGCCTCCATGTGCTGCCACTCCTGCTACCCCCATGGGAACACACTCTTGTGATTCATCCAGCACTCCAACAGAGGCAGGTCTACTTTCCCAAAGAAGCCCTGATCCATTCCTTACTCCTCTTAGTCATTTTTTTACATCCCTGCTTTTTCAGGCTTTCCTTCTCGGGCTCCAAGAGCCCCCCACTCTTCCTTACTCCTCCCATGGAACATTTCTGGTCCCTCACCCTATCTCAAGGCACATTTCTAGGCCAACTCACAGCTGCCCCATGCCCAGGGGACCAACCCAAAGCTTGACCAAAGGTGCCAGGAACAAGCAGGAGTGCAAATCCCAGTGATCCAGAGTCTGCGGGATGATGGTCACTGTCCTTCCCAAACTTTCCAATGTGGTTTATCCCTATCACCAAAACACCCCAGGAGATAAGGGAGCGTTATCGTTCCCACTTCATGGATGGAGAAATGAGACCCAAAGATTAAATGGGCCAGAAGCCCCTGCTCGGATCAATGCTCTGCAGCACCTGCCTCTCAGGCTCTGTGGAGCTTGGAAAACCATGTTAAAAAGGCACAAGGGAGAGTGAGGGTGCCTGCCAGGACAGGTATTTCCATTGGGCTGCATGGAATGAGAGTTCCACGGTTAAGAATCAGTCACCAGGCCACTAAGACACAGACATACGTCCCTGTACACAGAGGGGCAATTAAAATTCCAATCCCCAATTTCCACCCAGACAAGCAACATTTGAGAGAGCTCAAAGCAAAGCAAAAGGAGGGAGCGACGGTCCCACAAGGGAAGGATATCGATGCGCCTGGAGAACGCGGGGGCTGTTCTCCTTTCCCATTAGGACTACTCCTTCATTTCCTGTTTCTCCTAAACAAAGCCCTCGAGCCTTCTTCTCGGCCACACTCGTGCCTCCGAGAATGCCAGAAAAGCCACAGGGAATTATCCCTGCCAGAGCATCCTTAATTTCCCTATTTGTCTTCCTAATGCCCAGCCTCATCGCCAGCACCGTCTATTCCCCATGTGCTCCTACTTTACATGGAAGGACTATTTTTACCCCATTCTTCCTATCCCTCTTTTTCCTCCCATTTAATCATTTGGAGGCTTTTTATCCACACTTTCCTTTCCTTTCTCTCCTCTTTCCCTTTCATTTTTAATACCTGTGGTTCTCCGATTCAAAATCATTACTGTTTTTAACTCGACTCGAGCCTCTTAATTAAGTTACTTTCCATTATTTTTTATCTAGTCCATTTGTCTACATCCCCCTCACCCTCCCTAATTCTCCCTTTCCTCCCCAAGGCAGGCTGGGTATGAAATCTTACATTTCCATTTGGCTAACAATCACTTTGAATTTTTAAATGCTATTAAATTGGATCACACCAGTCACTGGACTGGAGTTGTCGAGCTGTGATATTTACTCGCGCCAGTCAAAGGGAAATGAAATTGTGGTAGCGCAGGAGGGGGGGAGGCAACGGGGGAGCCCAGATTTATTCTGCCCGCTGTCCTCGCAAACAGGCACAATCCCCTCGGATTTCTGAGCGAGTTCAAAGGAAACTCCTAACGCTCAACCATGAACGCATTGTAATGTCTTTAATAAATCAATTACTTGTTGGCAGGGAAGTGTCACTGCATCTCCAATCCTCGTAATCACCTCAGCCTTGCTGTGTTTTAAGTGTGGAAAGCCCACGGAGGTGGACGGGGAGCCACGAGCGCCGTCGGCGTGAGGGCAAAGCACAGAAAACATCACTTTGTCTTGCCAGGAAAGGCCAAAATGTGCAGAAAAGATTTGCATCATGTAAAAAAAATCATACAATCACACACAGAGTGACCCCCAGCTGCAGGGTAAGCACACCACGGTGCTGCAGGGACCCCGCCAGCTCTGCATGGGGCTTGTCCTTGCCAGGGCAGCTCCTGGGATGCAGGAGCTTGGAAGGAATGACTGCAGCAGGTTCACTGGGAAAGGTGTTGTGGTAAAAAATCCTTATCCCAGGAAATCAGCCCCTTCTCCCTCCTACCCAGTGCTGAGCTGGGGTACATTGTAAAGCAGCGTTTTCCCACTGCCCCAAGAGCCAGACAATCTTTTGCTGCACTAATTCAGACCCTGAGTTTTGTGCTTCTGCTTCAGGAGGGTGCCATATTTCAATTTTACTAGAAGAGGCCTTTTCCACTCGAAAATTTGCTAAAGGGAGAGGGATTTGATTACAAAGCAGCCCTGGCCAAATCCAACCCCTCCTCCTCTCCCTGTGCCGACAACATCCTCCTCTCCACAACAACAATCATCTGAGCACAAACAGACAACAGAGCTTTTCAGAAAGTAATGAACTCCGGTCGGAGCCAAGGCAGGAAGGGTTTAATGTTCAGCGCAGAGAGCTTGGCGAGGCCATCAATTATATAGCCCTGCTGCTGAAGGAGCAAAAAAAAAAAAAGAATATTTCAGACAGACTCGGCCAAAAAAGAAAAGATAGGGAAGGAAATCACTGTGAGAGAGATTTAATTTCACAAGCAGAGAGAAGTGTTTGCAAAAGAGGAGGAGGATCAAAGGCTGAAGCTCCCGGGCTGGCTGCGAGGAGGAGGGATTACAAGGAGGGCAAATCATGGAGGAGACATCTCTGTTGATGCCTTGTGTCAGTGCTGGGTCAGGCAAGGAGAGCCCTGGGCACAAACTGGGGAATCTGTTTGGTGTGGGGGCCCAGTGGGCAGGAGACTTGGGCAGAGAGAAGGGTGGATTGAGACGTGTCCACAGGACAGCACAGGGACTATGGCCTCTCCTGCCTCATCCCAAATCCTACCCAGGAAACTATACAAGATGCTACCAAAAAGGAGAGCTGAAATTGTTTGGGCATCTCTACTACTGGGATCAGTAACCCAGAAATGAAAAACCACAGAATCCCAGAATGGCTTGGGTTGAAAGGGACCTTAAAAATCATCTCATTTCATCCGTTATCCAAGGGTGTTCCAAGCCCTGTCCAACCTGGCCTTGGACACTTCCAGGGATCCAGGAGTAGCCATGGCTTCTCTGAGCACCCTTGGCCAGGCCCTCACCATCCTCAGAGGGAAGAATTCCTTCTGTATGAGGGTATGGATCCACCTAAAACAAGATGACCTTCCCATCCTGTCCCCTGCACCCAGTGGGGCTGTGCTGAGCCCTTCCAGGGGTCCAGTCATGGACTAGGAGCAAATTCACCTCCTTTCTCAGGGACAGGACAAAGGGGTTTCACTGCTGTCTCACAGCAGGCATGGAAAACCCAAATCAGAAATATTTCAAGACCAAATTTCAATATCTTGTTTATATCTCAAGAATCACACTTCCACATCTTTTACAAAGATCTTTGTCTTTTTGTTTTCCATTTCTTGCTTCTCCTTGTCTTTCTAAATCTCTTTCTTCTTCATTTCATTACCAGAACAGAAAGGAAAACAAAATCATAACTCTCCCCATGTTTCAGTGCTGCTCCTTCTTTTCAGCTTCTCCTTCTCCTTCAAAACCCAAGCAAGAACAGGGTGAAAAAACCCCACATTTTCCACCCAGTTTTCCCCTTTATTCTCCCAGTGACCTCCCCCAGCCTGTCCTCAAGCCTGAGGATATTTGCTGGAGGTTCTCTAACCCTTGGAGGCAGCAGGGCCGTGCAGCTTTTCGCCAGCTGTTCCCTTGGCCTCTCCTTTATCTCCAGCATTGTGTTCACATCTGCTTCCCCCTCTGCCTCTTTCCCTGCTGCTGGGAGTCTGCTTTTAAATCACTGCTCAGCACAGCAGCTGCCAGGCACAGGTTCCGTGCCCCGTTTGGATGGGGGATCCAAAAGCTGTTTGCAAACCTCCTTCTGCCTTTTTTCTTCTCTAATTTTCTTAATTTTTTTTTTTTTAATCCTCCTGAACTTGCCAGTGCTGCCACACTGCTTTCCCCTCCTCCCTTTTGGCTGTGGAGCTCTCTTGGCTCTGGAAGCATGTTCAGACACCTGGTTGCTGGCAGTGTGGGGTTTGGCAGCAGCTGGCAGCGTGCAGCTCTCCGATAGGGAATGGGAGAAGAGCAAGGATCACCCTGGGGGGTCATAGCTACCCAGCATGGCTATCAAGGATGTGCTGGTGGCCACTCGCACTGCTCCTGGCTTGTTGGTGGCTTTCTACCACTCACATCCCTCTGGCTTTGCTTTGGCCAAGACCATTTCTGGTTTTGCTGAGGATTTGTAGGGTAAAATAATTTTTAAAAAAGCACAGATTTGTGCAGCATCACTCCGGAGCTGGGAACGCATTTAGGACAAGGCATTGCCATCTGTGGCTCCCTTCCTCGGCAGAGTCCTGCTCCCAAGCAGGGCAATTTTGGCAGAGCAAGGCAGAAAACCCTGGGGAGCAGAGCCAGGCACGTGGAGATCTGGATGCCTCACTGCCACCCTGCCCACGCAGTGGCTCCAGGCTAAATTCCCATTCCAGATTGCAATTTCTCTGTGCTACCAAAAAAAGAGAGGGCTACATCCTTCCGGCAGTAACGTACAAAATTCCCTGAGAAAACTTGGCTGATTTCTCCCCAACCTCCTTTCACTCAAGGTCTGTGCAGGATTGCAGGCCAGGATCCCCATGGATGCCACCTTCATGGCAAAGACTACACTAAACAGACAAAAATCCCTTGGGAAGAGCCCTTTGCTTCATCCTCTGACTGCCCAAGCCTCTGCAACAGGTTTTTGCTTCTGGACTCGCCTCCAGAGAGACTGGCCAGAAAAATCAGTTCTAAAGGCCAAAAAGAAGAGCCAGATTAAAGTATCAACTCTGAATTTATGCTCAGGACTTAAGGTTTAATAATGCAACAGAAAATCAATATTTAATAAAGCAAATGATGGAGAAAAACAGTGAATGGGAGATGAGCTGCTGCTCGTGTTTTCAAACATGTAACCCCTGAAGGAGCGGGGTTGGCAGGATGGATGTGGAACCAGATTGCCATAAAGAGCTGGCACACAGGACACTGCAGGTCCCAGCGATTCCAGCTCCAGTGTCAAGGGGAGCTCACTGGTCTTTTATTAAAGGACAAACAAGGAATTACTGCGGTGGTCAGAATCCAAATACTCATGGAGAGAGATCAAATGCTGAGGCACGAGGGGAGCTGAGCAGCTGCTGCACTGAGCAGGCCCAGACTGGGGCTGGGCTGGAGGAACACAGGGAGGCAGCAACACCCCCAGATTCAGGTGCCAAAGAGCTACCTGGGGATGGAGATCTGAGAAGCTGGGAGGGGGCACAAGGGCTCAAAGCAGAGGTGCTGAGCAGGAGAGGAGGTGGTGTGGGTAGTTCAGGTGGGCAATTGGGGCACTAAGCATGGCTGGCGGGTGTGGTGGCACAGCAAATGTGCATCCCTGAGCATGGCAAGTGCACATCCTGGGCATGGCAGGAGTGCATCCCTGGGAATGGCAAACCTGCATCCCCGGGCACAAACCACACATCCCTGGGAATAGCAAACCTACATCCCTAGACACAAACCACACATCCCTGGGCACAAACCACACACCCCTGGGCAAAGCAATCCTACATCTCTAGGCACAAACCACACATCCCTGGGCAAAGCAAACCTACATCCCTGGGCACAGCAAGCAGACATCCCTGGGGACAATAAGAGTGCATCCCTGACCGTGGCAAACCTGCATCCCTGGGCACATCAAGGGTCCATCCCTGGGCACAACAAACCTGCATATCCTGGCACAAAGTGCACATCCCTGAGCACAGCAAGAGCTCAGGCAAAACAATCACGAATCAGACGACACAGAAAGAGTGCATCCCTGGGCATGACAAGCATAAATCCCTGGGCACATCCCTCGGCCAAAAGCACACATTCCTGGGCACGGCAAGTGTGGATCTCCAGCAGCGCTGGGCCTGGGCAGGATGAGGGAAGCTCGGCGATGCTCGAGACAGATCAGCAGCTCTGCCTCCCTCCCCTGGAGGCTGGAGAAAACTGCAGCGAGCCCCTGCATGGCACAGAGATGTCACCTGCGCCTTGTCCCCCCACTGCCTTTCCAGCCCTGGTACAACGCTGCCACTCGGGAAAGGAGGAGTTTTGCCCATACCCATGCCAGGGACAGCAGGTGCTTCTTGGGGTACATGGCTTAGGGTGCACCAAGACTTGTGCCCCACCTCACAAATTCTGGGGACTCTGGATAAATCCTCTAGGCAAAGGAGACTCTCACTTGTGCAGAAATCAGTGCCCTTGGATGAAACCCCTCCTCTGGCATGCTGCGTGTGCTGGGTTGTCTGCCTGGCCCTGCAGCACGGCAGTAATTTGTAGCTTGTGCCGGGATCCTTCACATTGAAAGATGACATATAAATATAAAACGTTATCACTCCATAACAGCCACATGCTATAAAACGCCAGCCAGAAGGATCTGGAACTAGATGGAGGCAGTGCTTTAAATCCTTCCCTGCAGAGTTACTGCCTCTAAAACAACAGACCTGCTCCAAAGAGCCCCAGCAATGGAGGGAGAAGAGGACGGACCCCGATAAAAACACCACAATTGAGGAATTAGATGAATAAGTGATGGGATTACAGCATGACCTCCCCATGCTGACAGCCCCAGGATAGCAGTAGCACCGGCACACCGGATGACGTCTCCTCCCATTCATCCCCTGCTGTGATTTTGTTCCTGTAGTAACAACAAAGCGCCGGTACCGATGTTACACTACAGCGGGCTGACTCTGCTCCCGCGGTTACGATAACAATGCTGTTACTGTAGTAACATTACAGAACCGAGGTCTCACTGTTCTACCCTTAATTTTATTGTCGTAAGATTAAATTGCAATAATGTTATTGAGCAGCCATTAGCGTTGCCATGGCAACAATAACATTAAGGTAGCGATATCGCATTACAGTGGTCCAACCGTTCCACCACAAATATTTTAATGTAGTAAAACAAAAGAGATTACTGCAGTAACATTAAACTGCAGTGACCTCATTAAACCCCCACCGGCTTTATCACAACGCTCCTCTGGAAACCGCAGGAGGCAGCTGGAGATGCCCGACGCGCGCCCTGGGTGCTGCTGTGCCACCCTGTAAATCCGTGTGGAAGGAAAACTGAGTTGCTGCACATCTGGAGAACCACACACAGCTCCAGTCCTCCCTGCCTGGAGATCTGCTGGCCTCCTGGGTTCACCCGCTCCGCGGAAGGGATTAGCAGAGTCACTCTTGAATGGCGCTGGGTGAGGCGGGTGACCCCTCCATGAAAGCCTTTGGAGAGGTTGGGTGAACGGGGCTGCCGGGAGCTCGCGTGCTCAGAAAGGCTCAAAGAGGAGCAGACTCTTGTTTTCTAGAAGAGGGGTGATCCGAGGGTGACCTCGGCGGCTCTGAGGGAGTAGCAGAGAGAGTTCCGCTGAGCTCTCCTCGCTGCGGCAAAAGCGCACACGGCTGAGCCAGGGAGGATGGAAATAGTGGAGAGGTGGGAATGCCCCCAGCACTGAGGCCCAGGACATCTGGAGGGGACCACAGAGAACTCTGTCACTGCTCCTGAGGGACCCCAGTGACACACAGGGCTACAGCATTACCACTTCACTGGGGAGACAAACAGGAATCAGCCACAGCAAGGAAGAAAAACAGGGAGGAAATGAAACTGGTCTGTGTGTCCTATGAATCACTGGACCTTCCTTCTCCTCTGCTCCAGTCTCCTGCCAGTTGTTTCTCCTTGGGAACAGGATACATCCTCCCATGGCTCTGGTGGTGCCTGGCCTGCTTCATCACTGGGGTGCCAAGCAAACCCAGAGGACGCCATGAGGGAATGGTCTGAATTTGGAGAAGGTTGATGTGGTGTAGATATAAGGCAGACATTTTTTACAAGGAGGGTGGTGGGGTCCTGGCACAGGGTGCCCACAGAAGCTGGATCCCTGGAAGTGTCCAAGGTCAGGTTGGACATGGCTTGGAGCTGCCTGGAATAGTGGAAGGTGTCCCTGTCCATGACAGGGGATGGATCTAGCATGTCTTTAAAGCCCCTTCCTACCCAAACCACTCTGGGATTCTAGACCTTCCCTTCATCCCGACCTCCCTATTACCAAGCTGCCCTCCTAACAATGTTAACTCACCCGAGCACTGCTCACCTCCCCATCCCTCCCACTCTTTACATCAGTGGGCTCATCCACAAGCTCCAGGAAGGAGCAGCACGGTGGGACACACCCCAGTGGGATGCAGCACGCCTGGCTCCCTCCAGCAGCAGCACGGACATGAAACTGGGGCAGCCTGAAGCTGCAGCAAGGGCAGAATGTGAGCCCAGAGCAAACTCCTCTACAGTACAGACCCTGGAGTCTCTTTTCCCTCCCTGCTCCCACCCCACGATATAATTGCTAATTAATAATAACGTTTAGCTCTCAGATAGCGCGTTCCATCTTCAAAGACCTCTGTCGACATTAATGAATTAATCCTCATCAACCCCCCTGTGAAGTAGGTGACAATTATTATCTCTGCCTCACAGATGTTAAACTGATTTGCAAAGAGGTCAAGTGACTTTGGGGAGGCTGGAGGCAGCCTGGCCGGGTACGAGGCCACTCCACAGGGCAACACGGACAAGCACATCCCAGAGAAGCGAGGGCTGGGACCCGAGGGTGTGGGGGAGATGGAGAGATCCGGGGGCAGTAATGGATGTGGGACCTGCAGAGATGCTCCCCGAGGGCAGAGCAAAACGAGGATAAAGAGCCAAAAAACTGGGCCAGTGCGTGAGAGCGTGTGGGAGACTTTCAGTCCTCCACAGCAGCCCTGATACAAAAGGCAAGGATGCCT
Source organism: Sterrhoptilus dennistouni (assembly GCA_013397095.1). Lineage (NCBI taxonomy): Eukaryota > Metazoa > Chordata > Aves > Passeriformes > Zosteropidae > Sterrhoptilus > Sterrhoptilus dennistouni. The sequence goes on along the minus strand of VWZU01007192.1, from coordinate 591,601 downwards.
TGACAGAGGGACGGTGATTAGCAACAAAAGAGAGACGGGGAAGGAACACATCAGTCAAAGGAACCGGGAGTGAGGGAGGATTTCCATTTCGTGCCGCTGGTTTCCTCCCCTCCACCGCTTTGGGGAGGCTCTCCCAGCTCCCCCGTGCCTTTTAGGAGTTATTATCTAAACCTGCTTTTGCTTCTAGAAGGAATAGCTGCTCCCACGGGGGGAAACCTGTGGACACACCAGTAAATCCGTGCCAGAAGCAGGGGGAGCATCTTGCCCAGTGTGAAACTCCAGCCCGTGGAGTTTCAAACGTGCCCCATTTCCCCACATCCTCTACCACTGGAGGGCAAATCCCTTTTCCCTCCTTGCTCCCAGAACCAGTGGCACTGGTGGCACAGGCTCAGCCCCACAGGTGAGATGATGATGACTACAGGGACTGAGCCTTCCTCCCAGCAGAGGCATTTCCCAGGCAGCAAAATAGCCACAAAAAAAGTTCTCCTTGATGTCCCACGAGTGAAAGGGGCCCGTGGCATCAAAGGAAAATTAATTGGGCAGAGTTTGGCTGTTGAAACAAAGCCGGCTCGGGCACCTCAGCCTCACCGGTGGCTTTATCTCGCCGGCACAGACCTTGGCAGTGCTGTCCCCATACGGGGACAGGTGCCACCAGCGCTGCCACCTCTGCCCCCC
>VWZU01007192.1:551204-590907 GCA_013397095.1 Sterrhoptilus dennistouni | reverse complement strand
CACCCCCTGCCACCCGTGTCCACAGCCCCCCGACTCCGCCGAGCAGGTAATTAACTCCCAGACAAAAGCAAGGATTTGAAGATTAACCTGGGCTCGGGAAGGAGTGGGGAAAACTCATTTACACCAAACAAAAGGGGAGGGGTGATTAGTTGCTCCAGTGACAACAGCAAGAGGCAGATAGGGCCAGGGAAAATGATAAAGAAGCGGGGAAAGCGCTAATATCCCCCAGTTGCCTGCTTTTGCCTTTTTTTTTTTTTCTTCCTTCTTTCTTTCTTTTTAAGCACTAAAATTCCACCATTTTCTATCATGCAAATTCGTGTGCCTAAGTGAGATTAAACTCTGGCAGGCTCCGTGCCTCCTTCCCCAAGTCCATTTCCCCGCACTGAGATAAGGCCAACTTCCCTTAATGCATCTTACAAGGCAGTGGGAGTGTTTTGCAGGCACGCATTGGAGACGGCTTATTATCAATACAAATAACAGCTTTTCAGATATCGTCCCTTCTCCTCCTACCTCCCCTCTCTCCTTTAAACCCAGGAACCCGGAGAGTGGCTTAAATAGCTGAAATGTCCTGCAGGGAGCAGAGAGCAGGGGGAGGCTGTGCCTGAGATGCTGCTGCAAGAAGTAGGATTTGCTAAGGAAACCAGAGTGGGACACAGGAGAGGAGAGGAAGGAAAAAAGCATCACTGCTGGGAGGTCAGTGGGACCTAAATCCTCTTTCTCACTCTGGGTTTCTGCCCCACTCCAAGTTTACAGCTTGCCTATTGCAAGTGGGGCTTTCTTGGATTTTGTTTCTTTGGGATTTACTGCCAAAACCATCTCACCCTCCCCAAGGTCCAAGGCAGATTCCTGAAAACACGGGCAGTGCTGCTTTTTGGTGCTTTGTCTGGTGTGATGGCAACTCCTCCTAAGAAGGAATGAGTACTCAAGGAGTGGGAGCACCTTCCAGACCCTGCAGATGACAGGGATGCTCCCTGAGCTGCTCATTTTAGCTCTGTCTGCAATCTGGGTTCATTTTTCCAGGGGAGATCCGGGTGCTAAGAACCTCCTTGTCCCCTTGGCAGCTCCGTTGTTGGCTGACCTCAGCTTGGCACCACCGGCCTGACCCCATTCAGAGCAGTCCCCAAAATAGCAGGTCTGAACTTTGGTGCATTCGGTGCCAAGGGTCTGTTGTCTCATTCCTGAGCTCATTTGTCCCACATTAGCACAGAGGCACCGACCTGCTATTCCTGGATCAGCAGCAATCACCTTCTGCCTTTTGTACCAGGATTTCAAGACTGACAAGTGTTTCTGAAAGCCTGGCCAATGAGGAAATGTGGGAAAAAACAGAGCTGGGATGGTTTCAGAAAGGAGGCAGCTAAGGGGCACCAGGATAACAACCTTCCCAAAAGCAAAAGGTTATTACAGAGGACACTGATCAATTGTTCCCCACATCCACTGGGAATAGGCTGAGAAAAACTCCACTTCATTTGCAACAAAGAAGGTTTAAGTTAGATATTAGCTATACATTTTCTAATTAAAAAGGTAGCAAAGCAGTAGAATAGATTGTCTGGGGAGACTGAAGAACCTGCTTTGTCAAAGATTTTCAAGAATAGCTTTCACATGTGCTTGGCAGCGAGGTCTCTGCCTGGTTGCAGGGGGACGGGATAAATTAGCTCTTGAGGTGCCTTCTCCCCACCTATTTTGGGATCTCGGCCATGCAATAGAGCCAGCCTAGAAATAAATGTGCAGCTCGCCCCTTGCTGCAGTGTGGGTGTCCTCAGCTCCGGATATTTCCACCTGATTCTCTCCTTGGGGATCATTCCTGACCCTCGTACCCTGAAGGAATAATCCTTCTCCCACCCCTGCCCCTCTTCTGTTTTTTGCTGTCCCCCCTCCCATAGCTCTGCTTCCCTCCAGCAGCCTTTGGCCACAGCCATGATGCCTCCATCGCTGTTTCCCAGCGATATCCCCCGAACCCGGGGAGGAGGAGGAGGATGCAGGCAGGGGCTCAGAGTGGCTGATACACACCCATCCTGCTTGCCTGGGGGAGCAGAGGCTGCTGCAACCCTGGCTGGAAGGGGAAGAGCTCCTTGCCCCCCGGCAGCCAGTTCCTTTGGAGAGCACTGCCCGCCCCGGGGCACGATTTAATTGCATCCTGAGAGGCTGGAGTGCTCCTGCCTCCAGAGCCGTGCCCCCAGGCCCTTTCCTGGTGCAGCAAGGGGAAACTCAGGACCTGCTCAGAGCAACCTGCACACCTCCCTCTTCCTGGGTAAACCTGTTAAAATAGAGACACCCCCTTTCCCACCTCCTCGCATCACCTCTCCTTTCCTATCAGGCTGCAGGAAGGGGCAAAATGTCCCAGGGCCTTGGCACATCCCTGAAATCTGGTGCTGAGCCACTCTGCTTTCCTAGGAGGGGGAATAAGCCCCACTTCCCGCAAGCTGAATATCATTTTGGACAGGATTATTCCAGAATACATATTTATAGGGCCCATTTTCCAAGGCAGGCGAGTTAATCCTGGCACCCCAGTCCAATTTTCATCGAGATCATTAAGGCAGGTTTCCCTTTAATTGGACATGATAATTCACTTTCATGTCCTGCTCTGAGAAAGGGCTGGGTGAGCCAAAGAACAGCTCTTCAAATTAGGGGGCTCGCTCTCCAGAGCTGGAATTTCTGCCGGCAGCAGGAGGATCTTTAGCACATTTACAGGACTGAGCCCATCACTGAATCATCCCGTACTTAACTGCTGCAAGGAGTTAAGCTCTGACCTTTTCCTGCAGTACCCAAATATCTCTTCCTAATGATACAGCAAGACACGGGAGGGATGGGCCTGGATGTCTGGTGATACAGGAAATTTAGGTCAGGAAACGGGGAAATCAGAAGAGAACAGATAGAAATTGTCCTGCATCACCCCAGCATCTGATAGCGACTTCAGAACTTGCTGGTGATCGACTTTGGCTTAAGAAACTCAGGCAGGTAATAAGAGATTGCAAGATAAACAGCCAGAGCCGGGGCTGGCAATGCATCCGCTTCCCCTCCGCGCTTAATGGAGATGGAGAAAGTCCGGCTCTGGTTAGTCAGCTTGATTGCTTGGAGAGGAAAAGGAAAATGAAAAGGGAGGGAAGAGGAAAAATAAAGGCCCTGAGTCTGGGTTTTTTCCCCACTTCTATTCATTAGGCTGTCAATAGTGCTCAGGCCTGGAATATCGACGGCGGATTAGCTCAACCCAACTCTGTGTACAAGACCAATGCCTTTTTAACCCAGCTTGTTTCCAAATCAATACACCCATCAGCATTCGAAAATTAGCCCGAGACGAGATTCCAATACTCAAGCTGGTGTGTCATGTTAAGAGGGCTCCCGGCCAAATCACAGAAGAAGCAGCAGGAAGAAAAAAAAACAACAACCCGGTTGCTAGCAAGGGATTAGAAATTTTCCATTAATCTTCCCCCAGGCTAAGAAAGAGCTCATCAGGCTCCGTGTGTCCCTCCACGAGGCTCCCCCTTGTCCTGCCACATGGACACAGGATCTGTCTTCCATGAATTTCCACCATCACATGTGGCCACACCTGTCTGTCCCCTCCCGAGAAGTCGTGTGTGCTCACACACTTGCTGAAGAGCACATGTAGGCACCCATTTAGCCACCAAAAGTCCTCCAGCACCCTGTGCTGGTCTTTCTCCTCCTCCTCCTCCTCCAGAAGTATGGAATTTCAACACACAAACACATATTGTTGCTAGGCATACACACACCCCCACAAAGCACACAAATCTGCCAGCTCTCTCTTTTCCCCCAACACAAGTTTTTACTTCAAGCATTGCCTCCAGCTTGGAAAACAAAAAAACATCAAAAAACAACAACAACGAACAGCACTGCGGGTTTGCCAGTGGCTGTCAGGAGGCAGAGCTGCCCGTATTAGAGCCCTGGGATTATGTCAGCAAAGTTGGATAAAACCAAGCCTGACAGAGTTCAAGAAGCATTTGGAGAATACCCTCAGACCCATGGTGACTCTTGGGGATGGTACTGTGCAGGGATAGGAATTGGACTCCATGATCCATGTGGGTCCCTTCCAACTCAGCAAGTTCTCTGGTTCTGTGAAATTCATTACCCAGCCTGGGTTGATCCAAGCTTGTGGATCAGCCTCCACTCCTGCACCAAGATGTGTCACATGGTCAGCATCGGAGCAATGGGAGGAGAAGACACCAGGGCAAAAGGAACAGAAAGAAAAGTCCCAAACCCAACCCCTCAACAAACTCCCTTTTTCTTACCTTGCACGATGAGATGGACACGCGATGTCTTGGGGTGATTGTCTGTCTGCACGGAGCAGGTGTAGGGGCCCTCATCGTACACATCCACATCCTGGATCTGGATGCTGTACTGGGTTTTGGTGTTGGCCAGGAGCACCACCCGAGGGTCCAAGCACCACTTGTCATTGCCGGCATAGAGGATGCTGCTGCGGTTCAGCCAGGCCACCCGGGTCACCCGGTTGTCCACGGAGCACCTGGGGAGAGGCAGAGAGGTGACCCATCAGTGAGCTGCTCCTGGGTGCTCTCCCTCCCTCCCCCTCCCAGCCCTCCTGGTCCTCCTGGCACTATTTTTAGCTTTGCTGTCAGCAGCACTTTCAGAGACCAAGTGCTTTCAGTGTCCAGAGAGGACAAGGTCAGCACTTTCCCTGCGGTGCTCAGGGCGCCGATATCCATCTAAACCAGCAGCTCCAGAGATTTGCCCAAGAGCTTCACAGAGTTTGCAGATGCAGGGAGGTCAGAGCCACCCAGTACCAGCCTTGCACTCCTCCATTCCAATTTATTCATTTGCTAACTCCCAGACAAACAGAGCTGAGCCCAAACCTCCATCTTGAGTCCACACTTTTTTTTGGGGGGGGTGCAGGTTGTTACCTCCTGCCCAAATCCATCACCTGTCATTCTCTCCACAGACCTTCACATCCCTGCAGCCACACCAAGAAATGCAAAGTGGTGCTGGGAAAACCTGTGCTGCTTCACAAAGCAGTGAGGAAAATTTATCTTTAGAGCACACCAGCTCTGACACACACCTCTAAAATGAAACCTTGAGCATCTGATAATTTGTCCCCTCTGTCAGCTTTTCCTTCTGTACCCATCACCTGCACTGCTGCACCTCCCTCACTTGTGCACTCACCCCAGCTGAGCATTTCACTTATCCAGGGATACTTTGGAGGTAGAAATCCTCTATATTCAGTCTCAATAAGCACCTGAGTTCCCCCCAGAGACACCACAGCGCAAACCTAGAAATTATTTTGATCCTGAAGGAGATTATTTTCCTGTCAACATCAGCTGGGATCAGGCTTGCTTCTCCCAAAGGTTTCTGCCAGCCCTGTAACCACCCATCCCCATGTCCCCAAGCCAGGTTTGAATCCTCCCATTGCCACCAATCATCTCCAGACAAGCATCAAGACCTTCTCTAAACAGCAGGAACATGCAGCCCCCACAGCCAGCTAAACCCCTGCTGCTCTGTGAGAAATTTTGGGATTACGGAGCCATCGGGATTTAGCCACGCTTTGCTGGATTCTGGCTCCAGAGCATAATGTCCCTGTGTAAAACCACTCAGCCTAAGATCCACTGTTTATACTCTTCCCCAAACTACTTCATTACTTGTGCAGTGGCTGGGATGCAAATTAACCTCAGAGGCACCCAGAGGGAGCCCAGCAGCTTCCAGGACATCTCACTCGGGGTGACTTCAAGGGATGTAAAGGAGTTAATGGGCTCCGCATGCCAGACTGCACTAACAGGAGAGGTGATGGCAAGGCTGGGTGTGTCTGTGGCATGTGGGCTTGTCCTGGGCACTTTAGGGAGTGTGTCCTTTCTCTGGGTGAGCTGTCTCCTTCCTGGGGGTCCTTATAGCCTCCTTTGGGTGGGAATTCACTTTTTCTCCAAGGTAACAAGTGATAGGACAAGAAGACATGACCTCAAGTTGCACCAGGGAAGGTTTAGACTGAATATTACGGAATATTTCTTCACTGAAAGGGTGGTCAAGGCCTGTCACAGGCTGCCCAGGGCAGTGCTGGAGTCACCGGGGGCATCTAAAAGCCACACAGATGTGGCACTTTGGGGACATGGGTTAGCAGAGGGCTGGGCAGTAAAGGGGAATGGTTGGACTTATTCCAGAGGCTTTTCCAACATTAATGATTCTGTGGTGGGAGACTGCTATTCCTGTGTCCATTACTGGTGCCAGGGAAGACGCAGGAACCCACCTGGGGACAAGCTGTCTCATCTCATTCAGCTTCTTTCTGGAACCTCTTTGGCCCCAGATATTATAGGGGAAGCCAAAATAACCCATCCAGACTCAACTCACAATTTCTAGGGGTTTGGGGTGGCAGAGGAGATGTGCCCAAGGTGAGATGTGTTGTCTGCAGCACAAGACACCCCTGATTTGCCAGTACCCAACTCCTGCTCCACCCTCCCTCTCCGATGTGAAAAACAGCCAAAAATGAAACAATTTTACTACTGTTCCATAATGATATTACGATAATAATAAATTAAATGTGAGCAGATTTTTATGATCTACATTAAAAAAGGCAATAGATTCAGTATGGGCTGAACACCAAGAACTTGGCTCTTGCTCTCAGCTGCATTACAACTTGAGAAAAAGGTCTGAGAGTTTAGTTGCAGAAGTTGAATTAAACTGGAAATTTCTTCCCAGAGGATGGGTTTAGTCTATTGAACTCCAAATCTCAGCTCTGCTGGTGGCTCAGACCTATGGGGCACGAATGAAATGAAGTGGTTATTTGGTGTTTGGCTCTGGTACCATGAAATAGGCTCCTGTGGTGGTTCTACACAAACACAGGGGTGTCCAGGGCTGGGTGATGAGAAACCAGATGTGACTTGAATTCCTTAACCAGCCCCCTCTGCAGACGTTACCTTGAGGAACTGTAAGCAGGCTGAACTAAAAATATATATTTCCTCTCTCCTCCTCCACGCCACATTTCTTTATGAAATGCATCAGCTTGGAGATCCTTGGATAATAATGGAGCCAGACAGTGTGCAATCCAAGCATTCCCTCTATCATATGGGCATTTAAGTGCTTTTGAAAAGCAGCGGGGCTCAGGTAACGCATGAGGCAGCAGTGAAATAAGTGCTTTCGCCCTTCACAGCACCTGGGCACAATCTCTCCTTATCACCCAGACACGCTTCCCTGTCCCTGGGATCAGCAAGCTTCAAGCTGTTACTTTATATTCTTCCCTGCCTCTTAAAGCTCCTGAGCCAACATATATATATATATATATATGTAAAGCACAGCAGCAGCTCCTGGGAAAGAAGGGCTTTGACCTCTGGATGCGCTGGGCTATTTAGGGATTGGCAGTTCTGCTCCTTCCTGAGCTGTTTCCAAGCACTGTTCTCCTCCTGCTCCTCCTCACACAAGCTCCGGTCGGGGTCCCCGAGGCCGAGGCTGGTCACAGCGACCTGATGCTCTTCCATCCCCTCCATCTGCTCCTCCTCCCCTCCTCCAGCAGCTCCACTCCCCAGCACAGGGATGGGAAGCCTCCTCTCCCACACACGGGCAGCCGAGCGGAAAGCCTTTGGCTTTGGGCAGGAAGCCACGCTCCAGGCACAGGTGGAGAGCAAAGCCATCGCCGAGCCCACAGCCTCCCCTCTTCCCACCCTGCTCCTGGCAAAGTGCAAAGCCCTGGGATGCTTCCTCCACCTCGCTGGAAGATCTCACTTTCCCTCTCAGCCCATGATGTGCCAGGGAAGGAGGGGAGGGAGAGGTCCTTGGGGTGCCGGAAGGCAGTGCTTGCCTCCAAAAAGATGATCTAAAAACAATTATGCACAGATGAGGTAATTTTCTCTCTTAAGATCCTTAATCCTTGTTCCACTCCTGCTCAGACAGCAAGGACTTCTCCTCCAGGAAGATGATAAAACTGCTGTGTGATAAAAATGCCAGCACAAGGTAGAGATGATACTGCTCTGGATCCTGCTGCCTCTCTCTGCTGCTTCTTCCCCAATAAACCCAGAGTCCCAAGCCTCGGGGTTTCTCCTCTGGGAGATGGGAACTCTGCCTAACTCACCACTGCTACATCATCCTGGGGCAGGCAGGAATGGTTTGTAGGGAGATGCAGCTCCTCACACTGAACCAGACCTTCAGCTCTCTGCAGCCTCCGAGGGCAGCTCCAAATGACCACGAATTTGGGAATTTTAAGACAGTTACACACACTGAGCAAAGGTGAGAGCTGCGAATCTCCAATCTCCCCACCTGTGCCAACCCACCTGCTCATCCCTTGCCCTGCACTCCCTGGTCAATGATGTGTGGTGGGTGCAAAGGGACACAGGCTGGTGCTGCTCCTTCCAGATCTGTCAACATCTCCCACAGCCAAAACTCCTGGGCTTTGTTACCTCTTCTATCAAGTTGGTCCATTAGGGACTGGCCACTCTCCCCCAAACTGGTATTCCCCAAACATTTCCACAGCCTGAGGGTTGAGGTCATGCAGCCAAAGGCCCCACAGGTGCAGCCAAGAGCCCACCTGGCTGCAGGGACAGCACTCAAAGACAAATTGGAAGAGGGAAAGCAACACCACAAGGATTCTGCCAGACAGCACAAAGATGAGCCGGGCTGAAAATGCCAACAAAGCCATCAGTGGGGACAAAACAGCCTCACAAACAAGTCCCAGGAATAAACAAGCAGCAGGGTGCTGATGCAGAGTTCCCTGACCACTGATCCCACCCGTGCTGCATCCAGCCCCCAACACCTCCCTGGGACTCCAGAGCAGATGCAGATGGCACACGCCAGCAGTGACGTGCCCTCCTGAATTTCTCTCTTTGCTTTCTCAAGTTTGCACACAAAAAAAGGACAGGAGAGGAGGTGGGCAGGCAGTGGGGGGAAGGAGGTTTTTAATTACTGAAGTGTAGTAATTGGCACGCAACACTTTTTTGTTGCCTCTTATGCAGATTGCTGGTGTTCTAGAGGGCTGGGCTGGAGAGCACAGATTGTCTCAACCCAGCAGGACACACAAGAAATGAATAATGTTAATTAGAACTGAAAAGAGCTCAGCAAAATTGCCAGCCTGATTGCTGCTTTCATTGCAATTATCAGGGTACAAGCTCCATCATGGGGAGGCAGGGATGGGGCTAAGCCTGGCTCACCCCAGTAAATGTGGAGGCCCAACCTGGGCTGTGACCAAACTCACCTTCTCCAGGCTCAATTCATCTTCCACCATCCCCTAATTTTCATGGCGTGCCCACCTTAGAGAAGCCACCTTCCTAAATCCTGGACACTTGTTGGAATTTCACAACAGCACTGACCCAAATTCTTTAGGTTGGAAAAAACCTTTAAGACCATTAAGTCCAAGCATTAACCCAGCACTGCCAAGCCCACCCCTAAACCATGTCCACAAGTGCCACACCCCCATCAAGCATCCCCAGATGTCTTTTCATTTTCTCCCCAGTCTAACTCAGCTATTCCCACACACTTCCAGATTTTTAATCAATCCCACACCGGCAATGATTAGTCTCTGCTGTGAGCTAAAGAGATCAGGAATAAGTTTGGGCTTGATCTTAAAATTGGGTGCAAATCCTCCCACTGAGGCTGGATAGGATGACAGGATGCTCTGGCCCTGCCTGGTCCCCAGCTTCTCATGTCCCAGACATCACCTTCCTGCCTCTGCACCGTCAGCCAAGCTATAAATGATCAACTAAACCAGCCCGCCGCCGGAGGCAGAGCTCCACATCTCAGATTTATTTCTGTGATTATCACATTTTATTGTTATTTATTAGGATTAATTAAAGGCCGGGCTGTGAACAACTCAATCCCAGTCAGGCTCAGTCTCACAGACTTTCCTGTGATGTTCAGAAGAGAATTTTGGCCAACAGTTCCTGAGCAAAGGGAAAGCTGGGGTCAGATTGTGCCACACTCCTTGGGACAGGCACTGCCCAGGATTCTCTGAGGCTGGGATGCCCATGCCATGGACAGCCTGAGGTGTGGATAGCACATAGAACACGGCCTGGAAGCTTTTTAACTAATAAATATCAAGTCAAACCTCTCATTGTTACAACCCAGCCTGGTTTCGCTCTCTTTGCTGCATTGGGCTAAGTCACGCACCAGCAATTTCTCCCAGTCCAGCCCTTCTCCAGCAGGATTTACAGCATCTGCTCCCTTTCTGTGCACACCCAGCCTGCCTTTGCTCACACACCCTCCCTGCAGCACCATCTGCTCACATCCACAGGGCTGGTCAGTGCTGCCCTGCACTCCAACCCCACACAGCACACGCTAAGAGCACACGTGTGCACCCACACACGGGGCAGCAGAGTGTGCTCCCCCAGCAATAATCCATTCTGCTGGAGCAGGGACACCCAGCTCAGACCACAGAGCTTGGATAGCAAGGCTGGGTGTGCTGGTCACAGGCTCCTTGCAGGAGACATTCACAGTGGAAGTTGGACTCTTGGATTCAAATGCCTGTAGGTGTGGTGCTGCTGCAAGTCCCCAGGGCTCAGTCAGGGATTCTGATGGGGGCTGGAGGCTCAGCCCTGCTGGGGTGAGTGGCTGTGATCAGGTTCTTGGCATTCCTGTCCTCACCTGCTCCCCAGGACCAGCCCAGTCATCCTCACCCTCACGGTGAGTTTGGCTGGAGGGGATCCCTGGAGCTCCCACTGATGTGACACCACCAAAGACACAGCCTGAGGAGGTTTTCACAGCACAGAATGGCTCACAGGACCGAGAAACCTCTTCCCTGCATGGGGAGCCTGGCTCCTGACAGGGAGGAGCTGACCCAATGATTAACTCAGCAGCGGGGTCCAGCAGGAAAGGGGGGTCCCTGCTGGGGCTGGCGCCTTCCTCCCACCCCCCTGCAGCAGCCAAAGCATCTCCAAAGGCTGCAGGGTGAGGAGATACCCTTGGATCAGCTGCCAGCCCAGTGCCTCTTCAAAATAACACTGAGCTGGTCAAAAGAAACACTCAGAAGTGAAAAATAAAACCCCTTTGTGCTTCCCCCTCTCTTCCCTGCCCAGACAGCTCCATGTTGGTTGTTGCAGAAGGAGTTGGGGCCCTGAACTGGGAGGTCCTGCCTTTCCCACTGGCTCAGGCAGTTCCTGCCCTTCATTCCTGCCCTCTGCAAGGCTTTAAAGATATCTGGCACCTCCTTGCCAGGGAGTGTGAGTTAACTCATGTTTATAAAGTACCTGATCTCCTCAATTGAAAGTTTATACATGCAAATGATTCACACTAATTACATTAATAATAATACTGGGCTCAAAAAAGATCTGCCTTGGTTCACTGCCCGGGATTCACAGAGCTGCAAACAACTCCCAGTGTGCTGCCTTAGACACGGTTATTGGCAAATGCCAAAGAAACAGGAGGAAACCGGACTGGGAAGGGAAGAAGAGCTGCAAAAAGAGCTGGAGCTCCTGCTGACTGAGCATCAGGCAGGGTAGGGAGCAGGCACGGATTCCATGGACACCTCTGTGTGCATCCTGACAGTCCTGGGAGAGCCCTGTGCCGGCCCCCAGGGCTGGTGCAGAGCGGGCAGATCGCGATGCAGCCGGCAGGGAAGGGACGGCTCGTCTGGAAAAGTCTTTATCTCTCTGCAATGCAGCAGTGCACCAGCACCTTTTCCAAGTCCCGTGCTCGGCTCATCCAGCCTTTCTATTTATCCTCCTATTGTCTCTGCTAACAACAGGGCTCTGCACATCTATAGCATCTCCCATCTCGGAGCGTGCCACAAAACATCAATGAGGGCAGCGGCTCGCAGGAAGCGTGTCCCTAACCCTGGCTGTGCCTGTCTCCAAGGGCCACCACGGAGCTTGGGCGTCCTCCAGAAGTGCTAATGGCACCGGGGACAGGGTGACACCAGCACTGAAATGCCTGTGGGCAGCTCTGTAGAGACATGGGCGGTTTACAGATGACATGGATCCCACCAGGGAACTCCTGTGCTGAGCTGTGGGACAGTTATTCTTCCGTGTTTTCTCATTTCTCACATTCCCAAAGCCCAAGGAATGAACAGGAGGCTCCTGGATTCCAGCAGGCAAACAGCCCTTCACTGAAAGCCACCCCTTCCCTGGCAGTCTTCCAGGGTTGCCTACAGAAGGATCCTCACTCCTGCAGGGAGGGCACCAGCCCAGTCCAGGACCAGGCTCTGGCAGCTTCAAAAAGAGGTGTGGAAAATGCCATAAGAAGAAAATAACTCCCTGATGATCTCATCCTCTCCCCTCAAGCGTTACGGAGCGGTGTAAACCCTGGAAAACAAAGTCTCCTCATCTGAGGAGGTGCGGAGAAGTCGATTTCTCCCTCTGCCTCCAAAAGAACAGGGATCTCTTTCCTTGCTGCGCACTTCTCTCAAAAAAAAATGCCCCTTTGCCACCTCCTAGTCCAGGGCTGAGCCACTCAAGTCACCCCAAGCCCCCATCCATCCTTCAGCCCCCCTGGCAGCTCCTGCTCCCCGCAGCCAGTGCTGATCCCCAGCGCTGAACTCGCTCAGCTACAAACTGTGCCCCGGAATAAATCCTGGTTCTGCTTTGCCAAGTGACACTAATGGCCCTGGAATAAAGCGCTGCCATCCACCCCAACAGGCTGCAAAGGAGCGCGTTTAACTACGCACACAGGCAAGGGACTGCTGAGCTTAACTGCACTGAAAATGTATTCCAAAGGAAGCGATGCACTTAACTTATCACAAGTGGGAAATTATCACTGAAGTGGCTTTTCCTCAGAAGTTGAGGCACAAAACAGGAATGGTGAGGGGTGAGCGCTTTCTGCCAGGGCTGCAGAGAGAGATGGAGGAGGGAACTGGAGGCTGCTGAAGGATGGTGCCAGTCTGTGAGGGCTCTGTGAGGAGGAGCTGAGGGTGAGAGGGAGGGAGAGGTGCTGCAAACAGTGGGGACAACTGAGGGAAACTAGCCCAGGGAAAGGAACAAGATCAGCAATCAGGTTTTCAAGGCACTGGCAGAGCTGCCCAGGACACTGGGGAGCTGGAGGAACTTGCAGTGTCACTGCCTTCTGCTGACCAGCTGGGTCTGCATAGGAATGGTTTGGGTTGGAGAGGACCTTAAAGATCATCCTGTTCTATCTATACCCTGCCGTGGGCTGGGACATCTTCCACTTGAGCAGGTTGCTCCAAGCCCCGTCCAACCTGGCCTTGGACACTTCTAGGGATGGGGCAGCCACAACTTTATGTAGCAAAAAATACGCTGTTTTTATACATATATATACCATATCTATATATATCTATCTATATAATCACTATCTATCTATATCTATCTATATAATCTCTATCTATCTATTCTCTATCTATATATTCTCTATCTATATATAATACATCTATATATACCACGCCACGTCTATAATTCTAGCCTGGGAATAATTGCAGGTTACTACAGCACCTTCCTACATCAGTTCTCCCTCACACTCCTAATTGCATCTTCACCACGACGCCCGAGCTGATCGTGCCTCTGCTGCCAGATGGGGAGACATGGGGACAGACAGAACAAGGACAAGCAGCAAATCCTTAAAATTAAAACAGAGAGGTGGTCCAGGCAACTCAAGGCTGAGTAGGAGGGGTGAGACATCCCAAGCCTTTGGGGATGAATCCTGAAGCCTGGCAGCGCTGTGCTGCATCACAGGGTGATTCTTCTTTGGCAGAAGAAAAGCACAGGTAGCTGAGAGAAGAAGATAAACTGTGCCTCTTGCTCTGATAGAGAACCCAGATCCCTAAAAAGAACCTGCACAGCTTCTCACAGACACACAAACCCCACCACAGAGCCAGATCTTCTCCCACCACCAAACCAGAAGGTGGTTTGCTACATAAACAAAGTTCAGGTGCTCATCTCATGACTCCCATGTGACTCATCACAATGGGATGGGGAGTTGTGCCTGATAGGAGAGGCTGGAGAGGCATCGACGTAGCAAGGCAAGTGGAGAACCAGAGGAAGTGGAAGGGTGGGACAGGAGGGATGTCAAGGAAGGAAACACGATGGAGCCAAAGCAATGGGACCTTCTCCAGTCATGCCATGGCACCAAAGGCCTTCCCTCATTTATAAAACAGCACTAATGAGAACAGAAACAAAAGAGGGAGTGAGGGAAAGGACCCTTCCCAGTAAAGACCCCCCCATCCTTCCCTCTCCCCTTGAGGACATCATCCTTAAAATCTATTTCATTTCACAGCTGCATTATGGTACCACAAAATCCTGCGAATCCAATTTAAGAACAGATTACCTCCTCACTTACTTCATTTGAAGCAATTACATGTTAATTTTCATTGAGACCAGCCTAATGCATACCAATCTGATGCTGCAATCTCATTTGAATACTTGAGGGAAAGCTAGTTGGGCTCTGGGCTCTGGAGGCTCATATTTAAAGGGCCACTTCACATTTCCTTTCCCTTTTCCCCTGGTTATTTACGTTCTCATCACACTTGTGGCACTCCCTCCCTCCCTTCTGGGTGTTCCCAACAGCTGCTGCCACTCCTGAGACACGATAAAAATGCCCAATAAGTTTTTCAGTAATACTGCTGCGCCCATCACCAGCCCAACTCCCAAGGCACGACCTTCCCCAGGCCAAGATTCAATATCAACCACGCTTTTCTCCATCAGTCAGTAAGATCCCAGCCTCAAAGTCACCGGGAAACACGTGCTGGTCTCTGCAAAGAGACTCCTCCTCCTCCTCCCAGGCCAGGAACAGCCTCCACCACGTTTCTGGCTGATGGTTATCTCCAGCTCCCTCACACTCACTCAAGTCTCCAATCTCTGCAGAGCCGCGGTATCGATCGGTGTCTCGGACACCGAGCTTGGAGTAATTAATAATGCCAGGAGAGTGTGGATCCTGCTCGGGGTTGAGGCGGGGAGCAGCTGCCCCCCGGCTGCCTGCACGCATCCTGGTGATAAGCATTCATGTTGGAGGCTGCACCTTAATTAGATTTTTCAGATTGCAGAAGCCCTGAGACACTTGTGCAGACACCATATAAATGTATATTGCATTGTACTGTAATTAATCCAAGGTGATGGAGCAGGAGCCGGGGATTCACAGTGAGACAATCAGCCCCAAAACTTCAGCACATCACAGGGCTCCAGCCCACCCCGTGGCCCAAACCAGCTGCAAACCAAGAAATCTCCCTCTTCACTCCACCAGAGACACACTGGACAGCAGGAACACCCCAGAAGCCAAAGGTTTCCTGGCGCCTCCTCCCCAGACAAGACTCCCACCATTAGGTGGACATCTTTCCTTCCACACACAAGCAGTTTAACAGCCAGAAAGACAACAAAAAGCACTAAAGACAAGCAGAGATTAATTGCAGCTCCTCCTCCCCAAAAGGAATAATCGATTGCATCAGGCAGGTGTCTGTGCTGTCGCACCATGGGCTCCAGACGTTTGTATTCCACATCAGACAGCCAGGATGCTCCAGGAGCACTGAGGGAAGGGATGGGGTGAGAGAGTTTTGTTGGAGAAAATCTTTGGAAAAGGAGTTTGCGCTGAGGGAAGGTGCAGGAGGAGATGAAATGACAGATGAAAAATTGCTGTCTGAAACATCACTCAACCTCCTAAAGCCTCTGGTGCCTGTGCAAGTCCTCCCTAGAGCTGGGGGGAGCTTGCTGGGAGCTGTGGGACTTTCCCCTGGCTGTTATGAGCTTCCCTAGAAAACAGAGATGCACAGCCCAGGCTTGGATAGTGCAGGGCTGCTCCCTGTGCCCACAGATATTTGCCTGCAGCAGAGATGCTCTGCTGACCTTGAACACGCCCAAACCTGGAGCTGAGGTGGGTTTGCACTCAACCACCTCACCCTGACCCTGCACCCTCCATCCTGGGGCAGCCAAGGGGGTTCACACACATTTGGAAACTCCTTTAATTTCTCCTAATGCAATCAAACTGCTGCTGCTCGAGTCCAACAGCTTTTGCCTGCAGGAAACACCCACCAGCACATTGGACCCTCTATCTACATAGAGCCACTGGTCTGGCTGAGAACCCTGGGGAACATCCTGGCTGCTCCAAGCCCCACAGTGGCTTGTTCAGAGGGTCCCAGGATGGCTCAGCCTCCACTGTGCCCACAGGGTAAAAAGCCCTTTGGGGAGGGAGGGAGCTGAGCTGGGAACCTGCTCTGCCACAGCACCAGCAGCTTTGGGAAGGATGGAAGGAGTCGCAGGGCCCCACGACGTATGGTGAGAAACCAAATCATCAGGATTCAGGGGAGGAAAGGCAGTTACCTGGGCAACAGTGAGCTGCTAATCCACCTGCCACCCCGCAGGACTGCCCGGCCACTCCTCTGCTGCCAGGGGAAGCCCCCAGACCAGACTGCAGCTCCATGGGGCTTTTCCCAACCCCATTCCAGCCTGGGTGGGAAACCAGAGGTGACCCCACCCTCAGCCCTGCCCTGAGGCAGCCCCTCCCCAGGCACGGGCAGCTCTCAGCAGAGTCAGCAGCTCTTGCTGCCCATCCCCACAGCCCGAATGTTGGTGGCCATCGCCAAGGCATAGCAGGAGCTGAGGTCCCACAGCTCTGTCCTGCCCTGGGTACTGTCCCTTCCCAAGGGACTGGCCATGCTGTGTCCCTGCTGCATCTCCCATCACACCCAAACCTCCTCTGCAGTGAGCAAGGAAGGAGAAGCCTCTGCTGGCAGACACGGAGGCAGGTGCCAAGGTGACACAAGGACACAGTGGATGCAGGGGTGGCAGCACCCAGCCATGATGTCACTCTCTTGTCCCAAGCTCATCTCCACCCTCTGTGGTGATGTGGGGCCTGCAGCAGCCTCTGCTCCCCATCCAGCTGCTGTGGCAGGTGGAGAAACACCAGCACTCCTCCAGCTAAAACAACAGTTTTGGTGGCTTGGGGATGGGATTTCAAAGCACCCAGAGAGACTTTGCCTGTTTCCTACTGATCCAACTCAGTCCCTGTACAAGCCTTTGAAAACATGTCTTTTATAGTTTTCCATTTTGATGTCACATCTGTAAGAATATATGGTGGGGCTTTCTTCCTTCTTCTTCCCCTCTTCTTCTTAAGAGGAGATATCACACTTTGAACTCTAATTTTTATTTATTTTCATTTCCTAGAAAAGGACTGATTCCCCCCTGAGCAGGGATGGAGGAAGAGAAAAGGGGGCGGGGAGGAAGCCTTCAAAAAGTGCCCAGATTTAATTTTTTATCAGAGGAACAGAAAGAGAAATTTGTTGATGATCAAACAGATTCAAGTACCTTAAAAGAAAGCGACCGCCAGTAAATGGAAACTAGTTAAGGAATTACATGAAAGACACGGGAGACGCTCGAGAAGCAGAAGAAATGCTGTAACCAAGTGGAAAACCAAACCCATCAGTCCCAAACCACTGGAGCAGCGAGGAGCAGGAGGTGAAGTATTTGCTCTGCAGCAGCAGCAGCAGCAGGTGATGGGAGAGCTGGAGGTTTGCAGAGGTGCTGAGCCGGCTCCGTGTGGAGGGAGCCCAGCGCCAGGAACCAGCACCCTGCCAGGCTCTTACCTGCTTCCCTCCCTGCACAGCTAAAACAAGTGGAGGCAGGCAAATAAAGGGCTGCATCACTTTGAAAAACAGCTCCCCGGGGGCTCTGTGTTTTCCTTTTCCTCCTCGGCACATTCCAGCTCGAGTGAGCTGGGTTTATAAATTCGAACGGAGTGAGATTGTTTGGGTTGGTTTTTTTATTTTTTTTTTTTTCTCTCCTTTTGCTTTGGTTTTAATCCAATGGCAGCACTTTCACACTCAGGCTGGGAGCCTAAAAGCCAGCAGAGCCGGGCAATGGGATGTGGACAGAGCAATTTAGGGAAAGGAGGGGCAAGCAGAGGAGGAGGAGAGGAGAGGGTGAAACCATGGCAGCACCAAGTTGGCCTGCAGGAGTCAGACAGAGCTTGAGAGATGGAGCCGGACCCATCTCAACCCTAACAAGCCTTCCCAAGCCCCTCCTTTGCCGAAGCCCTGAAGAGGCCAGATCCTATTGCTTCCTGAACTGTGACCCGCCCGGCTTAGCTCGGAAATCTTTTAAATAGGAAAACAGAGCCGGCATTTGCTTTCATGCAGAGTCAGTGGTGAGCAAAGCCCAAGGGTTGCATTAGATTAGCAGCCGGCTCCTCGGAAGGCATGGAAACTTTGATCATTTAATATGTATGCACCGTGTCAGAGCGCACAGGTCTCCAAACCCCAGTAAATGTTTTATTAGGGCAGCTCTGGCTTTTATGCCCAAGCCTCGCTCCTTTTGGACTCTGGGGATCATGTTGTGATTGGAAAGACACTGCTCATCATCTCCCTCTCTCCCAGGAAGGGCTGTGCAGCTCCTGCCTTGCTTTTCCCTCAGATCTCAGTAAAAGTGCATTGGAGCCCAGGAGCCTGGATAGTGGCAGGAATATCCCAAAACGACCCCCTGCCTTCCTCAAAGGTTCTCCTTTCATCTTGCAGCAAACACCAAGATTTGAACTCTTGATGTCGGTGCTGATCACAGTGGGAGCAAAGGCTCTGCTCTTCCTCCTCCATCACCACCTCAGGGACTTGGGGATGTGATTTAGTGGTGGATCTGGCAGTGTTGGCTTAATCCTTGGACACAATGACCTTAGAGGTGTTTTCCAACCTTTCTGATCCTATGGAAGTGGCCACCAGGTGTGCCCAGAGCTCCCAATCCCACTGGGACACAACAGAGCCAGTCACCCTCACTGGAAGCCACCAGGCAGGAGCCTCTCTGGAGAGGAGATTTCTGACTGAAGCGTTGCAGAACCAGCCCCAAACCCCCCTGAGTGCACAACATCTCAATGTTATCAGAAGCACTCTTTTGATTTTATTCTTTTAATTTGCAAATTACTCGTAGCTGCCAAAATTTGGAAACGATTCATTGCCAAAGTGATTATTTGTTGTAGAAAATGTCATTTCTGTTGGAAGTTTAGAAGAAAATCCTCACTAAACAGCACAGTTTGCCCTCCACGCTGCCACACACAACTCAGAATGGATATAACCCTGCACAGCACTGGATTTCCAGCTTCCCAAGAGCTGGGATTCAGATTAGGAACCAGTGCATGAAGAGAGAATGGGGCAGATACAATCTGGGTGTACAAGGACTCTGCTTCAAAGGACACTGGGCCAGGACCATAAATCTGAATTCACAGTCCTGCAGGAGACAATCTAGGGAGAAATTACACTGCTTATAGGATTGAAGCAGCACTCTTTTTTTTTTGCCCCGATTGTAAAAAATATTTACATCACAAATAGACATGAAAAGCCTAGTGCCAAGAAAATAGGGGATTTTTATAGATCCTGTTTCTGCAAGAAATTACCAAGACAACAAGTCACCAAGTTCTGAGAAAGGATTTGACATTTTCCTGAATAAAAATAGCACCTGAAGTGGCATCATTTAGGATTACACCTTATGGGCAAGTGTGGCTGAAGCAGCCGGAGAATAAAACCCTTCCCATGGGTGGAAAAAAATTCACCTGTAGAATCCCACCAGGGATGCTTCACTGTCTCCCCTTTTCTATTGGATTTCACACTAATTTCCACAGGATCCTCTTGGTTCTGTCACTATCAAGTTTGATTGGACTTTTTTTTTTTTTTTTGCCATAAAGGAATAGCAAGGAGCAGGAATTGTCTTGCTTCAAGGCATGGACACATCATCAGCTCGAAATGACAATGACCCCACGGTGCCATCCTGTGTTTTAGGGGATTTCTGGATCAAGCAGAAAGCCAGGCTTTTTTCTCCCAGGTGCAGCCACTTGTGCCGTGAGATTTGCCTATAGAAGCACACTCCAAAATTCCAACCCACTGGGCTATTGCTGCCAAGAGCAAGAGGGGTGGGGGTGGACAGGTACCTGGTGGGAAGGGAGCACCTGGTCCCTTGGTGCATCTCCCAAAAACACATTCCCTGGCTGTTCTACCTTTCACATTTTCTCTTAAAAGCACAAAGCCACCCATGTGCACATGGTAGCACACTGTGACAAAAGGAGACCGGAGCCAAGAAATACAGGGGAAAGCTTGGAATGACTGAATGAGGACACTGGGATTTTGGAAAAGCATTATGCCCATGACAGCTTTCTGCATTTTCTACCTCCAGCAACAAAAAGCCCCGAGGTGTGTGGACAAAGGCAGATGATGAGGTGTTGCCAGTGCCACAAGCACTGCAGACCTTATGGGAACACTTCCATGGCTGCATCCCATCGGATGGGATCCGAGCTCTGCCAGGAACACGCATCCATCTCCTGGAGCTGACAGCAGGACACAGCCCAGCTGCACCTCTCCTCTCTGGGAGAGATCCCATCCCCACCAGGCACAGCCCTCTCCTCCCCAGCACTGCTAATTAACCCCTGATCCTCTGGGTGACCGACCGTCCCCTGCCAAGTGCCAGGCGCTGACCCCGCGCTGCCTCGGGATGCTCCTTGTGGAGGCAGATGGACAAGAAGCAGCACAATGCTGATGGATTGTGGAGCCAGGGAAGGGAAGGGAAGGGTTGAGCCTTCTGCCAGAGGCTCTGAGCATTGCTCTGTGCTCTCCACAGCTCCTCTGGCGAGGCCGAGCTGTCCCGCTGCACCCGCTGCCTCATCCCTGCCAACGCCGAGCTTGACCCTCTTTATCCAGATGGCCCAAATCTTCCAAGCACTCCTGCAGTTTTCCAGGAAAATGCCCAGTGGTCTCATTATATCCAAACCCTCCTCCTCCACCAGCCCAGCTAATTCACTCCTTCCTCACTGCCTGTGTGAAAATCAGGGAGAAGAGGGACCAGGAGGGAAAGGTGGGGGATTTCATCTATCCAGGGGCTTGATTTCTTCAAGTTTTGAAACCTAGAATATGAATGTGTTTATTTTTAAATCGAAATTCAAACTAATTATTAGCAGGAGGCTTTCAAGTCAAATGTAGGTCATGCAATGTGATGGGGCTTAATAGCAATTGTTTCAGCTTCAGGAGGCACAGAAGTAATGGATACTCAGGAGTTGTCCAGTCTGGTTAAGCACTTTTAACATAAAATTGGGCACCTTTTTGACTTCAGCCTGTCCACTGTCTTCTCTGGCACTCAAGGAGTGCTGGAATGGAGTCATGGGATGCCCACTCCATCATCCAGCACGGGTTTTGCAGAGCCCTCAGTGCAGAGGGGTGAAACACAGCCCACTGCACACCCAGCTCTCCTCAAAGGATGAACTGGACCTGACAATTGCAATATTTAAAGACAATAATTAAAATTGTTGAAATGGGAACAAAACCAGGAGTTTGGGATGTACATTTTATACTATTCCTTCAAACAGAGGTGGGGGGATAGTGAAACCTCCCCCTTCCTGCATCTCAGCCATCAGAACTGACTTAACCCACTGCACAAATGAACCAATCCTTTCACCCCTTTCTGCTCTAAGAAAAGCCTTGAAAATAAGAAAAATTCTGGGATGCCAAGAGCTGTGAATCCTCAGCAGCTTTTCCCCTGTGCCAGGTGCTTGTGGGCAGCAAATATCAAAGCCAAAGCCTGGGGAAGCAAGAACGTGGCGTTTACACGTAAGAAAATGTTTGGCAGCAGGAAAATCTTTGTGCTACACCCGGCTGGAAGGAGCAGGATCAGGAGGGGACTTCTCCACACCAGCCCAAGGTGCCTGAGACAGCTCAGAGCAAATGTAACCTACTTGCAGTCAACCACGATCAAGGCGAAACAGAAAAGCTGCCAATTAAAAACACAGAATGATTTCAAACAACAAAGAAATCCGTGGACATTGTTTGATCACTCGCATTCTGCAGGAGAAGAAAGAAACACCAAAAAAATAGGAGCTAAAAATAGGCTGGGTGCTGTGAGCCAGATCCCCAGCCCAGCAAAGGCACCGGCTCCGGGGAGTTATGCGGCTTTACCCGTGCAGCCGTCATTGTTGCTAAGTTCTGAGCTCTATTCAAACTTGCAAAACGTTTTCTTTTCCTGCAAAAAATACAAGAATCTTCCCCCCCCACACACCCTCCCCATCTTGGAGCTCATCTCTCCTAAAGCAGCTCATATGATGATGATCAAAAAATAAGCCCTCCAAGCCTAAGCTCACTAACATTCATTTCTCTCCTGCTAATGCTGGTCTTCTTACTGTTAATCCTTAAATATATCCTTAAATAAGAATGACAGTACCTGAAGCACCTAACAACCCTGTATCATAAACAGAGACAGCCTCTGCATTCCTAATTTAGTTTGCCACAGAAGAGCTGACACTAATCCCAGATCCTGAGTCCCGGCTCTCTCACACGTAAATGCCATCGCCTTGCTCACCTTGACATTACAGAGCAGCCTGAACTTTTCTTGTCCTGCTCAACTTTCAGCTGCTTGTTTGTTTTGGTTTTTTTTCCCTCTTGTTTTGTACAAAAGTTGACCCATGTCAAGCTCAGCCTCTGGGGCTGGGGATTAAGGGGAAGTGTCACCTTCACCCTGTGTGGCTCATTGCTGCAGGGACACCAGCCACGAGTGACACTGGGAGTAGGAGATTGCAGATGGAAATCTGCATCAGGCACAACCTGCAGTGAAAGTGCCCAAATCTCCTTTTGAGAGCTCACAGTGACAGAAAAGAGAGCAGTGGGTAAAGGCAGGGGAATGGAGATGACCACACTGGCTCATCTCGGCCACTGCACCAAAAATCATCAGTTTTTGCAATTTCTATGTCTAAGGCTCCAGTTTTCAAAGTGCTCCAGACCAGCATTGAGAATCAGGCATAGAATCACAGAAACCCAAAATGGTTTGGGTTGGAAGAGATTTGAAAGCTCAGTCTCATTTGAACACCCTCAACACCTTCCACTAGCCCAGGTTTCTCCAAGCCCTGTCCAGCCTGACCTTGAGCAGCTCCAGGGATGGTGCAGCCACAGCTCCTCTGGACAACCTCTGCCAGTGCCTCCTACACAGCCTGTGAGTAAATGGGATTGCTCCCAAAATACCAGGCACCTGGGTAAATGTGTGCACTTAGGAGGCAGGAAAAAAAAAAAAGCATTTGACATTTTGCAGGGACTCCAGAAAGAAAGGAGAGCGAAGCTTTACAAAGCAGAGCTCGCCCATCATTCCTCAGTGGATT
Source organism: Sterrhoptilus dennistouni (assembly GCA_013397095.1). Classification (NCBI taxonomy): domain Eukaryota; kingdom Metazoa; phylum Chordata; class Aves; order Passeriformes; family Zosteropidae; genus Sterrhoptilus; species Sterrhoptilus dennistouni. Next base: position 567,996 of record VWZU01007192.1, on the reverse strand, counting down.
TTCATATCTCTCCAAAAAGGCAATCTGGAAACAAAAGGCTACGAGGGACTGCAGCTGGCTCCCACAGAGCAGGCACCAAACCCAGCCACTCCATGTGATCTTTAACAGCGAAAGCACAGAGGAGGGAGGATTTTAGCAAATTGCAGCAAGGAATTAACTCTACATCAATTTGGGGGCTTGTAGAGTAATTTCCCCCCTCAGCATGAGGGCGAGCACGCTGCAGCTGCAAGCCAGCCACGAGCCAGGGACAAGAAATACCACCAGAGCAGCAATAAGAAGCATCAAGTGCCAACAATAAGCCAGGCACAAGCCCTAAAGTTTATTGCAAGCCCCTGTGGACCCACGAGGGCACTGTGGGTCAACTCCAAGCTGGTGATGGGAAGGTGCCAAAGCCCATCATCCTGTCAGAGCTGTCAGCTGGCAGGGCTGCTGTGGCATGCTGGGGCTGGTGGCCTCATGCCACGGCCAGGGGACAGGCAGTGTCCCTCTGCAAAGCATCTGCTGTGGTCAGAATAATGAGTCAGAGCAAGGGTTTTGCTGCAGCTTTCTGCAGATTTGCATTGCATGAGCTCTGAGCATCCCAGAGCCAGGCGGAGGGATGAAGTTTTGCAGCCCAAATTGGCTCTGCTGTGCTTCAGTGTGCTGGCCCACAGTGCTGGGAGCACCTGGAAGGGTGGGAGCCTGCCAGGGCTGGGCAGTCTGACACCCAGAGGGTGCTTGGGCACTGGACAGGCTCCCCAGGGACGTGGTCACAGCCCCAAGGCTGACAGAGCTCAGAAAGTGCTTGGACACTCTCAGGGATAGGGTGTGACTCTTGGGGATGGTCCTGAGCAGGGACAGGAGTTGGACTCAGTGATCCTCATGGGCCCCTTCCAGCTGAGCAGATTCTGTGATCCTACATGCTCTCTGCTGAGTGCTGAGGATCATCCTGGATCCATGCTGGCCTCAAAGCCCTCCCCAGCAACCCCTCACACAACAGGGATAACACTTGTACATCTTGAATGGCAAAACAGGGCTTGGCACTGCTCTGCCTCAAAGCCTTGCTTTGATATTCATGCCATGGCAAACCCGAAAGGATAACGCTTTCCTTGCTCCCAGGTCACTGGAGGGATTGGGGGTTACACAGGGCTCACTGCAGAGCAGGAAACCTTCCAGCCCAGAAATGCTCAGATTTAGAGACACACGGATGCCCCCGAGGCTTACACACCTCTGCAGGACAGGACAAGCATGCTCCAAAGGGCAGGTGCAGCCACAGAGCAGAGCCACAGGTTCCCAGGTTTGATTCCTATCGCTGAGATAAGCAGCAGCTGCAGCCTGGGAGCAGGTTCAGCTTTCAGGCTTTTGCTCAGAGCTGGGATTTTGCTTTGGGCCCATCCTCAGCCAAGAGTGAAGTGGAACAAAATCACTACAAGAAAGCATTTGGCGTCTCTGTTTCTCTGGACAAGGTCTGGTTCCTCCCCTCACACACTGGTGACTTTGGAAAACAAAATCCCGCTCCTTCTGTGAGCCAGATCCCACATGAAAATGGGAACTGGCAAACAGCTCCAGCTCTCACCAGCAATTTCTGCTGGAGGAAGGAGATCCAGGTCTAAGCGTGTCTGTGCTGTGGACAATTTACATCCCACTTAGAGGCTCTTAGGAGGGAACTGGGGGACTGGACTGTGTTTGGCTTCTGCTGGCCCTGCTTTCACCCTTGGATGGAGCCTGAGGAACTTTGTCCTATGCAATAACACATGAGGATGTTTCCTGGTGCTGCCAAACTTTACAATATGACCAAATATTCCATACCCTTTCTTATTTTCCTTTTAAGCCCCAGCCCTCACTCATATATCATTATATAAGAAACCCTTGGAGCTCCTCATTCTTCCCATTCAAAAATATATAAATCCACAGAAAAAAAACCCCAACCCAAATCAAACAAAAACAACCCAACAAAGCAACAATGAAATCCTTCAGAAATCATCTCCTCTTGTCAAGCACACGGTTTGAAAAGCAAGGCTCTGGATTTGGAATCCTTAAGCTCTGCCATGCTTACTCTGCACTGCACAGGAGCCCCTAAGAACAACTCTCTGGCTCCTTCCTGTCTTTAATCTGCCTCAGCAGGCACAATAAACAACTACAAATGGAATAACAGTATTGGAAAAGGGGGCTGGGAGGACAGGAGAGGAGATGCTGTAATGTAGAGAAGACCTGAGAATACTGGCAAAGGCTTTTAAGAGCCATACATGCTAATTATGGTGTTAAAAATCTGTCAGTCGAAGGGCTGGATATTAAATGGAGTTGGCTTGAGATGACAGGGCTGAACTGGATTTTAAAAAATTATTTATTAAAATGGTCTGGATACAAATTAATGTTCTTAGTTCAAAATGCATTATTGTCTCTCTGGCTTTGATCTGCAGAGCACTTTGAGCGATGAATGGGAGAGGTTGTCAGATTTCCCTCTGCACCACTCTCCAAGTGACTCCACAGCCCTCGCTGAGAGGCTGCTTTACAATTCCCTCCAGAAATATCTTTCCTTACATCCTCAGGAGATCTGCACCAGCAAGGCCATGCCCCTTGTTCTGGAGTGAACTGTCTGGGAGAAAGCACCAGCACCTGGATGGGGTGGTTTGCCAAGGTGTGGGATGGATGGAAAGCTTGGAAGTCAGCAATGAGGCTGCTGACAAACTTGGGATCTAAGAGCCAGGAATGAGGTTTTCCCAGAGAAAAGTATCTTTGGGATGGACTCAGCTCTCCCCTCCCTTTGACTGCAAGTGGCCACTGGGTCTATGCACTCCAGTCTGATGGAAAATAACTGCCCCATTTAGTCATTTAGGATCTATTTGTGCTTGTCAATAGGGCAAGGAGGAAATGGGTTAAAATTGAAAGAGAATAGGTTTAGATTGGATATTACGAAGAAACTCTTCCCTGTGAGGTTGGTGAGGCTCCAGCACAGGGTGCCCAGAGAAGCTGTGGCTGCCCCTGGATCCCTGGCAGTGTCCAAGGCTGGGTTGGACAGGGCCTGGAGCAGCCTGGGATAGTAGAAGGTGTCCCTGCCCATGGCAGGGGGTGGTAAGAGATGATCTTTAAGATCCTTCCCAACTCAAACCATTCTGTGATTCTATGATTAGGAAATCAGAGGCTGAGGGGTGTGGCCCATCCCCAAACCCATGGCATGGAGAGCCCAGGAGCAGCAGCACTGCAGTTATCCTTCCAGCAGCCTGGAGGAGGAGGAGGAGGGAACCCTGTGCTGATGTGCAGGATGCCCATGAGGCTCCAGCTGTGCACAGTGATCCCTTCCTAATGATAAGCTCTCTCCAGTGCAAACCCAGGTGTGAATTTCTGGGCAAGTCCATCCCACACCACACCTGACAATCAATTGTTGCCAGGGAATCACTCTCCCTTCTCCAGCTCATCCACCACATGCAAATTCACCCATCGCCTCCAGCAGCCACCACTGGCCACACGCTTCGTCTCCCTGCAGAGTTCACTCCACTTGGCTCCCAGGTCACCTCTTTCCTTCCCACTTTATCTCCTCTTAGTTTGTTTTCTTTTTTTTATTATTTTCTAATATTATTTTTTTAACAATGTCTGTACAATTTCGCTCTCGATAACACGCCAGTTAATTAAGCCGTGATCTCCTGGAGACAGGTTGCTACAAGGAGATAAGCAGCGGCTTCTGTTCACCATAAACAGCTGTGCTCCTCTCCAGCTTCTGGGGATTTGCTGCTTTTGTACAGAAGACAAAACAATCATTGCCAATTAAACCTGGACATCGTTTTTTCCCCCCATCATCGGTGAGTATCTTGACGTCACCTCTCCCCATGATCCTCGCGGAGGAGTGAGGGTGCAGAGCTGTAAAGGGAGACTTGGGGGAAATTAATACCTGAAGTTGTAATAGGCCAGATAACGGCGTGAATTCAGCACAGGGCATGGCTTGAAGGACAAAAGACACTGCAGTTCCAGCAGAGTTGTGCTCAGGTGGCCTTGGTGGGTGGGTGGCACCAGGCCCGTGGGTTTGCAAGGGTGTGGAGGGGTGGGTGTGGAATCTGAAAGGTCTCAACACACTTTAAGATATGGCCTCATGTGAAAAAAAAGGGAATTCAATGAATGGGATTGTGAAGCAGGATGCTGAAAAAAGGAAGAATCTAAGCAAATTAAAGCAAGACCAAACAATTTCGCTGTGCTCAGTGTGGGAGATTTTTGCTCAGCTCTTTACCTGCCACTCCTCACCCACTGCAGAACCAGAGATTTTTACCACTTTTCACTGATCTCAGCAAGAGGACAAGAACAAAACTCCATTATGGAACCAGAACCATAAAATGGGGACAACCACTGTGACATCACCCTGCACCCAAGGCTGGAGGACACTGAGATGCAGCAGTAAGGAGGGACCTGGAGATGCAGAGCTGGACTCCTGGCTCCCACTGCCAAGGCAGGGCTGGATTCCAGACCAGAAAAATCATCAAAATGGCACAACCTGAGACTTCTTTACTTCTGGATGCTCAGTGACCTCCTCCAGGTCTGCTTGTTGTCAACACTGATGTGCTGCCTCCAGACTTATCTTGGAGCCTGGTTTCATTCCTCTACCCCTTCAAATATGGTTTAAAGCTCTGCTGACTCTTTCACAGAGATCCTTTGAGGCCAGGGTACCCCACTGTGGAGACCAAAACACCCCAATTTCTGCCCATGACACCAGGCTCAGAGCCAGGTATTGATCTGCTGGCTCTTTCCAATTCTTCCCCCAGCATTCCCTGTGACTGGAAGGACACAGGAGAGCTCTGCTTGTGCTCCTGATTCCTTAACCAGTCATACCAAGGCCACAAAGTCTCTCTTGATTGCCCTTGGACTTCTTGCTGCAACTTCATTGCTGCCTATTACGAGTGACATGCCAGGAGTTGCTCATTAAACACAGTCACTCAGTCTTGGGGGGGAAAGAAGGTGGGGGACTTCCTTTTTTATTCCCCTTGAATGTGGCTTTAATGATTTTAAATCCCTTCAACCCAATTACAGCTCTGTATCCTGATTAGGAACTGAGCTATTGTGCACTGGAGCCATTATCTGGCGGCCCATAGAAAAATTAGTACCTGGAGAGGCTGCACTGGGAAATAAATCTTTTCCTGACATTTTAGGACCAATTCTTGGCCAATTAGAGCACACTTTGCCATGTAGGTAATGTGTATCCAAACTGCTCTCCCTGCTGAAAAGGGCAAGCAGAGAACAAGTGTAATCCATGCAAAAGAGGAGGAAAAATCACCGGCTGCCAACAAACTCTCCAGTGCTTCCCGACAAGTTGTGTGCCCTCTGCAGAGCTCTGTCTGACCCCAGAGCCATGGGGCATGGAGCAAAAGAAGCTGCTGCTCTTTGTGCCACCAGCCCCATCCCACTCCTCTCCTGGTGCCTGTGCCATCTCAGGGGAGGGTGCCAGAGGGCAGGTGAGCACCAGGCACAGCACTGCAGGATGCTTTGAGGACAGATCTTTGCTTCTGGAGTCAGAAATTCCAACCACATGGTGCCTCCTGTCTTTGGGAATGCTGCACAATTCCCAGAGCACGTCTGGGAACCTCTCAGCCATGAGTTAGATGCACCCTCTGACCCAGATCCTTGGTGTCTTGGCAAGGTGGGCAAAGCTGGCTCTACCTTACAGATGAGTTTGGAAATAGCCATTGGTCCTGACCACCCCTCCAGAAGAAAATAATGGAATGAAGAGCTGAGAGCACAGTGGTGCCACCACACTAGGACCATTCCCACTTCTTCCACCTGAGCTCAGCAATGACCCAAACCCCCCAAAAATTCCTACCACCTCCAACCACGAGACAGAACCTCGAGCTACAAGAGGCAGCTGAGCATTTATGATGTATTTGCTGTTGGTTCTACAGCGAGATCTCAGCGGGCAGCCCTGGCTGCCACCAGCACAGCAGTCCAGCTGTGCAGGCACTAATGGCACAGCTGGACTGAGCCAGTCACTTGGCAAATTAAACTGGTGCCTCGTGTTGCCTTTTAACACCTTCCCCTGCTCTCCCTCCCCGGGAGGCAGCAGGAGAAGGGATGGAGGGTCTGTGGGATCATGGTGCACCCAGGGAATGTGAACATCCAGGCTGGATCACACCATCCCCGCCCTGGGGTCGAGTTAATGGCGCGTGGGCCTCTCCGTGCAACTTTTTGACTATAAAAATACTAATGGCGAACAGTTAAACTCATCCCTGGTGAGAAGACGATCATAGTTAATGGAATTAATGCAAGGTTTTAATTTGCCTCTCGCTGCTCGGTCCTAGCAACTCCCCAGCCTCCAGCACGAGCACCAAGAAAGCGATGTTTGATCTTCACTCCCCTGGTACTCATGTACTTCTCATCCTATTCACCATCTGGAGGTGGGAAAACCCATCAGGCCTCCCTGCTCTGCCTCAGGACTGATAATCAGGAGGCCTGGTGCTGCAAAGCCCAGCTCAATCTCACCTCTGGAGCTGCAGCAGCAGAGGCTCAATTTGTGGACTGTCGCAAGAGGACACGAAAAGAACCACAGTCACCCGTCGGGATGTGAGATGAAAAGGAAAAGGGAAGTTTATTTGGGAATCTCAGCTTATATAGTTTTTGGGATTTGGTCAAGGACTGGGGGACAAGAGGAACACCCCTCTGACTCCAGTGGTCAACTTAGAAGTCTATCAATTTGTCCTTCCCCCTAGAAAGAATGTGTCGTTTACAAAATATCCATCTTTGTTTTTGTCACAAGCCTGAGAAAGCTCCAGTAGAAATGAAAACAATCAGAAGGCTGAAAAATCAGGGCCACAGTGGACCTCAACACGTGGTCCAGCAGCTTCTGGGAAAGGGTTGGGGTAAGGAGAGGTCAGCAGTGAAGGGTTCCCATGGCCATAGCAGTCACCAGCACCTCCTCTTTGTGCAGGAGCACCCATGGGTGCCACCAGCACTTGTGGAGAAATAAAACAACATAATCTGAATTTTGGGGTGCAGACTCAAACACAAAAGGGTTTGGGGCTCCTGGGATGTCTGGGACACCAGGAAGCACACACAGCATGGCAAAAAAAATCATGGAAAAACTGCAAAACCAAGTAATGAACAAGCCAGGAACAGTCTGATCCAAATAGACTGGAACAGCAGAGATGGGGTGGAAAGGAAAACAGTATTAAAAAAAGCAGCAGTGTGTTGCTGAAATGAGATTAGAACAGTAACAGGTTCCCTCCCGTGCCAGCTAAATCCCCATTAAATCAGATTAATGCAGATGATCTTTATGTAACTGACCAAGACGATAGATCAATATTGTTGTTTCAGTCGTGGAAGGAAAAAAAATTGTCCTGTCTGACGAAAACACATCATTACCTGCCTACAGCAACCTGCACCTTGCTCAGGACTGCCCAAACCAGGCTGGCTGGGTGGGGCTGGAGAGGACAAACCATCTGGGATGGCTCATCCCAGTAACTACTGCCACCTTGGGGGAGAAAAAAAACCCTAAATTAGGTTTTTTCTCTCTTGGAGGGAGAAAAATTGGGGTTCTCTCCTTGCCAGGGCTGTGAAGTTCCATGTCCCCACAGCAGGACCTTGCTGGGAATTCTCCCAGCAGCCACAACTGTAATCCATCCAGAAATTTTCCTGTGTCAGCAACACTGAAGAGCTGCATCCCACCCAAGTGCCATCTGCAGTGACATTTTCTATTATTCCCCACTCCTACTAAACCTGCTCCCACTTTTGCTGTGGATAGAATTCCCTCTGCCTGCAGGGCACCCCTCCCAGCCCTAGGATCCACCAAGTGAATAAAAAGGGGGAAAAAAACAGAGGCTGGAGAGCAGGGGAGGCTGGGATTATTTTCTCCTGGAGCCATTATCCAGGGGCCTGTAGCACAATTAGCACCTGGAGAGGCTGCACAGAGATATAAATCTTTGTGACATTTCAGGACCGAGTCCCCACCAATTAGAGCACCCTGGCTCTCGCCGTCAGCAGCCTCGCCACCACAAAGGCCAAGCCCAGAGGATGGAAAAATCCATCTGGAGAGAAGACAGAGCAGTGCAGGGGGGGCTGGAGCTGGGCTTCTCCCCTGCCAGCCTGGTCCATGAACCTGTGGTTCTCCTCCCGTGCTCCTGCATCCCACTGGGTGGTGGGAATCATTCCCCCTGGCTGCCCAGAGCTCAAAAACCCATCCAAAATCCCAGCCCAAGCTCTTCCCACAGTTTGGAGGAGCACCCAGGGCTCCCTCCCTCCATCTCATCATTAGGGATGGATGAGATGCTCTGCAGAAAGGGCTATTTTTGTTACTCAATTCAGGTTTGCAAAAGGAGAAGCACCACGGACACACCAATTCACCCACTTTTTGTTCTGGGTTTTAACTCCAAACTCTTCTGTTTGAAACAGTCTTTCCCTGCAACCTTTCCTTTACATTTGCTTTATATCAGCCACAAATCTGAAAGCTCAAAAGCAAACACCAGACTACTTGGGTTTTGCTGAGGCAAAAGAGTGAAATCCAGTCAGAATATTTTCCCAGATTTTAAATCCACTGACATTTTGAAACGTTTCGTTTGCGAGCTGAGCCCGAACAATTTTTTTTGATACCATCAATCCAAGCACCACTTCCAACCTCAACTGGCTTTTCCAAGCTGTTTCCTCTGCCCTCTACAAGAGCAACGATCCTCCATCCCTCTCCTGCTCTGAATTGCTGCCTCCAAGTGCTCTCTTGGGGAGATTTCTTTTGGATCATGCCTGCTTAGCCTTGAATCCCAGAATATTTGAGGTTGGAAGGGACCTTAAAGCTCATCTCATTCCACCCTCTGCCATGGGCAGGGACACTTTCCACTGGACCAGGTGGCTCCAAGCCCTGTCCAACCTGCCCTTGGACACTTAGAGATTTGGGGCAGCCACAATTTCTCTGTGCCAGTGCATGAGGAGCTGTAAGGACTCCCTAATTCCATAGCAGTAGTTCTGGTTTTTTAGCCTTGACATCCTCCCACGAAACCCACAGCACCGGGGGTGGGATGGGCTGGGAGAGGTTCAGGCATGCAGAGCTCAGCCTTGCTGCGGAATCCCCTTCGGTGCTCACAAAGCTAAAAATAATCATAAATTTCTTCCCCAGGTAGTGTTCTCCCATCCCTGGGGGAAATCAATCACAGCATCAAAGGGAAGGCAGCTCCAAAGGGCTCTGGCAGAGCTGCACACGCTCAGAGAGAGGCACCAGGGGGTGGATAGCAGCAGCAAACCCTGTAGTCAGCAACCCCTCCCCACCTGGTTGTTTTTCTCCTTTTCTGGTTTAACTTTTAATTATTTTTAAAGGTTGTTTGAGTTGTTGTTTTTTTTTTTTTCAGACTTGCTCAGGATTGAGTGACAGAAATCTCAAATTTAATTTAATTAGCACCTCCTCCCTGCCTGGAAATGGCTTTTCTTCAAGTCTGACAGTTCCACCCTTTGACTGCCATCTCCTCCTTCCTTCTGTGTTTCCAAGGGACCTGGAAAAATCTTGCCCCTGAAAAAATCTTGCTTTATTTCTACTCCAGCCCCAGCAAAGACACCCTGAATGCTGCTGTGATGGAGATGGGATTCAGCAAACCCAGCAAGACTAGAAAGAAGCAGCACACACATTGTTTTTCCCCTCTCTCTATCCTAAGGAGATACTGATTTAATTGTATTTCTTCCTTGGCAATTGGTGGCAGACGTGGAAGTGACAGTGACATTAGATAGAAGGCAGATAATAAATACCAGCATTAAAAACAAACCCATGTGTGGGTGCAGGCACTGTAAATTGGCATCTGTGCAGGACAAGAGCCACATCAAAAAACGTCCCATGGCAAAGCTGTCCATGTACAGTGTTAATAGAGCAGGAAAAGCACATAAAACCCAAAGATTCCCACTGCTTTTACAAGCCCTGTGTGTTGAGGGTACAGGTAAAGCTCCCAGAGCAGCAGTTCAATGTGCAAATCCACTTGAACGAGCAGAAAAGGAATAACCTCTCTTCTCAGGTGTCCTTTTTCCCAGGAAAAAGCCATCCATGCAACCCCCCTCCTCCCAACAAGGGGCAGAATTGGCCCTGACTACATCCCTCCTGCAAGCCAGGAATTTGTTATTCTAAATATACACTAATTACACATCACTGGAGAGAGCAAGAAGACCCTGCGCGGCCGCATGAATGCGCCTTGATTGGCATGGCAGGCTCGGCTGCACTGTGTCCTAACAAGTGCGCTGTGTTTGCTGATGGGGGGAGATGGGCTGGCTTTGGGGGGGCTCCCTGGGAGCACCAGGGATTAAAGTGCCTTGAGGCTCCCTGGGAAATCAGCACGGACCTCACCCGCAATCAGGCGCGCCGAGGTTACGCTCGTGATTAGCTCGGAAAAAACATCGGCGTGGGGAGGGGAGCACTTCCAGCTGCCTGTGTGCCTGGCCTTCATGGAGTTATGCAAAGTGATTTTGGAAGCAAGAGTTGATTTCTTGCTGAGAAATGGACCTCTCTTCAACCCCTTTGCCTCAGTTTTGGGGAGCTCGATGTGCTGGGGGAGGCAGGCTTGGAGTATCTGATGATAAACTCAAATTTCTAGGGGGAAATCAGGTATTTAAAATTGTCTGCTTCCAGAGAGAAAAGGGAAAAGAAAAGCCAATCCCACTTCACTATGCACTTGGCCTCAGCAGGTGCTGCTTAACGCCTCTGCCACCCAGAGTGTTTTACTCTGGGGTAGCAGAGTCCCTTTTAAATGTTATGGTCACTAATAAGTGTTATAATCACATATCACTGTGACTTTCATGCTGGTAACCACTAAGCTGGGACTGGATCTGTGCTGGGAAGCAGGACAACACCCAGACCAGGGACTGAACCTCATCACAGCATGATGGAGGGTGGGGACAGAGCCTGCATGTCTTCATTTCCAGGCTGTCTCCTCCACCACACACTGTGCCTCCCCAGCCAGCACCAAAAATTAAGAGAGGAACAGGTGATACCTTCATGGGCACAATAAGGAGAGACAGACCTGAGGCTGATGGAAACCTGTAATCTGGGAACAATCTTTCTTACTCTGCAGCTGAGCACACACTGGAACAGGCTGCCCAGAGAGGAGTGGAGTCTCCATCACTGGAGATATCCCAGAACTATCCACAATGTTGTGCCATGTTCTGGGATGGCCCTGGGAGGTTGGAGCAGGTGACCCACTGTGATTCCTCCCAACCTGACCAGTTCTGGGACATTCCAAGGCAGCGACTCCCAGATATTCACAGCAGGAGCAAAGGGGACACAACCACGTCTCGTCTCTTCCCTTGAACAACTTGGAAACGTGGTTCCCTCACTTTCCTCCTTCTTCCTGTGCTCTCCAACACCCCACCAAGTCCTGACCCTGCTCTTCTCCTGGTGTTGACCCTCCCATCTCCTGTTGTTGGAGCACACACAGAGAGCATTGTCCTTTTTAAACAGAATCTACTACCCTGCAATTACCGAGCATGGAGAGAAGGACGGGAGTTGTATTGACTTACAAAGCCCACGCGGTTGGAATGCAGCCCAAACAAATCAATGGCATATTTAGCCAAATAAACTGCTCTAGCAAGCTGATGACTCCAGACCTCCACTGGTCTGGAGGGTATTTTACTGGAATGCCTGGTGGCTTGCAGGTGGAGCAGTTTTAAAAGCATGGAGCAAATGAATGCAGTGACGGACAAAGGGGAATGGATTGGTGCTCAAAGAGAGCAGGTTTAGATTAGATATAGGGAAAAAATTCTTTCCTGGGAGGGTGGGGAGGCCCTGGCACAGGGTGCCCAGAGAAGCTTTGGCTCCCCCATCCCTGGAAGTGTCCAAGGCCAGGTTGGACAGGGTTTGGAGCAACCTGGGATAGTGGAAGGTGTCCCTGTCCCTGGCAGGGGCTGGATAAGGGAAGCTTTGAGGTCCCTTCCATCCCAAACCATTCTGGGATTCTGTGATAACATCAGTGCTATGCACATGATTTCCACATCAGCAGGTTCAACCAGGTGATGTCCTAGAGGTTTCATCAGACTTAAATTATTATACAAATCTGTCCATGTTGGCGACTACCCACAGTTATTTCCTACTTTCCGTGAAAATCTGATCCTGAGAAAGGATTGGCTACACTGATCTGGGGTCACAGCTCTTGGAAATGCACAGATGGGAAACCAAGAGTGTTGAAGAAGAGAAGCTACCAGGGAAGGGAGATATGAACGGGGAAGTGGAAACACAAGTAGGTGTAGCTCCGCCCTTCCAGAAAAGCCAACTCTCTTTGAAATAGCAAACCCAGTCACTTTTACTCCCCACAGCTCCCACATTCAACCTTTAACAGCCGGAGCAGATGCTGGACTGTTTGCACCCCAAACATGTCACCCTTCCCCAGTAAAGTCAGTTCCACCACACTGACTTGTGCATGAGTCTGTGAATGAGGCCAGGTGACAATAATCACTGTACAAGCCCCAAACAGGTTCTTGAGCAGAGTGGATCTGCTCTTCCCACAGCTTTATGTCCAGGGAGCAAAAATGTCCCACACAGAAGCCATAAATCAAATAACCAGAACACTCGAGGTCACCTTCTCCAAATCTTTGAAAAAAAGTATATATTATTAAACAGACACATGTCAACGGGGAACGTAATTCAGACAGAAAGACCTGAAATGTTTGTTTTGCAAAGCGCTTCTGGAAATGGACATTTTCCAGGTTTTTTAATTTTTCCTTTTCTTTCACTCTTGGCTGAAACTCTTCGCCACGTTTGGCAGGGCTTCACAGATGGCGCTGGCCGACCCACAACTGAATTTTTTTTTTCAGAGAATAAGCTATTTGTCCAAAAGAAGAAAACATGCCCAGATTTTCTAGGTTCCGACCCTCTCCCACGCTGCTCTTCCTGCCGCTGCAGCCGACAGCTCGCCCACCCCGCAGCACAGGCTCCGGCAGGACGGCTGCACGGAGAGAGACTCCTTGGGGAGCTGAGGAGTGATTCCCTCCTCAGGAGAGGGATGCAGTGAGCCAGGAGCATCCCTGGCCAGGAGCATCCCTGGCCAGGAGCATCCCCCTGCAAAGCCCATCCCTGACAATGAGCATCTTCTCCCACCAGAAGCAGATGGCACAGCGGTACCCAAAAACTCCCTGTGGGAATGGGGAGGGATATTTGCACCCGATGGAGCTGTTTCCTTGCTGAGCAAGTTCTCTCGGTCTCTGCTGCCCACAGACAGGATGCAAAGCTTGGCCTGGGGTGCACGGGAATGGTTGTGATTTGCAAGTAAACAAATGTGCTGGGTAAGATTTGCTCTATCGCCGGGCAAATCCTCTTTGAGTCTGAGCCTCTGGAAGCGGAGCCAGTGGAGGAGATTAATCCCGAGAGCCCCAGTTCAGCAAGCTCAGCACTCTGAGTCAGCCTGCGGGGGGGATGCCCAGGAGATGTGGGTGCTCATCCACTGGGATACACCCCACTAGCACACCCTGATCCTGAGCACCTCCAGGAGGGCTGGGAGAGGCTTTTTAAGGACACTTCAAAACCTCTTTGCAGCATCCAGCGGGAAAAGGGAGACAAAGCGCTGCCACTCAGCCATTGTTCAGACAGGAAATCACCAACATCCCGTGTTTCTGCAAGGGATTCCAGCTCCCTTTCCTGCTGCAATCCCAAAGGCAGCTCAGCTCCCTCCTCACCCTACAACTCCCCCAAAAGCTGTGATGCCAGAACCTCAAAAGGATGATGGAGATGGCTGGCACCGTGCCCTGCCCTCCACCTCTCCTCAGCTCCAAGACTCTCTGATAGACAAAACAGCCCCCAAACCTAATCCCAATCTCTTTACTGAGATAACACTCAGCCCCTGATCCCCAACTAAAGGAACAAGGAGTGTTTATCCATGCTGCAGATGGGAAATCTGGGTCCTACACACACAATGAAATCCCTCCTTAACTTAAACTCCCTGCAGCTTTAGAGGGAAGACCGAGAAAGGAGACAGAGATTTAAAGCCCTGGAAAAGGAGACAGGCACCCTGTGGGATTTTCAAAAACATGGGAGTCAGAGGAGAGGGGAAAATCTTCTTGGAGCTGACCCTGAGCTCCACCAGCACCCCACAAACACAGCCCTGCCTCGATCCAGCCTCGTCAGGAGTGACAGGTTCCTAGATGATAACACAAAAAGGAGCAGGGATTTTCCGGAGCTGGGGGGAAGTCGCCACATGGCCGTGTCTGCAGCAGCTGAGGAGCGAGCTGTCGGTGTTTGCTCACAAACAATATGCTCGTCAGGATCTGGCCTCGTCTCTCAACTAGAAGATTTCCTTATGGAAGTTTCTCCGCAGGGAACAACGCTACAGAACACGCACGGTGGGATCTGTCTGGCATCCAAAGCTCCCAAGGAAAAGGCATGGCCAGCGTTCCAAACGCCTCCTATCCATCAGATCTGTCTTCCATTAACTAAATATTGCTTAATATCATTAAAATATCTTTCCCTCCTTGCCTGTAGTGCCCTGGTGCTGCCACCCTGCTGGTTATGTTCTAGCAAGGACCCAAAAAAAGTTTTCTTCTTTTTTTTTTTTCGCACTTTCACTTACCAAAAAAAATCGAAAAATAAACAAAAAATCTATTTCTGGTTATTTGTGGCTTTTCTTCCTGACAAGTTCACACCTCTGCTGTCCCTCCAGAGGATGCATCAAACACTTGTGATGTACCAAGTGACCTGGAAGAGGCCCCAGCTGGAGCTGTGACATGATAGCCAATGCTGGAGAAGCAGATGCTGCCTCATTTTCCCAGGAAGCCCAATGGAGCCTCAGTCACCTGGAGAGGAGAACTCCCAGTAATTTTATAACTGCCATGACACAAAGCCTGAGGAAATAGGATGGTCATGGCAGGCACCAAGGAAATTAATTTATTTTTTAAAAACTAAAGGACAACTTGGCTGTGGAGCATGAGCACAGTTGGGAACTCATCCTGGAGCTGAGCACGCCCCATCCCACTGCTGAGCCTCCCAACCCTACCTGCAAAGTCAATTTACTGCTTGGGTGTATTTGTTGGGGAGGAAATTCCCCATCCATGGAGGCTGGTAGGGAGAAGGGTCATAAATCTGCCAAGCTGCTGCTCCCAAAGCTTCCCCAGGGCTGCTCACAGGCAGAGGGGTCGGTGCTGCTGAGGGAGCCACACGCAGCTCCTCCAGTGTCTGATCAACTGTGCAGAGCTTGCACAGCTTGGGAGGAAATGAGCTCTTCCAGCTCATCCCTGCCACTGCCAGCTCTTCCTTTTTGCCCCCTGCCTGTGCTCCTTGGAACACCTTCGCCCATAAAGGCAGTGGAGCAGTTATTGTCATATCCAGGGATCCCAAATGTTGCTATTTCCAGCAATGTCAATAAAAAAGAGAAAAAAAGACGTTCCCATGGGTGCTGCAAAATTCACCCCTTGGGGCTGCCCACAATTCATCTGAATTTCTGAAGTTCCCAACTCTCCAACTGCCTTCAATCCAGCCTGTAGCTCGTTCAGCTTCCAGTTTAAAAGAGGAATGGTGATACCCCTCAAGCAGCAACACTCCTCCTGCTGTGAACCACAACAATCCACACGGATGGGTTTTCCTCCAAGATATGGACTGGGAAGCCAAGGGGACCTGGAGAGGCCAAGGCCATGTGCTGATCCTCCCTGCTGCTGTTGTTCAGCATCCCATAATGTCATGTCCATTTGCAGATTGCACTTTATTGGTTTTTATTTGGCAGCCTCGCTTGACTCTGCCCTTTAATTTATCCATTATACATCCTGATTAATTGGCCGATAAAGCCCCGTCCAGTTTTTTAAAACAAATTCCCAGTCCATTTGCTTTTAGTGGAACTGCGAACAAGCAGTTTAACTCATTACATTATGGAGCTCGTGCCTGGGGTTCGCTCTGGAAGCAGAGATTCCAGGATCATACATATGGAACACAGCTCTGATCTGCATTAATGGTCCCTCCGAGGCTGGGGCTGCCTGAGGAGAGATCCCACAGCTCTCCTGGAGTGCTGAACAGGGACAGCCCCTTCCTCCTGGTGGTTCTTTTTCCCAGGAGAGTGGAAGCCTTTCTCTCCATGCGTTGATGCCGAGTTCATGATTAGCTCCCACAAAACCAACTTTTGCACTGCTTTTACT
This sequence comes from Sterrhoptilus dennistouni, assembly GCA_013397095.1. Classification (NCBI taxonomy): domain Eukaryota; kingdom Metazoa; phylum Chordata; class Aves; order Passeriformes; family Zosteropidae; genus Sterrhoptilus; species Sterrhoptilus dennistouni. Next base: position 551,976 of record VWZU01007192.1, on the reverse strand, counting down.
TTTGGATTCATTGCCCAGCTGCCTTGTTTTATAAGGAGCCATCTCCAGACTCCCTTCTTCCCCTTCTCTTTTAAGGCTGGAAAAACATCTCCCTAACCCAAAACTTCTCCAAAGCCATTGCTGGAGCCTCTTTCCATGGTACAGCCCTCCATGGTGCCTCCATCAGCAGATTCCTGGCTGCAATCCCTCATTCCCACACTCCCAGCACAAACACCTCCTCCTGAGCCGTGCTTCTGGAGGAGGATTCACGTCACCCATGGCAGATGTCTCCTTGGGCATTCCTTGCTCCCACACCACTCCCTGTTTTGCCAGAAAACCCCCAAATCCCTCTTTTCCTCAGCACCCAAAGCCCCCAAAATAAATCCACCAGAGCCTGTTCCAGGTGCAAATGAGGAGTGGCACATGCAGAGATGGGAGCAGGGGAGAAGGGAATTAATTCTGCCGGGTTGACTCTTCAAAAGCATGAAAGGAGGAAAGGAAACTAAGGGGAGAGCAAACGCCCTTCTCCTGAATATGAAACCAGGAGTGAATAAGCAATGGACTTCCACAGGGCACCTTAATTCCTGCCCGTCAGCCTGGCTGCCTTCTCTCCCCTCCAGATGTTATTATCTCACTCTCCTGGCGTGAACAGGACTGGGTGCATCTCTCCGTCTCACCAGCTCAGCTGATAAGCTTGACAGACCTGGCCACTGGTGACAGCATTCACATTTCCAGTGGATAAAGTGCCATTTACATGAGGCAAGTGCTGGTGATTTTCCATCAGCTGGGACAG
>VWZU01007192.1:505419-543850 GCA_013397095.1 Sterrhoptilus dennistouni | reverse complement strand
AAAAAAAAAAAAAACAGTAATTGAAACAAAAATCCAAATATTTTTCTGGGAAATGAAACAAGTTTTCTGGATGGATTTTTTCCTTTCCCTGACCCAAAATTGGTGGTTTGAGCTCTGTTCAGTAATAATTCCAGTCAAACCAGACCTCCCTTTTCCAGGGAAATTATTATGACCATGAAAACCTCTGCTGGGATGCAGCAGATGGAATTTTTTAAGCTCAACTGTAAGACAAGCAGGGGAGTGGTTTACAACTATTTCCCTTTTTTTTTATTTTTTTTTTTATTTCCCTTTTTCTTTTCATGGGTTTCTTTTAAAAGAAAGAATAGGCAGAGTTTGCTGGGAGGGATTTTAACCACCTGTAGACACCAGTGACCCCAAATACCTCCCAAAAGGGATCAGTCAAGGCCAGGTTGGACAGGGCTTGGAGCAGCCAGGTCCCAGGAGGTTCCCACGGCAGAGGATGGAATGAGATGGGCTTGAAATCCATTCCAATCCAAACTATTCTGGGATTCTGATACAAAAATTCTCCCAGGGCTGGTAACCCCACAAGGGGCAATGGGATTTTCTCCCTCGTTCTCATTCCTGGTGCCGTCAGGACAATCTGACCTGAGGAATGGGCAGATTTCCTGGGGACAGCAGGGTTCACACCCCTGTGGCTGAGTCTGAGGGCTCCTGGCTCCTCCACAGTTCCTCCTGCAGCTCGGAGGAATGAGGGGATGGGGACAAGGACAGGAGCACCCAGGTGGTGACAGTGCCCTTGCAGCAACACTTCTACCACAGCCCATTTCATCCCCAGTATTTCCATGCAGGTATTTCCAATATTTCTCAAAGCTCCTGCCAGTTCATTGCATTTCCTGCTCTGCTGGGACCCTGTGTGAGAACACAGATTCATTCCACGTGCCCTGAGCAGCCTCAGATTTCCAGGCCTGGAGCCCCTGCTCTACACAGGCATCATCCCAGGTGACAATTCCCACAGCCCTTTTGGGGCTGGGCATCCTAAATCCCTTCCCAGCTTCACCTTTTCCCACCTACACTGCAGAAACCTGTTTTTTTTTATTTAATTCCCCTCTTCCCCTGCCGCTTGCAAGACGGTCTTTATTTATATAATACATTTCACATCCAAGACATCACTGAGAGCTCTACACAAATATTAATTACCAAGCCCTAGGTGGTAAATTATAAATATCCGTTCTCTCCAGATTAAAAAAAAAACCAACTCAACGTTTAATAATAATAATAATAAAAAAGACTGCACTGTGGCACAAAAAGTCCTACATGAAGGAGCACTCCTTTGCTCCAGGGCTTCAATAAAACACACCAGAGCCCAGGAGAGTTAAAATAGGGGATGACTGAGGGTCAGGCCACCAAGCTGGTGATGCACACACAGCTGGGTATTTGCAGCCTTGGAAACACAGTGAGAGGATGCAGGGAACTCAGTGCTGATAATGATGGGTGGAGCAACCATTGGCAAACATCTGGCAGAGGGGGCTTGTTGCTCTGATCTTTTTCAGCCTTCTGCTGTTTGCATTTTTGTACTGGAGTTTTCTCGCAGACTGTAACATAAATAAAGGTTGACCAGTGGGGTCAACCTCATTGCCCAATTGCTGGTCAACCTAGAAGTCCATCACAGAGAGGAATGCAAAAACAAACACTTTGGTTATGTTACAGTCTGCGAGAAAACTCCAGTACAAAAATGCAAACAGCAGAAGGCTGAAAAAGATCAGAGCAACAGGGGCTCACAGCCCCTGAGTCTCTCCTCTGCCTGGCCCTTCTGGAGCAGCTGGAAAACACTGCCTTGTGCCATCTCTGCTGATCCCATCTCGTAGGCAGAGCAGGGCAGCATCCCCTGCTTGTCTAACAGGGATTATACCCAGCAGGATTTCTGTGCTGCACCGAGTGTCACCGTCCTGACGAGGCGATGATGGACTCACTGGGTACAAGGACAGGTGTAATAAGGCAGCAGCTGCTTTTGGATCCTGCTCTGGGATCTCTTGTCCTTGCAGAGACCATTTTTGGGGTATATTTGACACTCCTTGCTCAGGCAGAAGGGGCCACAGCTGATGGCAATGAGCAGGCAGGGCAGAGAGAAGGCTCTGGCATGATAAGAGACCTGGGGTCGGTTGTGCCTGGGCACAGAATGAGGCAGTCCCTGGTCCAAACACAGAATCACAGAATTGTAGCGGGAAGGACCCACAGGGATCACCACATCCAACTCCTGGCCATGCACAGGCACCCCAACAATCCCACCCTCTGCCTGAGAGGGCTGCCCAAACTCTCATGGAGCTCTGGCAGCCTCAGGGCTGTGCCCATTCCCTGGGGAGCCTGGGCAGTGCCTGGACCCTCTGGGGGAAGAACCTCCAGCCTAAACACCCTTGGGCAATGCAAAACACAACCAAGAAAAATGCCATGCACATCCCAACCCCAAATCCTTCTGGCTGCCCTGTTGTGATGGAGCAGGGCTGTGGGAAGCAGCTGGATGTCCAAGGTGCCTCTTCACCTTCCACAATATGAGGAAGAAGCAAAGTTTCCTCTCTCAGTCTTTTAGCTCCTGCCACAAACACACATCAGGCCATGCTGATGCTGCCAAATCCTCAACACCTTTTTTTTCCCTAGCTGATCTTGGGGCCTTTGCAAGACTCACCAGACCTCTCCCAATCCTCCAGGCACAGTTCACCTCCCAAATCCCAGAACAGGAACAGTTTGCTGCAATTCCTGCTCTCTGCATCCTTCCCAACCCTGCTCAGCTTCAGATCAAGAGCTCAGATCCTTCACTTCCAAGCTGCAAATGGCACAAACAAGGCACATTATTCAGGGCTTGGAAGTATTTATTTATAAATACTTTTTCTCTTTAATTTTGATTTTTCTACATTGCTGCCTGCTGGCTTCCCCCCATTTTTTTTTTCTTTCTTTTTTTTCTTTTTGGGGTGTGTGTGTTGTACAGATCAAAGCAATCACAGAAAAGGACAAAACCAGCTTCCCAGAGTGGGAGAGGCAGCAATCAGAGCCACTGGAAAGGACACACCGGGAAGTCAATGAAGATGGGAAATAACATTTACCAACACGAGGCTCAGCAGGCCCAGGGTACTTTGCCTGGCTCTTTGAACAGTGTGTGCTCCTCTTTCCCTTTGAGTGCAGCTGCTCCCTGAGGAAGGGAACCTGAGGATAATAACACTGGGATGATCCCTGCAGCAGCCTCACGGCGCTGTGATTTCTGCTTGCACGGCTGGCAAAGTCCAACTTTAAACACAGGAGGTGTTTAATGACTTTCTCTGGCCTCTGGCCCCCTCCACACCAAACTCCAGTGATGTTTGAGGCCTTGGGAGCAGCTCCTGGGCACAGCTGGCAGCAGGGACAAGCACTCTGCAAGGGGCAGGCAGGAGGCTGGACACAGCACTCTCCTCCTGCTGCCCTCATCTTGCACAAAGTATCAAGCAGAAAGAGACAGTGGCTCAGTTTGCCACCTAATTTCAAAGGCTGGTGCCTCCAGCTGCCTCTTCAAACCACCCTCGAAGAGGAAGGCGGCTTCATTTGGCATTTGTTGAGCAAGGAAAAGCACAAGTCCCATGAAAAGCCGTGAGCAGGATGTCATGACTATTTACTGCTCACCCACACTGGACTGCTGCAGCAGCATTATCCTCCCCAGCACACACACATCCCCTTCCCAAGGAATCAGTGAAGCACAACACATGTTCAGAGGAATGAAATGGAGAGACACAAAGAGAAGGACAAGGGGGAAAAATATCTCCAGCTTAGGAGACTTTTTGGTTTTAAAAGACACCTCTCATCTGTGCACACGAAGAGTAACCATTAATTCTCCAACTACTGGAGTTTGGCCATGGAAAACCTCACTCTGTCCCCTCTCTCTGCCTCAGCTCAATGCCTTGGAGGAAAGATTTTGTTCATTCTGGCTACCACCACCATGGCAGAGGAGAAGGAGCATGCTGGGCTGCCAAAATGCCACCTCTTCTCCCTCTACTCTTCCATGGTCCAGCACTTGGACAGCTCCCTAACTCCCAAGGAGCAAAGTGGGATGTCCTATAGACCACGGTACCTCAAGACCCACAGGGAGCAATAATATCACCTCTAGCCATGATGGTTTCCTCCCAGTCCTGATTTCCCTCCTCCTCCAGCCCCAGCTGTGGTCAGTGGGTCCAATTTCACAGCTGCACAGTTCCAAATTGGACTGTGCTTCCCAGCTGTCCTCCCACTCCCACATTTGTTTGCCATCAGCTTTAATTAGGAGATGTTCCATTGCCTGACACATCCAAGCCTCTGCTCCAGCTCCTCCAAGGCCATCTCCCTTACCCACTCCATGCTGAGGGGTCTGAAGCCTTGCAGCTGCTGCCTTGGATCCATCTCCTTGTGTCCTGCCCTGCCAGGCAGGGATCAGTGTGGAGGGAAGGGACACAAACCCCCACCTCAGCCATGGGCACCTCGGCCAGGTCTCTCCTGCCTGCTCCTGCCGAGCCGTGATGCAGAACTGAGCTGGAGAAATCAAAGCTGATTCCAATCTTATTATCCAACACGGCCCTATCAGCTGAGACAGCGACATTTATCACATTAATAGGAATGATAGAAGAAAACTGGGATCCTGTCCAACAAGAGCACTTTATCACATGTTGCACTGTCTTACAAATCCAATTATCACCAGCCAAAGGTCTTAACGGCCCTCCAAGAGTGGCTCTGGAAATCTTAAAAGACTATAAAAGCACTTGTCCAGAGCCTTCAGCATCACCTCTGCCAGGCCTTGGGAAGAAGCATCACATCCTATTCAGGAGACTGGAGCAGCTTCATCCCAGGAAAGGGAGACAGGTCCCACTAGGACATTTCCACCGTGGCTTGGGAGAAGGAAGGAGAAAGCCCAGCTATGTCACAATAGGACACAAAATAAAGGTGCTTGACTTCAGTCAGAAGGCAGTTGAAATAAGAAGGCTTATTTACAATTCATTCAGCCCTTTTATAACACGCTGCACTAAAAGTCACTTTAGTGGTCTGTAGGGCTGAGACCTCTCCCATTGGCTCAGTAACAGAAACAGCGAACAATACCTGTTGTTATGGGAAAGGAACATTGTTTACACAAGGTTGTTTTGGGAAAAACAAAACTGTTGAAAAGTTCTTCTCAAGCTCAGAAAATATCAGCTACATGACTGAGGAAAGGGAACCCCAGCACCAACAGAGCAGGGATGAAAGCAGTGCCTGCCAAACCACACCCCAGGGCAGAGGATACCTCAGGATGCTGCCCAAAACCTGTGGGATTAATCCATGCAAAGCTTGAGGTGCCACCCAAATCAGAAGCAATGAGAGTTTGCTCTTCTCTTCTCTCTGGCTTTCCAGACCAAGAACAGCAGCAAGAACAGACCTCTCCAGGCACAATCCCAAAGGATTCTGCTGCTCCCTTGTCCTTCTGGCCTGTCTCACTATGAAAAAGCTTCAGCAAAGCTTTTCTCAGCTCTCACTGAATGAGGAACAGTCAACCCAGCATCAATTCCCACATTTCCCTTCAGCCGTCAGTTACTAAGGTTGAATTGCAGCTTGATCCCAAATGATTTTTTCTCCCCCATTTTCAATACTGCAAGCAAAGCAAAAGGCAATAAAATTTACTTTTTCCTCCTTCCCGTTGCTCTAATGATCGTATCTTAAATAATTTATCCACTCCTCCTCCACACTCACACCCTCCCCATTTCCCAAGCATGTTTCAGCATTCCTCCTCCTGCCCCACTTCAGCAGCTCAGCAATGATGACCAGGGGAATTTGTCACAGCTGGACAGGCCTTTTCATGTCATTCTACTCCACTGAGCAGCCAGAAACAGCTTCATGTTGCCATCTCCAGCCCAGTGCAGTCACTCCACAATTCCCAGGGCACGGAGACACCTCCAAATCCATCACAAGTTAAGCATTTGGGCAACATCCCTGTGTTCCAAAAGTTCCTTTGAATTGCAGCAGGATGCTGGGACCAGGGGAACATGAGATGACAGGAGAGGGACAGATGAGGTGCCGGGCAGTGGAAAATCCCAGAGCTGGCTTCATCCAGGTGAGGAGCAGCAGAGAGGAACAAAATTTGCTGTGGTTTGAGCTGGTGTGGGCACGACAGGGAGTGTTTGATTCCTTTTGGGCTGCCTCTGTGAGGGGTGCAGGGAGCTTGCAGAGGGTTTGGAGGCTCCTCATCCCTGATGGCGATGGCAGCCAAAACACCCTGGGTGAGAAGGAACAGGACGTGTGTCCCCCTCAGCTGCTTGAACCTTGGAGGGGTCTCGACAGGGCTGCCAAAATCTGTCCTTCGTACTGTTGCCAGATTTGTGGGGTGAAGGCAGAATACGAGATAAAGGCATTTTGTTGGAGCAGAGGCAACACAGACTCAAGGAGACAGGGCTAAAGCATCCTTGGATCCTCTCAGAGGAGATGGTCCAACATCAGGGCAGAAGGGGGGGACTGTGGAAGGGACAATTCTGTATCTGTATCTCTAGACAGATGTAGCACAGCCCCTGATCAGACACCGAGTTTGTGGGCACAGAGGCTTTCCTGGCTGGCTGTTCACCAGCTCCCATCAGCACAGCAGGTCCCTCTAATCTGGATTATTTCTGCCTGCAGGAATCAAGCTGCCACAAAATGAGCTTTACCCCGGTGAAGCCCACGGAGGCAGAGCAGCTGCAGCCTCACATAATCTCTGCCGCGCCACGATGAACTGATGCCCCCCGACCCCCGGAGCCAACGTGGGAATGTCTCTCCTGATCCCATTTCCAGGCATTTTTACTGCTAAATAAAGCAACAACCAGGGAAATTACCCCGGTTCTCTACAGGGTCCCCCCCTTTTGTGGCCGTGGCACAGGAGAGCAACGTGCTTATCCACACCTGACTGGCATTACCAGTGCCGGGAAACAAGGGTCTCCATCGTGCTGCTCGTACATATTTAAAGTGATTTAATGGTTGTCATTCATTATTAACCACGGTTATTAGAAGGATGCCTAGGAACACATGGAGAACGGGATCTTTGCCTGGCTAGACACTGCACAAACACTGAGCAGAATAAAAAGATCGCTTCTAGGAAAAGCCCTGCACTGATAAAACAGCAGCACTTGCAGGAAATATTTGGATTTTGGGGGCAGGGTAAAAAGAAAGAGACACACATATTTCATAAAAGCTTTTGCAGTTTTTAATCCTGGCGCATTTCATGGCTGCATTGTCCCAGCAGGACTTGCTACCCTCTACTTACTCACGCTGAGGTGGCCTGGGAGCCCCTGTGAGGGGCACAAGCTTCACTGAACAGGATGAGATAAAAAAAGATTCTCCCTCCCTCTGAGCATCACCCTCTGAAAGACTTCTGGCAGGGATAAATCCAGTCAATTCACAAGGCAGTGGGGAAAAAAACCACACTTTGCAAAGCGCTGTCGATGTTCTGGGCATTAAAGAGACATTTTAATAAGCACCATAATGGAAATTTATGGCAGGGTCCACAAAATAATACAGATGGCGGTTTATGCAGCCCTTGTATTTAAAACAAAGTAAATTATATGATCCTAAAACAATAGGAGAAATTGTAAAGCACACAAAGAAATGGAACATTTCCAGCTCCTTCTCCAGCGGGACCCAGCATCCCACAGCTGGATGCTGCCCCTTGCAAATGACTTTGTTGCCTTCACTCATTCCTAATTAAAATAAAAAGAAACTCCCAAGGCTTGGATAACAGAAAGGACCCTCTCCATGTGTGTACAGTGAGGAGATGGATGACAGCAAGGAGAGGTGGATGAGTGGGGGGATGGAGGGGAGAGAAAATAGGAAGGGAAGTGGGGGGCGGAAGCAAAGAAACCATCAAAAAAATGGGATTTCTGAAAGCGCAGCTTTAATCTTTTCAGAAATGATGGGGATTTGGTAAAGCTGAGATGCACACCAGGAATCCTGGAGGCACAGCTGGAATTGAGCACCAGTGCCTTGTCCTGGCACAGCATCTCTGCCTGTGCCAAGGGCACGAGGGGCTCCCAGCTCTCCCAGCCCTTTCCCTGCTCTGGAAGGGCTCAGGGAGGTGAGGAAGGACTGAGGAACAAACCCCAACAGAGACTTTTGCTCTTCCCTACTACCTGATTTCTTCTTGGTAAAATATCTCCCACATCCTTCATTTTTCACAACTGTGCAGGAAAATAGGAGGAAAATCCCAACAGCTCAGCCACTGCTCATTTTTAAGCCCCTCAAGGTTTTGCTTGGCTTTGGGAATTGCAGAAGTTGCCTGGGCTGGGTGTTCAGTGCAGTTTGTTTTCAGCCCATAGAAGCATTTTCCAGGTGGATTTTCTTCCATTTCCACAGAGCCCTGCACACTGAGGCTGAAAGCTCTGATAAGAGGAGCTGTCAGGGCACATTATCCAGAGGGGCTGATGCCTCTAGAGAAAGGAAAGTTGAAACTCTGAGTGAGAACAAGGAGAGGTGACCGATGGACAAGATGTGCATTAGAAGGAAGAAGGACACAATCAAGAAGGACACAATCAAGAATTTTAAAATCCATTTGCTGCTCAGTTTTCAATGCACTGAGAGCTCCCAGGCAGGCACTTTAGCAACCACTGGACTTTTCCCCTATCCTGCAGACACCATCCAGTGGCATCCGTTGCCTCTTGGATTTGTCTTTCCCATGGCATTGTCAGTCTAAGGTTGCCCTGTAGCACGAGTTCTCCACATTCTCTTGAGCATCAGGCACAGGATGGGAAAAATTCGTCTTGGAGATTCTCTCTGCTGATCCTTGATGGGGTTCAGGATCTCTATACCCACCACTTACAGCTCCATGTTTTGGTTAAATTAATTTGAATTAATTGAAATTTGATCCAAGTGGCAACACAACAAAATTCTTGAAAACTCCAAGGCAGGTTGGACATGCCCTGAGCAACCTGATCTAGCAGGTGGATCTCTGCCCATGGCAGGGGGTTGGAGCAAAAGATCCACAAGGTCCATTCCAACCCAAACCATTGTAGGATTCTGTGAAAATTCCCAGTGCATCCTGCTGACTCCATCAGTCCATCAGAAAAGCAACAAAACCAGAGCTGGTGCTGCACCTTGTGTATAAAACACCGCCCTGATGCCACATTCCAACACCCCAAACAAGAATGTGGGGACACAAAACTGGCCACCCCAAAACAGGGTGATCCACCATCAACCCAGGCAGGGCACAGTGAGAAGGACCAAACAACCCCTTCTGGGGACATTTGTTCCAAACCTCCATAGCTGAAAAATCAGCCTGTGGCTTTAAACAGATTTCAGAGCCCTTTTGCATTTGTTTTTCCAATTTTCATGAGCCTAATGTAATCACGGAGAGTCTCATTCTCTATGTTAAGTGCCCAATCCCTGCAGACTGAGGGAAGGCAGGAGACAGAAGCAGCCAGGGGGGAGCATGGCAGCTTGTCAGGGAAAAAAAAGTTAGCAGAGCACTTGGCTGGGGGAGGAGGAGGAGGGCAGCAGAGATGGCTCCAGGGCTCAGCTCAATCCTGCAAGTCACCCTGTCTTCCCCCCTGAGGCTCCTGTCATCCCTCAGCTCGTTTTACACCGGTGCAGGGATCTGGAGCAGTTGGAAGTTTGGGTTTTAATGCCTGCAGTCTCAGCTTACCCCTGGAAGAGTTCAGAGGGGCTCTGAAAACCTTCTCAAAAGGCGCTGAAGGGGTCCCCCATTGCACATTGCAGAAGGAGCAAGTTGAGACTCTGGGCAGTTGTAAGAAGCTGGTGTGGGCACCAGAATTATGGGCATGGCAAAACTAAGCCCTGTCCTGGCTAATTAAGGCCCTGCAATCAATAGGGGGTGGTAGTTTAATGGGGCACAAATGCCAAGACTGGTCAGTGAGCAAACCAATCGCCCTTGGCAAAGCTGTGGCTGCCCCATCCCTGGAATGTCCAAGGCCAGGTTGGATGGGCCTTGGGGCAACCTGGAATAGTGTAGGGTGTCCTTGCCCATGGCAGGGGATGGGACTGAACCTCAAGGTCTCTCCTAACACAAACCCCTCTAGGATTCTATGAATCATCACCCAAAGCAGCCATTCACCCTCTGCTTCTCCATCCACTCCTCCCTCCTCACATCCTGCTGTGACACAGGACTTCCCCAGAGGCAGCAAGACCTGGAAAATCTCTTTGACAAGAAGTGAGGAGATATTATTGGCAGCACCGAGCGGTCGGAACGATTGGGCCGCCTTTGCTATAATCCATTTACTTTCCTACTTTTAGAGCTTTTGATCTCTTCGACCTATTGGATACATATGGATCGACCCGAGCAGGCACAGACCTCGGAGGGAAACCACACTCCAGGATGGATTTCCACACCACGCTGCAAACGAGGGGGAAGACAAACAGCTCTGAGGAGCTTGATTTGGGGAGATAATAAATTAGAGCTCGCAGGCAAGGCAGTATTGAAACCTCAGAGTCTAAAGACCGTCGATGGTGATGATCCAACAAAAGGAGTATTCATCTCCTCCGTGCTGGAGCTGGCTGAGCATCCTTCACAGTAAAATCCCCCAGAAGTGAGTAGCAGGGACAGCATTACCCTGACAATGTAAACACATTAAGAAAGCAAAGAGTTACAAGCTCAGATGCCGAGTGGCGCAATCACGTCCGAGCTATTTAGCAAATAACGTGGAAAGAAGACATGATGGATAAAGACGAAATTAATGACTGAACTGGTGCTCAGTGATTATCAAGAAACTAGTGATGAGGACCTGATTACATTCACAATGGATAATAAAGGCTTGCCCCAATCAGTAATATATATACTTAGGGCTTCAAAAGGACTCATTTCCAACGCGGGGGAAAATTATGGGAGAAATTGGCTGGAAGGAAAAATGTCAACAGAGAAATGTGGGCTCGTAACACAAAACTTATTAGAGAGCCAAAAAGTCAGGGCTCCACAATCCAAAAAAGACAATTTTGGCTAAAAGCCCTATTCTTATTGCTAAAGCAACAATCAAGCATAACACAAAAATAAAAGAGGAATAGACAGCAATCAATGTACATTAGGAGTTATGAAGCGCATTGATAAGGAGAGCTAAAAACACCACGGGGGAGGCAATTGCTGCCTGCCTGAAGCACGGAGGGGATTGAACAGCACTACCCCCAGCCCAGCCCAAGGCAGCTGGGTTAGCTCAATTGGCTAGAGCATGCTGCTAATATCACTGAGGTTCTTGCAGCTAAAAGGCATCAGCGGGAATAAATCACCCTCGAGGCTGCTGGAGACCCCCTGCAAATCCAGCCGCGCCATTCTGCCCTCTGCAGCTCCATTCCCAGCTGGGGATGGGTATAAGGACAGCTCCTGTCCCCACTGCTGCTGTGAGCTTTGTGCAAAGCCACCAGAGCACCCACACCCTTGTCAGCAGGGACAGAGCCAGATCCCCACCCCACCAACAAATTCCCAACCAGCTCCAGCAGCCTGAACACAAATACCCTCACTCTGACCCCTGTTTTGACCAAGAACTCTTCCCCCAGTTATCAACTCAAGCCTTTCCTTGTGCAAGGAGTGAATTTGTGACTGACCAGCACCAGGGTACAAATCATTTTGGCCGATGTTGATACCACGGCGCTGATATTGGGGAGGAAGCAGCTTCCCAGGACATTTTGTCTTAGGAACTCCAAACCCAGCTCAGTTTCAGCCCAGGTAATTACATCTAATCTCCCTAGTTGCTCAAGCAGAGGAAAATACCCTCCTCCTACCCGTCCCTGAGCGGCTGAGCTGGAAAAGCTTCGCACTGACAAACAGATGTGCCAAGCCTGGATATTATTGTAACATCTTTCAAACAATTTGTATCCCCAGGACAGTGGTAAAGAGATATTGTATGGCAAATAAATTAAAGCATTTGGCTATAAAGCCAATAACAGAGAGAGAGAGAAAGGAGTACAGACATTGGAGGAGAGGGAGGCTTCAAATGAGATTAAAGAAAGATGGAAAGTCAACAAGAAAAGAAGGAATCCTAAAAAAATAATAATAACATTAAAGCAGCGGCAAGGATGCGCTTTCTGGGATTTGTGGATATGTCTCGGACAAAAGGTCAGCCCATTCGTGCCAGTCTCATGAAAAACTCTGAGACGAGAGGTTAAACCCTTGCAAACACCTACAGAAACAATAATGGCAGAAAACAGAAAACCAGGAGAGGTGAGGAGTGAGGGGAGCTGCTCTGGGCACTCTCCTGCCTGGCTGAACAACCTCACTCCCCGCTCCCACCTCTGCCAGAACACGAGGCCCAGGTAGACTGAGCACTTGCATGACTGCTGCTGCTCCAGAGTCCCTGGGATGGCTTAAAAAACATTTTTATTAAGCCAGATGGAGAGAGGGGGAAGGGGAAGGGGAGGAGGGGAGGGAGATACATCTATGTGCCAGGTGCCAACAAGGGGGAAGGAAGAAAAAAAGAGAAATCAAGCGTGGAAAATAAGAGAAAATGTAGTCAGAGATATAAAGCCTGTCAAATTGGCTGCAAACAGTAACAAAAGCAAAGGAGAGATAGTTTTCTCTTTAACAAATGCTTTGATCAGCTGTAGTTGATATAATTACTATATAAAGCTACAGCAAGACAGAAATAAGACACATTTATCTTCACAGAGCAAAGAGAACCTTTCTGATCGCTTCCTTTCTTTCCCAAGCTGTGACAAGCAGATTCCAGGCTGGAAGGTCACACAGCTGAGATTTGGCCAGTCCCTTTCTGAGGGGCTGTGGGACCTGAGCCTGGTCCCTTGGGCTTGGCTGTGCTTGTCTGAGCCTTGGGAGCCAAAAAGCTCCCACAGGTCACATCTCACGCCATGGGCAGTGCCCCGGGCACAAGGGCAGGGCAAAGGGGAGGTCACACCAATGGAGGTGGCCACTGATGGGGAGTTTTCCTTCCCCTGGCTCTGGGGAAGGCTAGAAATATCCCAGCAGAAAAGCAGATGCCCATGGGAATGAGCAGCAGGGAAGGGCTCAGGGAGAGCAGCACGGTGCACACCCAACCGCTAAAACCTTGCCATTCTCAGCTCAGTGCAGAGAGCAGGACAACAGGCAAGGAGGTTTCCATGACAAACCCAGACACTCCACTTGCTGCTGCAACCATTCCACAACACCTGCTTTGCCTCCTTCCTCCCACAGCACTGACCTTCACCACATCCCTCTCCCCATCACAGCAGCTGCCCAGGTGGGACTGCCAGAACCAAGAAATATTCCCCTGCCCCAGGAAGAGAAGGAACTCATCCCAAGCAATCCCATTTTCAGGTCACACCACACCCAGAGGTCTGATTCTGTAGTTTCCAAGCGTCACATTTGAATTTCAACCGCTCTTATTTATTTCCTTCTAGCTAGGTAATGTTAAAAATAAACACCACAACAAGCCATTTCTGTGAAATATTTCCCCCTTGACAAACCGACATCGCTCACTAGAAATACAACGCAGCCCAAAAACGCTGCCAAACCCCTCCAGCCACAACCACTGCCACGCACAGGGGGCTGTCCCTGCCTCGGTGACAGCCAGCAGAGCATCTGTTTGGGCACAAAAAGCAGGGACAGCCCCGCAGTGCCACTGGGGGACATGAATCACCGTGGAAGGATAGGATGGTTTGGGTTGGAAGGGAGCAGAAAGGTTATAGGACAGCGTTTGGTGGGAGCAGGGAAGGTGGGAACGGGGCTGGCACGTGCGTGTGCATAATGCAGGGTGAGTGATGCAGCAGAACTGCGCGCCCAGGGGAGGCCAGCCCAGCACAGGGACACATCATATCCCCTAACAGGGCAGCCAAGACGTGTCCCTAAGGACAGCAGAGCACACAGGTCACCGGGGTGGTGACAAACCCCCATGGAGTACACGCATGTCTGTGCACACAGGAAGGGGGAGCGGGGCTGCCCTCCCACATTCCATGCAAACCCCTGATTTATTTAGACTGGAACAATTTGTCGTCGGCTGTAATTTTAACTACCTCCGTGCTGAGGAGCCAATCAGGGCTTGTGCTCATCGAGGCTTTTATGAGTTCCCATAAAAGCAGCAAAATGAAAACTCAGGGGCCCTTAAAATATACTCCGCGGGTTTGTGCAGTGCAATTGGAGGCTTTTATGACTCCTGTCAGGGCTTTTATGACCCTGTAAAACTGTGCAGCGGCCCAGCCTGCGATGAAAAGTGACCTCAGATGTCTTAAAAGCCTAAATGGTCCTGTACATTTACAAGACCTGCCGGCTGGATCCAGGGAAGCCCTGGGGGACGTCACCCTGGCTCAGCTCTGCTGCTGGGGAGGACACGGCACGAGGGGCAGCACCAGAGCCTCATCACCGCCCTTAAAAAGACAAACCTTATATTTTTTCCTAAAATATAGGGGGGGGGCGGGAAATAAGCAGTTTCCCTCCAGTCAGGACAGGGCACAGCCATGGGAGTTGCTCTGCCAAGCCATGAGCTCCCTGGCTCCACGTAACGTGATTTGCAAGCAGCCGGGATGCAATCCTAGCGGAGCTCTGGAATAAGTGAGTTTGATGGCATCACACTCTCTCATTTCCCAACACAAACACCACTTGATTTAGTAGAACCAGCAGGGTTTTGATTTCCCCCCCCTTACATGAAGCCAAGACTGGAAGATTAGGGATGCGGCAGGGAGGCAGAAAAGAAAACCCATCAGGCAGGCAGTGACAAAGAAGCATTAATAAACTGCACGAGGTACCAAATGCCAGGCAGAAACAGGGGAAAGAAGGGCAAAAGGATAATACAAGATCCAGGAATGTGGCCAGAGCTTGCAAGATGCTCAGGATTGGTGCTGGGAGTCAGGGCAGAAGCACATCGGGTCACTAAGCCACAGAATGACTGTAAATGATGCAAATAAAACCAGTAGCACATCGCAGAGGGCATTAACAAAACACATGCCTGATCCCATAAAAAAATAAGCCATCTCCCCATGGTCTCCTGAGCAGGAAAATACACCACAGTCTCTTAAAACAAGAAGAGTTGCTTCATGCATGAGAAAAATGTGCGTATATCAGCACAGGAAAACACCCAATCTCCTCCAGGCCACATCCAAATATCTGTTTTATTGCACTGAGAAGGGGAGTGAAGAATCCCATCCTCGGCTGGGTGACACATTCAACCCTGTCCAACCTGGCCTTGGACACTTCCAGAGATTCAGGGCCTGCCACAGCTGCTCTGGGCACCCTGTGCCAGGGTCTCACCACCTCCCAGGGCAGATTTTGCTCTTAATATCCCATCTAAGGCTGCCCTCTGTCAGTATGAAGTCATTCCCTGTGTCCTGTCCCTCCAACCCCACATAAATTGTCTCCCTCTGGATCAGGTTCCCCTCCAGGTGACGGTGGGACAGCTGAATTTCTCTCCCAAAACTCTCATTTTCTTAATATAACCCAAGCTCAGATGGCAAGAAACCAGGTCCTGATTAATATCAGCAATCCAACCAACCCAACTTTTGATGGATATTTTATGTTGTCTCAGCCTCCTCCCATCCCTTCACCAGCCTCACAGCTTTAGCAGGGTGCGGGATGATGCAGTGAGGTATAAATTCCACAAAACAAGGGTCAAAACGAAAATGCCAACAGATCGGTAACATGCCAGACTTGCCAAAATTCTGCAATCCATCTGGAAGTATTCCTAAGCAACTCTGCACACCCCAGCAAAACACAAATCCCACGGTAAAGCCGGCGTTGAGCGCGCAGGTTATCGGCAATTAACATTCAGGGCAAACGCATGCAAAATCAGGGCAAAGTGAAAAAAGAGAAAGTGTCTTTATTTTTCTTTCCATCTCCACTCTTCCTCCTCCCTGTTTTGTTTTTTTTTTTGTGTTTTTTTTTTTTTTTTAGGAACAGAGCATGGATGTGGAAAATAGCCTATTGAGCCCACTTCCCCGCCTCAGAGGAGCTGCAAATGTGATCCTTTGCTAGCTCAGACAAAATCTGCCATGCTACATTAGGCTTGATAGCAAATTTGCTACTTGCAAGCTTTTATCAAAACTGTATATCTTAAAAATCTTAATAACACCGAGCTTTTGGGTTGGCCTTCCCGGCTGCCTCCTTCCACCCCTCCGCATCCTCTCCCCGCTGGGCGCGCGGGGCTCTGCTCGGAACCAATTCCCAATTTGGAGCTCAGCATTTTCAGCCGTGGAAATTAAAAAAAAAAAAAATAAAAAGGAGCAGAGAGTGCTGGGTTGGGGGAAGAAATCAGTCAGATCTCCACGGCTGGAATTTATTCTGGTGTGGAGAGGCCGGAACGAGGCCGGAACGCTCCTTCCATCCCGCTCGTGACCTATTTCGAGGACTTACAAGTTCATTTCTGAATGAACAACCATCCACAGGCAACGGAACAAATGTAACACGGCCTTCAAGGGTTCTCTAGCCATGTTCCCTGGCGGCTCTGAAGGTGCAAGGGCTGGTCAAAGATTATTTTTTCCTCCCTGAAATTGCTTATATAGAAAAGTCTCCTCAGCCACTGTCTGGTGTCTAACAAAGGCTCTGCATATGCTGGAGCCCCAGTCTCGTGGGGCTGCTGTAATAGCTGGGCTCCTTTACCCAGCCACCTCTTTTAATGAAATTTATAGAAATTTAATATCTCTGAGACCTCTTTCCTTCTGTCAAATTGGGTAGAAATTGGCCAGGAATTGGCCAAAGGGCTCAGAAGCTACAGAGGGGTAGGAGTGGGTAAGGCAGACAGACAGGGACCGATGATTGCACAGACTCCTCTGGAAGGATCCAAACTAAAAATCAATATCTTTTTCTTTTGTCTCTATGGGTTTGTATTTCTTTTTTGGTTTTGCCATTAGGAGGGTGGGTTTTTTACGCAGCAAAATTCCACACAGAATGTTTTCCATGGCAAATGCACAATGAGAAGCTTTCAGCCAGCTTTGCTGGGGGCTGCAGGACACCCTTTGGAAAAGGGGTGCTGTGAATCGCTCCCCCCTCTTCAACACTCAATGACTGGAGTTCTTCACAAATCCCATTCCCACAATGTTTAAATCCACAAGACAGGTGATGGAAAAGCAGAGGTTTTTTGCTCAAGAGAGGCAAAGAGCCCCTACACATCGATCCAGCTGGAGGATCAACTCCACAAACTGGAAAAAGACACTTTACCTCCCGAAATCTCTCCACAAAACACCAGTGTCCTCAGTGAACAAGCTCATTTAGCCTCAAAATTGAGAGAAAATTGGAAAAACTTTGGTGGAGCTGTTTAACCTCCTCTTCCAGAGTCATCTCCAACTGCAGGCGCTCCATCTGGAGCCACATTGACCAGGTTTTTTGTTTCTGGAGTGAATTCTATCACCCAGCAACTGCCTGAGCCAGCTGGGAGCTGAGGGGTTTCCTTGAATTATATTAGAGGGATAATCTCCTCACCCTGGCTCGGGAGGGGGGGTCTTAACTCCATTACTGAAGTCGACAGAGCAGATGGGCGCGAAGCTTTCTAGGAAAATGGATGCTCTGCAGAATTCCACGAGCTAAGCAGGGCAAACACGAAGGAAGCCATCCCAGACTGCTGAAATGCAGAGGACTCCACTTAATTCCTCATGGAAGTTTGCTCAGGCTTTAGCAAAGGGCAAAGCCTTGCCCCCTGCAAGGGGCAAGGCATCCTTGCCAAGTACAACAACATCTAGGTTTTATAGCTCCAGCCCAGCTCCAGCCAGCCAAATCCTCTAATAACACTTAAAGAAATTCTCCAAGTCTGGTCTGGACACAGACAGCTGCTGTTGGAGCTCTCCAACACTTCCTATCCGAGGGGCTATGGAACTTTGGCAGCCTCGCCTGAAATTAAGCTTCCAAAGGGTGGCTAATGAGATTCCTTCTTCTCCTTTCAGCCCCTTCATAAATGCCTGATTTAGGGGGAGACCTCAAGGACTGGAGGACTTTTTTGGTTTTCTTTATAATTCTAAGGAGGGGAAAGGTGCCGAGGATCTCCTTATTCTGTTACAGGGTTTATTTTAGGTATTCAAATGCCCAAACCCGCCCACCCTGATGTTCTCCTCAGCACAGACAGGCAGAGCTGCCAGTGCCTCCTTCCACTGCTCAGATTGATAACTGAGCATGAAGCTGTCGAGTCTCTCCCAGACAAGGCACGGAGAGGAGTATTTTTCCTGCATTAACCATCTCACTCCTCCGCTTGACTGATTAGTTACTACGCAGGATCCTCTGGATTTCCATTAGGAGAGGAAAGTGATGACAGAAGCCTGTACTTCTGGCTAATTTTGCAATTTGTCACTTTTCTTATGAAGCAAACAAAGGAACCATTTGCAAACACACCGCATCCCTCTGGGAAAGGCAAATTCCCAAATTCCACACAGGAAGGGATTCACCCCAAACTCCATTTCTTTGCACCATCCTTCTTGGCCACTTCAGCACAGCTGTTACCCCACACTGCTGGGGTCACTGTCACTCCACGTCATTGGGGTCACCGTCACCCCACATTGCTGGGGTCACTGTCATCCCACACCATTGGGGTCACTGTCATCCCAGTGCTGTTGGGGCCACTGTCATCCTAATGCTGTTGGGGTCACTGTCATCCCAATGCTGTTGGGGTCACTGTCACCCCATGCTGTTGGGCTCACTGCCACCCCACACTGTTGGGGTCATTGTCACCCCACACCGCTGGGGTCACTTTCACCCCACGCCATTGGGATCACTGTCACCCCACACCGCTGGGGTCACTCAGTGCCTCCCAGCCCTGTTCTGCCCTCCATCCCCAGCCATGCTCTGCACGCTGCATTCCCAACCAGGCTCCGTCACAGCCACGCTCCTCCTCCTCTGGCTGCACCGATTCCCTCAAGCACAGTGACCAGATAAGACCTTTATCAGTCAATTCTATTCCACAACAGGAAGAACACGGGGTGAAATTCAAAGAGGTTGGAGTCAGACTTCATAAAAAGGGCTGATTACCCACTTCACGAACCGGAGCAGCGGCTCCTTGTGCCTCTCTGGATTCTCCGTGTCAGCTCAGAGAAGGGATGCTCAGAGAAGGGATGTCTTCCTTCTCAGATGTCCCTCAGAGAAAGAATGCTCAGCTCTCTTTCCCAGCCAAGTGACCTCTCTATCAGAGCTGTGGTGAAGGCTCCCCAAACCTGTTGCTCGGTGCCTGGAGATCCTCAGCATAAGGCGCAGAGCGAGGTGAAATACAGCATCTCTGTATTCCAACTGCCACCAGAACTCCAGCAGGGAAGGAAAATCCTCGAGGAGTTGAGATCCCCTCGAGTACCTCCCGTGGGAGCGATTTCCTTGCCTGGCTGCACCGCTGTGCGCGTGTCACAGGGAGCTGAGGACAGTGGCGTGGCACAGACCTGCATGTCAGCTGCGAGCCTGGCTCAGGAATGAATGGTTTCTGCTATTTCCCCGAGGAGAGAGGAGCGAGAGCTCCCCGCGCACACACACACACAAAATCAATAAGTCGTTGGGTCTCGGGGAACAGCTCTTTTAATTACAGCTCTCCCCTGAGCTGGGAGCAGGCTTTGCAGGTTGGCAGCGCGGTGGAAAACAGGGAGGGACAGTCCCTGGGGGTGTGCAGGGACCGCTGGTGATGCTGGAGGTGAAAAAGGGGAATTAAACCACTTTCTCCCAGTACATTCCCAGTCCCACCTCGGGGCTGTCCGGATCCAGCCCAGCCTCACCTCAGCCCGGTGTCAAATTCCAACCAGACAGACACACGCTGCTATTTATCATACAGGGTCTTAATCCAAAGAACCTTTTGCTGCTGGCTTTATCCATCGCATTTATCTGCTGATCTCTCCCATCTCATCTCGCATTCCGTGCAGCCTCCCCGGAGCTGCAGCTGGTTTGTGAGCAGCAGCATAAAGCCTGATTTAATACCTGGGAATGGGGAGCAGTGGCCTTTTCTAGGGAGCAGCAGCTGGGGCCCATCCCTTTGCAAGGGGCATCGGGATGCTGCCATTTCTGTCATGGTTCTCCAAGAAAACAGGCACTTGATCCCAAAAAATAGTGCCGGGAAAAAGGTGAGACCTTCGCCCTAAGTCTCCCCTGGATTCAGCTCCCCCATCCCTCCTCCCTCTCGCCTGCTCCTCCTTTAACTCCGTTTCCAAGTGCTGAGTTACTATCAAGGAAGGTTTAATAGGATCCTGGATTTTAAAGCCACTGGCAACACAGTCTGGGCCTTTTATGGTTAGTAATGAATAAAAGAACTCAAATCACCTTTTTTTTTTTTCTCTCTCTTAACAGTCTCTGCCTACAAATTAAAGTCATTGTGCTTCTCTCTCTGTCTCATTCCTTTGTCTTCCTCTAAAGCCAAACGAGCCATGCAGGACTAGTCCAAGATATGCCCTGCTTCCCTCCCCATCTTTTATTTATTTCTCAATATTTACCCCTTCCAAATCTCCCCATTACTTACTCTCACTTCCATTCCATCTTTTTATCTTCCTATCCTTTCCTCTTTTTTTATTTTTTTTTTTTTCATTACCCCACATTACCACGGGAGCAATGACATTTTGGAACCCCCACTGCAGAATGAAACCCTTGACTCCTTTCCCTAGAGCTGGCAACCAGCCCTTCACGGTAAAAACAGCCAAAATTGCTACTATCTTGTCACCAATTCTGGCTATTTTTAGCATCCTTTCCCTTAAAGCGCCAGCTCCCCGAACCATATGATTACGGCATGAATCTTATCTCTGATCTAAAAAAGTTTCATGCCCTCACAGCTGCCAGAGAAGTGCTGGGAAAGATGAGTCAGACTTTCAAAAAACGGGCAAAAAGACTGGGCTTAACCGCATCTTGCTGAAACCTTAACTCGGGGGGCACCTAACCCCGCTTATTAAATGTTCCTAATTTTTTTTAATGCGATGCTGGAGAAGAATTAGCCATTCAAGCACTGCCGGGTGGCTTCAGAAGTCTCCCCGTTACCTCACTTAATTAAGACAGCACAGAAGATCTTCATATCCTTTGGGTGAAGCGCTGGCTCTGTTGGACATTTTTTCATTAGCGTCACCATAAATAAGATTTCAAGCCTTGGCATTTACCACAGGAGCGGGGATGAAGAAATCAACGTGAAGACAAAAGCCTTTTGGTAACCACAAGTGGATTTCAAGGCAAACCCGACTCTGTTATCTTCGCATTTATCTTTATCCCATTGATAGGGCCGCTATTGATGGCGGGCAGCTATCTGATGGCACAATAACAGCTCTATTTGCGGCTCACGCAGCGATAGCCCCTCGCCCTCCCCATCACCAGCAGATTTTGTATGACAGGAACGTTACTTGACCTTTCCTTCCACTTTTTTTTCACCCCGGCCTGGAATTCATCCTGCGTGCAGAAATGACCAGCCGGCCCTAAAGAGCACATGGGTAACTGGGAATTGGATTATTATAATATATAAGCCAAAAAAACCAAGAAGAGGAAAAAGCTCCTGATCTCCACCTTATCTCCCCTCCCTGTCTCATATTTACCCTTCTCACACATGCTTACAATTTTCCCTTGTTCGGCACTGAATGACACAGGATGTTTAAGTAAACATTTTACCATGCTACCGTTATTTATTATTAATAATATACTGCTAACTCTGCCCTTGTAGGCACCTCTAGGAGGGAAATGGAATTTGCAAGTGTCCACAGTCAGATTCCCCAGCCTTGCCATCAGCAGGAGCACATCCCTGTTTGTCTTCCCTGGACTTCGTGACTTTCTCCATCTTTTTTTTCTCCATTTTTTTTTTTCCATGGAGGATATAAGATGGATAAATGCTTCCCTCACCCCCACACAAAAGAAAACTCAATCTCCTCGCACAAGCCCCAAAATATATTTTCCCACCTTGTGACTGAACTTGAACCTCCTCCACTTCACACGCCTTCCAAAATAACCCCCGAGTCAAGCAGTTCAAATTAAAGCGACAAGAGCTGAGTGTTTGGCCCCCCTCATTTCAAAATGACACACTCGAAAATAAAGAGCCATTTTTGGTTTATTTTTCCATGCTTTCCCTTTCCCCCGGACAACTTGAGAGCTCTTGTATGAATGGGGAAATGATTTCAGATGGCTAAAAAGGCATTATTATTTCTACAGGAAAAATGCATGTGGAATTTGGTCTGGTTGTCCATGGGGAAAGTGATCCCATGTCTGACTGACTGTAAAGGCAGATTCATGTAGGATATAAACAGTAGGATATAAACACTTCAGGGAAATCAGAGCAACACAAGGGCTTGCTCCAAGTTCTATCTGACCTGTGGGGACATCACCACCAAGGCCACCATGGCAGCTCTGGGTGCAGGGGACATTTCACATCCCTCTTTTGGGACAAAAACCTTTCCACACAAAGTCTCCAGGATTTTGGGTCTGGGCTCCACAAATATTCCCATCCCAGCATAAGAATTTGTTGAAAGCAGAATATGGTTGTACACGAGGACAGCTGATGCCTGACATTTATCTTCATGACTGAAGACAGCAGACCACAGAACATGAGAGGCAGAGTTAGTTATCTTCTCCTTAGCCATGACTGACAGTAAATGTCAGCAAAGATTAGTTATTCTGTATCATATCCATGCCACGCATGTTTTTAATTCTCCTACTGTTCCAGTCGTGTTTCCACTTCCAGTTGTAATAAATCAAATGTACTTGCTCTGCGTGAAGAAGAGTTTCTGCAGTTGGACAAGACCTGCTGGTCACCCACTGTACCCACTTCACATGTCCTCAGCCCATACAGAGTTCCCTGCTCTGTATCTCTGATCACAATGGTTTAACTTTTGTTAAAATTGTAATTAAATCCATTTGCTATTTGTGCATTGCCTTCCCTCATGATGGATCCAGCAACACGATGTAATTAATGAGCTGCTTCACTCAGCAGTGAAACTCAGCCATGTCTGGGGTAAAAGTCTCAGAGTTTTAACAACCTGATGCCACCTGAGTGGCAATTCCAGACAGGCACAGAAAGCCACTAAGGAAGAACTTTGAAAGAAACAATGGTGAAGTCTGGAGGACACTGAAGGTGTTGCCTTTGCCAGCAGAAATAAACCCCAGCTCTCTGGAACATGGTCAGCATTCCAACACTTTGGGTTCAGCTCACTGCAGTGGGGTGAGCTGTCACGAGGACAACAAACCCCCCGTGCTGTGAGGAAATACACACTAATGTCCAGTTTAAATCCCAGCTCTGTGACTGAGCTGGTGACAGCTTTGGAGAGAGGCAGCTCTGCCAGGGCAAGGCAGCCTGCCTCAATCTCCCTGGGTACCAGAGTCAGCCTTCCCTTGTGCCCAAGCCACACACAGACCCACGATATAGAGGGGCTGGAAGGATTCACTCCCACCTGCTCATCCACACTCCTCACTGTGCATCACATCATCACCCCTGGACATCGAGTCCCACCTCCACTCAAGGTACAGTGAACACAAGTGACACCACACCTTGACCTTTTACACCCTGATCTCCTCTTTGATTCACCCCACCTTGCACAGGCTTTGCTCTTCTCCTTTTGGGGTCCACCCTCATTGCACCCAGCCAATGATTCCAACCCAAACCCAACTCCAGTTTTATCCAAAGGTGGTTTTCATCTGTTCTTCACTTCATCCTCTGATTCAGTGCTGGGGTTTGCAGCAAGTCCTGCAAGCTGGAGGGGAAGCCACCAACATCTCCTGAGGGCACCAGGTCCCTTCCTAATGGCTTTCATGTCTTCCTGTACCTTTAAATAATTGAAATCTCTTTGTTGCTAAGTACATCCCAGCAAGCAGGCACTGAAAGTTTTACACCTCTCTGGGGATACCAGGACCAGGAAATCCTACACAACTTACAAGATGTCCTGCCACTAAAGTGCCTTGTCTCCTGGAATGAGACTGACTGTGACTGTGCTGCTCCTCAGAGCCACACCTGTAGTGGTTGCTCGTCACTACTACGGGAAAGGCGCCCTCCTTGATCCCTAACAGCCTTCTCAAATCTGGGTTAAAAAAATCATTTCAGCGTGGAGCATGATGCCTGCAAAGTGCTCCTCCAGAGAGAAGTGGCAGCAGGGTGACACGAGGTTCCTGTCAGCCCTACAAAAGCACAGCACGTAGCTACACTGACATGGCTGGCCCTTGTTGCAGCCAGGTTACGTTCCCAAAGCATGAGGAGCGTGGAGAGGAGAGCCAGATCTTTCTGCCCCATGAATTCACCAAGGGAAAGAACACCTAAATGGCATTTTTTTGGTCCCAGAAGAGGAAGGCAGCTCTGCAACTGCAAGGGGTGAGGACCTTGCAAGCAGGAGTAAAGCACAGGGCAGCTCTGGGTGCTGCTGTAGCTGCTGACCACCAGCCCACCCTGAGCTGCTGAGCAGCAGGAGGGCAGCAAGCCATTGCTCAGGAATCAGATCTAACAGCTCGCCCTCAAAGTCCACACGCCATCAGAGATGAGCCTAATTAAATAATCTTTTCATTTCGTTTGAAGAGAGCAGAGCATTCCTAAAGACCCTGACAGCTTGTTGGTGATCCCAAGGTGGTGGGCACACAGTCCCTGGGTTGCAGAGGGAGAAATCAACACCAGACAGGTGCCTGGGCACAGCAAGATCTTGGACCAATGACCCCAGACAACTGCCCTGTGCTTCAACCACCAATTGCCATTTCTGATAACTAAATCCCTGTGCATCACTCCTGATGTAAATAACCATCCATTTATAACTCCTTGTAATTACCTGTCTATTTCTGCGGCCCGCCTTCACAAGGTAGTCTCTCTGCAATTATAGTTAATTGCCTTGATTGCTACTGCATATTTGAAGAAAGTTCAGAAAAAAAATAAATCTATAAGACAGGGTAGTTTAACAAAGAGCCATATGGGGACCAGAACAGAAAGAGTTAATGTTTGAAGCTTCGATTTATTTCTTATTCCTGTCAAAATAAACCCTGAGGATGTGAAAGCCCTTCCAGAACCACTGACACAAGCCTTGACCATTTATGTAATAACTGGTGAAACTTTCTTTGAGCACAAAGTCCCAAGCTGCAGGTGGAGCAGCCCCTGCCAGCCCCGTCCAGGTGTTCTCAGCATCGCAGGGATGATGCAGGTTCATGTCCCATTACCTACAGTAACTGCAAACATCCATAATCATGGGACTCATCTGCGCCCAGACTCTGAATTTCCCAGGGCTCTGATCTCCATAATTTAGCAAATTAGGCAAACTCCAGGGACAACCCCACCCCTCCAAATCTGAGCAACCACTCCCCATGACAGAATGTTCCTTGCTCTGCCATGGGACTTGAGCCCAGGCTTCCACACAGGACCAAATGTCACCACAAGCCACCAGTGTCCCCGTTTGCCCTCAGCTCATTCTCTGCCATCCCGACCTTCCTGTCCCTCCCAGATCCTTGGCCAGTGCCCCGTGCCCAGCTCCCAGAGCTGCACCATTGGTGTCACAATCCTCAGCCAACAGGAAGGTCAAGCAGAGCAAAAGCTCCCACTGAGCCACAAATCCTGTGCTCACCTTCCTTCTGAAGGGACATCAATTACTCGGGGCTGTCAGGATGATAAGGCAGCCCGGCCTCCACAATAAGGAGGATATTCTGGCTAATAACTTCCCATTAAGCTCCTCGGAGCTGGATGTTTTCCATGCTTTTCTGCAGGGCTGCTGCCAGGGCTTGTTTGCTCTCCTTACCCAGCAAACTCTTGAAGGGATATGGCTTGAGGCACTGTTGTAAAATCAGCTCTCTACCACCAGTCAGGCTGGAAATCCCTGGCAGAGCTGGACAGGGAAACCACAACCTCTGAGTTTTTGCTCTGATCCCAGCTTAGCCTTTCCCTTCCAAAGGAAGATGACAGCATCCAACAAAGAAGATATAAACAAAACTAAAAAAAAATAAAATAAATGGAAAAGTCCTCTTATCCATCACTTCTGACCAGTATATTGCCTGCAAGCACATTCCCAGCACGCTGAAGGGATACCAGGAGAGGATGGCTGGGATGTTGTATTTCACTTTTTCTCCCTGTGATGTTCATTGACCTTCAAATATCCTTCCCCACAAACTGAGAGGTGAATGTAGAAGTGAATCCCAAGTTCAGGGTTAGTTTATGATGCTGACCTGAAGTTCCACGTTCGCATCCCTTCACTTTTTCAACACTTCCTGCATCTGCTCCTCATCCTCCCCAGCAGCTTGTCCTTCCAGGGCCAACAACCACATCACCACACACACCAGGATGAGAATGGACCCAATGCCAGGTGGGAAGTACAACCAGGGATGTTCTGGGAACTATCCCAAAGCAGTCCTTGTCCTGCATTTTCTCAAGAGTGCAGAACTGGGCTGGTCTTGTGGGGGTTACCTTCACCTCAGGAAATTTGCTTGAGGAAAAAGAAATCTCTGTTCCATTAACGCTTCATAAAAATTTTACAAGGTTTCTGCTAAAGGAAGGAAAATAAACAGAGATGGTGTCGGCACCCAGGCACTCCTGAAATCAAACATTCTTTCTCGAATGCATTTTTTTTAAAATAGTACCACTGAGGAATGCAATCAAGCACGAAGCCCACAGCTCCCAGTGCTTCCATTTCCAACATGTGAATTTCTTCCAGCTCAGGACATTCACTCCCAGTGCCTCCACACAACCACATGTCCCACCACGTCTCTGCTGAGATGAGCACCAAAAAACTACCCAGAAAGCCAAGGACAGCACATCCTTGACAGAATCCTGATTTTGATGGAATTCATCAACTTCACTCCACCAGCATCTCGGAGTGGAATGGGATCGATGTGCACGGGCACTGTGAGCATTTCCCAGGCACACAGGGATGGGTGAGGGAGGAAGCTCCTGTCTTGCCCTAATAAAGCAGGAAGCTTTCCATGCACCACAGCATTAACAACTCCTTCATTAAAATCCAGAGCCTGGGCTGTTTTTTTTCAGCAGGGAACGGTGCAGCACAGCCAGGAGAGTAACGAGAGGTTTGCCATTAACTCTGCAGCTGAGGTCTGGTCCAGGCAGAGACATTTGGAGAGCGGGTACCTGAGTCAGCTCCAGACCTGTCTAATCAGTCTGGGAAAATGTCAAAGGTATTTCTGCAGTGTTCACTGGCCAAAAAGACCCAATAATCTCTTTTTCCCCCCCTTGTTTCTTTGGTTTTTTTCCCCAAGACCTTCCCTTTCTCTGCAGAAATGTTCTGCTGTAAACATACATGGCTCCCAAAAATCAGGCTTCTTCATAAACTGTATATTAAAAAACAACCCCCCAAAGAAAACTCTGCAACTGAATACAAAACACAGTTATTGGAGAGCTGCACGGTGACAGTGATGAGGAGCAAACCCACCCAAGGTAAGAGGGGAAAAAGAAGTAAATAAGGAAAATACCAAGGAAAAAAATGCTGCTGAGAACTCAGGAGACATTAATTGTCTAAGATCAAATATGTATGGATAAAATATACATAAGGCTCATAAATCTACATCATATAGACAGACACAATGCTAAATATAGATTAGTTATCTTGCAAAACTTGAAATTGAAATCTCTATTTTCCATCCATAAATGGCTTTTGCTCTCTTCACCTGCCACAGGTTCTGGGAAAAGAAAACATCTTTTCCCCTGAACAACTGCACAGTGACTTGGGATAATCCCCAGGAGATGGGAAGGATGCAGATGATGAAGGCACCACATCTCACCTCTGCAGAGAGATCCTGGCTCTTGTTACCTCAAGCCCCTCAGCTCTCATCTCCGACCTCTATTAAACAAATGTTCATTCCAAGCAGAGGAATGAAACCCTTTAGACTGGAGCTGCCTTTGCAGGAGGAGAATCCCATTGCTCAGAGCCTGCTAAAACCCCAAGAATCCACACTCCACCCCCACTATTCACAGCCTGGCTGTGCTCCACTCCCAAGGAGGCAAAAAGCATCCCAGCTGACAAATAAAGCCAGAGGAGATGGTTTCTCCCACCCATCTCATCCCAGAAATTTCACAGAGCTCTCTGTGGATGTCTAAGATGGTTAAATACATGGGGTGGTCTCCCAAAACACACTGGGGATAAGTCAGATATGGGGAGCTGCATTTCCATCTCATATTTCTCAAACCCCTCTGCATCCCCCAGGCTGCAGCCAGAGCCGCTGGGCATTAACAAGGAGCAATAGGAGAGAAACCCACAAGCCTAAGAGAAAAGAAAAGAAAAAAAAATAAATAGCAATAAAGGCTTTGCTGCCTCCATGGCTGGCTCTGGAGAGGCCGGGAGGCTGGTTAATGGATGTCAGTTCTGTTTCCATTGAAGAAAAGAAAAATCAATGAAGCCTCTTAGGCAGGCAGGGCACAGCCACGGCCCTCGCGCTGCTTTGCCTTCTCCTCACCCACCAACGGAGCTTGGAGCCACATTTTTCCAGCCCTGGAAGCAGAACCAAGCAGCCCTGTGGGTTCCCACAGAGGCAGGAGAAACAGGAACATCCGTAACCTAATCCTCCAACTCTGTCTCTTTACCTGCAGATGTTCACCCCTGTGGATTTCTGCAGGAATGGCTGCGCTGGGGTGGGAAGAGCCTCAGCTCAAACTGCCACATTGGCAGAGATCCCGCTCCAGATGCAATTATGAAGCTCAAATTCTCTTCCCAACTACTTTTGGGGTTGGGTTTTTTATCGTGCTCCTGTGGTTTTGCCACACTGACACGAGCAGAGCTTTGCTGGCAGAAGGGACCCGCTCTGGGTGGTCTCCGTAGAGCTGGAGTCGGATTTTTTCCCTTTACTGCCTCTGTTTCAGCCTCTCATGCAGAAAAGATGCAGCTCAGACATTTCGTTAGCACTAAAAAGAATACTAATGAACTTGCAGGTTGCTGGGTGAGGCACCTAATGACAAGCCACATGCAGAATTGCTTAGCTGAGTCTCCTGGAAGTTACGGGGATGAGATTTAAATGGACTCAGGATGCAGAAACTTGCCAAAAAAAAAAGCCATTTCTTCCCCTGTTTCTGCTTAGTGCAGTACCAGGTGTTTTCTTGCTGCTCCACACCCTCACGAGGCTCTAATACACCTGATCAATGTTAGATATTTTCTATTCTGATCCTGTGACTTCCTCTAAATGCTGGGGCTGGGATTTATCACCTCACCAGCCAAGTTCAGCCATTTGGACCCCGTTTCACAGCAAATGGAGAGAAAGAGGCACTGCTAGGACACAATCTGTCCCACCTATTTCAGACACCTGCCTTAGAATTGCACCCCAAAAAGGCCCATTGCTCCTCAGTGACTGCAAAGGGGACAAACACGCTCAGACACAGACATCCATCACCTCAGACACTGCAGTGACAGCAGCAGCTATCCCAGACTGCTCCTGCTTTTCTGGGCTCCTACGGAAATGCTCCCGGATCAAGCTTTTGGCAGAATTTTTGCCAGTTCTTTGCTTTTTCTCTTTTCCTCCTTAGCCCATGTCCTCCTGTAGTCAACAAGAGACTCTGGGAGTTGGGCTGGTCCCTTTCAGCTTCCCAAGACCTGCTGGGACCAGATACCTAATTTCTGGATGCCAAAATTTCTGGATGGATCTATGGGAGCACAGAATCACGACATCCATG
The DNA here is from genome assembly GCA_013397095.1 of Sterrhoptilus dennistouni. Classification (NCBI taxonomy): domain Eukaryota; kingdom Metazoa; phylum Chordata; class Aves; order Passeriformes; family Zosteropidae; genus Sterrhoptilus; species Sterrhoptilus dennistouni. The sequence goes on along the minus strand of VWZU01007192.1, from coordinate 514,511 downwards.
ACAGAATCTGAGCATCCTGGCTTGAGACATGGACGAAGCAGTCGCACACTGCTCTCCCAAAGTCACTGTCTTACTCAGGCTGAGAGAGCCCTCCCAGCCCTTGGTGGAGGAGCTCTTCAGCAAACAGCTGCCTGAAGACACAGCTGCAGCATCTTGGGGTGAGGATCAGTGCTTTGGATGGGGCTCATTTTGGACAGGAAGCCAGTTGTTACCAGAAATAAAAGATAAAGCACCACATCTCACCCAAGGCAAAGTCCATCTCCACCGAGGAGATTTCTACAGCACCAAAAAATACACTCAAATCTAATATCTCAAGTGCTGGGGAAAGGTTGGATATGGATCCCATTTTCCAAGCTGCCTTGTCTCCAAATAACATACCCTGATACATTTTTAGCCTTGAGTCCTACTGGGATGAGCTTATTCAATCGTGCTTTTCACCTGCACACCTCTGTCTAGCAATCTTCCCCAATAATTCGCAAAGCCTTTGGCCAATTTTAACTAAATTTGACAGAGGAACAGATGGCTCAAAGACATTAAGTACCTGCAAGCCTAGTGCAGATAGGCAACCAGGTACAGGAGAGGGACGCTGCGAGTGCCCCACGGAGGGAAAAGGCCACAGGAAAATGAGATTCATCCTCATCTCAACCTCAGAGAATCCACTCAGCACAAAGCCTTTCCAAACGTCCTCACCACAGGCAGCAAATCATTGACTCCTACTTGGACTAAAATGAAGTAAACTTGTAAGAACCCCGGTTTTATCGGCCTCTGTGCCAGCCAGAGGATGGATTTTGCATATGAAATCAGAGGCCTGTGTGACAACCCAGACAAAGGAGGAAAACCAACACAGAGGCAAAGTCAAGTTGCTGCTGGCACCAAGGAACGGCAGGAAATCTTGCACCAAACCTTCCCACATCTATCCAAGGGTTTTGGATGCTGCAGGTGGGGTGAGGGGATGACTGATGCAGCAAATTTTGGGTTGTTCCTGCACTAAATGTTTCTTGGCTCCATTCAAGATGTTTCTTGCATCAAGGGAGGGCACAAAACACACGATCTCAGCGGCCCCAGGCTCACCCAGCACACCAGACGCCAGTAATAGAGCCACTCATCTATTTCCCATCAATGTATCTTCTTAATGAAGGAAGATGGCTTTTTAATAAATAAAAGCTTTCACCAAAAATAGCTGCATGGTCATCTATAATCCCCTGAAAACTTCTAAAGGTCTAAAGTTGAGACTCAAAAGCACAGAGCAGGAGTTGGTGGGGGGGGTAGTGAGGAATTAGGGCATCACTCACAAACCTTTGCAGCCAGGAAGAAATGCAGAATACCTTTTCTGCACACACCTGCACATGCCTCACCCTCCCAGCACTAAAGCCGCGTCAAAAGCATTTTGCAAGCTAATATTCTCAAATTCCCAGAGCTTAGGCAAGTACTTTTGTTTCTATTTCAGTGCAGGGAGGGGAAAGAGGCAGAGAGCAGCAAAATGACTTCACAGAAAGGGCGAGCTGGTGGCACAGGGAGGACAGAGGAAGCAACAACCCCTCCTGAACCAAAATTAGAGAGGGATTAGACACCAAGCCTCGTGGCCACCTCCCCTTTCGTGTCTATCAGCACCATCTCCCCTCTCCTCCAAGTACAGCAGATTTGTCCACAACTCCAGCTCCGGGTGGTGCAGCCTCACCCAGCAGGTACAGATGGGCTCGCTGATCAAGATGAATCATTTGGCACGTTCCAGTGACCCGGGCGCAACCGCAGAACGGGCTCTTTGCTCAGGGCCCTCTCCAGGGCCGGGGGCATCGGGGACAAAACACGAGAGGAGCCTCCAAAACAGGCAGAGCCCCCACATCTGGCCCCTCCAGCTCATCTCCCCCCTCCCCACCGAGGTCTGGCTTGTTTGTCTCACCGAAGCCCCCTCCCCGCTCTCAGACAAGGTTAATAGGGTAGAGAGAGAGCATCTGTTTATGAGAAGGTTATCAAGTGAAAGGCAGTAACGCAGCCTCCAAACCAGCTTTTCATAGCCTCTTACTTATTATTTAATTTGGCTCCAGTACGTGAAATTAGGCTAATGGCTGTTAAGTGGTTAAGGCACGCACATTGTCCATCTGCCGAGAAGGCTCCAGGCCGTTGTTCTGTTTCAAAGGCTAAGGAGGAAAAATAATATGAGAGTTGCATGCTGTTAGTTTGAGAGCTCATAAATGCATTTTTTTTCCCTCTTTCCCTCGCTTTTATATTTCTTTTATCTCCTGTGCTTTGCCTGTTGCAGCATTAGGAACTTCTGGAAAGCGAGTTATGGCTTTATTATTTTTTTTGTCAGTGCTCTTGTGCCTTTTTTTGCCTTTATTTTTTTTTTTCAAAGTGGAGGGAAGGGTGAGCCAGCCCTTTCCAGCAATGCCACAGCCACCAGCTGTTGCAGTCTTGCCATTCAGCCAAACTCAGTGCAGCATCCCCCATCTGAGAGCAGGAGAATTAAGCACAAAAAGCCCTGAGCTTTTGTCTCTTCTCCTTGACACCAGGACTGGCAGCTTCCCTCCACCAACACAACATCAGCTCTGCAGTTTTCCTTACGCACAATCTGGAGCGCCCAACCCCTCCCCACCTGCGCTCCTTGCTGCATTTAATGAGCAGTTCCACACATTGCATGGGAGACGTGTGTTTTCCTACACACATTTTTAAACCTCAAATGATGCAAAGCCCAGGCTGGATCTCCCTCTTCCCTCGAGTTTTGCACATCACCAGTGCCCACGCGGATTTTCGGGTGTCTCGTACGAGAGTTGAGCTCGTTCTTGTCATTCCATCAGAGGAATAATGAGGTCTCTCTCAAGCTTTACTCTTTTCATGGGAGTTGTAGGAATGTGTCCTCCCTGTAAAACCTGACCAAAACCAGGCAGCTGGTTCACAAAAGCCAGCAGGAATGGTGAAGAGGAAAAGGGACACCTGACCTTTTCTTCCATGAATCAACAAAGAAGGTGTGGATGACTTCTAGGCAGATGAGATACAGACATTGCCAGGCTAAACTGCGTGTAAAGCCCACCTAAAAATCCTTGGAATCATGGGATCACAGAATGGTTTGGGTTGGAAGCTTAAAGGTCATCCAGTCCCATCCCCTGCCATGGGCAGGGACACCTTCTACTATCCCAGGGTATTCCAAGCCCCATCCAACCTGGCCTGGAAGACTTTCAGGGATGAGGCAGCCACAGCTTCTCTGGGCAGCCCTTGCCAAGGCCTCAGCACCACCACAGGGAAGAATTTCTTCCCAACACCCCTTCTAACCCTGCCCTCTGGCAGTGGGAAGCCATTCTCCTTTGTTGCACCAGGCAAGGGAAACTGCTTTACCTGACAGCCCTGGGAAGGAGTGGGCTCTGAGGAGGGGAACAACAGGCAGGAAATGGAAGGGAAGGGACTCCCCAACCACTGCAAAAAAATAAAAGACCAAAACCATCTCTGTCCCCCGCGTAGGAGCTGAGCAATCTCCGAGTGAGGAGGGTTATTTATGGGGACACGAGGAAGGAGACGGCAGCTGATGAGCAGATCTCATTTCCCTCCATTGCTGCAACAACTCCACTCAAAATTCAACTTTATTTCTTCCTTTCCAAGCCAGGAAAAAAATAAATAACTGAATACCACAAAGTCATCCCCTGATTTTGCCAGAGGTTAGTGGGATGGTTTCAGACCTGCAGCAGGGGAAACAAGCAGCAGTTGGCAGCACCAGGAGAAAAGATTGGAGCATTTACCAACAGGATTGTCCCCTCACCTCTCCCAAAAGGAGCCCCCAGTGTTGCTTTTCCACAGAAACACTTTTCCAGGTTATGGCTGTGGCATCCAGGCTTGCCATCTGTTCCATCTCTCCTGGTTTCATCCCTGTGTCCTGCCTCTCTCACCAGGTACCTGCATGAATTACTCCTCCCCACTTGTACCTTTGTTCACAGGGTATATAAATATAAATACATTTGTCTTTTAAAAATATATTTATATTTTTTTACTTTTTTTGCATATAAATATAGGTATTTATTTACATATTGGGGATTAGCACTAGATTATCTCTAAGGCCCCTTCCAGCCCAAGCATTCCTATGATCCCACAATAAACACACACAAATTTGGTCTCTGTGTGTGCGAGGCTGACACGTGCAGAACGAATCGTGCTCAGGGGGTGCTTTGTTACAACACTCAACCCCCAAAATCCCCAGCCCTACACTCATTTTGACACTGCTCTCCTGCTGAACCTGACCCAAAATGCACCATCCCAGACTGTGTTTTTTGGGGAAAGAGATGAGGCAAACAGGAAATTAAGCTGCTGGTGCTGCCTGACGGGAGGATAAAGCGGCTGTGTGCTGGAATAACCACCAAAGCAAGATGCTCAGCCCATGTCCTGCAGCTCTGCACCTGCTTGTGCTGACAAATAACTGCCCAGAGTGCAGAGCTGTCTGGGATTATGGAAGGGAGCAAGATTCACAAAAAAAACTGCCCAGATTTGGTCGACCAGTGCGGGAAAGTCGTGCTGGTGCAGCAATTTCCAGGGGGAGGGAAGCGAGCTTGTGCAATATTTTTGTTTGACACTGGCAGGAGCCCTGTGCTCCGACACATTTCTCCCTGTTCTGCTGCCAGGGCTGTTTAATTCCCGTGGCAGGCTGGCGGGAGCGGTGAAGCGATCCTAGCAGAAGCCTGACACCAGGAGAGTTCTGTGTGAATAGCATATCCCGCAAATCTGCAGGATAGAGAACATCTGAAAACCAGGTTAAGGGATAAATACTGACAAGCCCTGACTGGAGGAAAAGAGTGTTCATTCAAACACCCGATGAACTGAAGGATTGTTACGGTTTTCTCTCTAAACGCTGCTGAATAAGGTGATGGAGCCACGTGGAAAAAACAGAAGGAGGAGGAAATTCAGACCCTCCAACCTGCCCCCAGATTGTGGGGGGCTTCCATCTGAATTTGGGGAAAGCAGGGCTTGCAGGAAGCATCCTTCAAGGAATCCTTCCTGTTATCACACCGCCAGGGAGCATATGCAAGGCAGAGAAGGATTACAGCACTTTGCTTCTGATCATCCCTGTTTTGAAGGGGTTTTTTTTGGCCTTAGTTGCCAGCAATTTTGGCAAGAGGCTTCCCAAGCACTGAGCTGGCAGTTGTAGGGGAAGAGGGTGGCTTTATCCAAGACATAAAAATCCAGGGAGATGGCTTTGAACTAAAGCTGATGCAGGAGAAAGACAAAAAGGAAATATCCTCGTGGGCACAGCAGCTGCTTCAGAGACAGCAGGGAAAATTTGCGGAGAGGAGGCTGAGCTCAGAGGAGAGTTTTGCCCAGACTGCAGGATCACAGTGTGGAAGGAGGAGACCTGAGGAGGACAGGCTCCATTTTTTTCCCTCTGATTCCTTTCAGAAAGGGAAGCTTTGACCCCCTCCCCTCATCTCAGGGGAACAGGGAAGGAAGACACACTGCTCACAGCCTGCAGCCTCGCTGGTGGGACGGGAAATTGCTCTGCTCCTGCTGGGATCTGCAGCCCTGGCCGCGATGGGGAGTGATGGATGAAAGGGAGGGAGAGGAGGAGGAAGCTGTGTCTTGAGGCTCTGCAGCAGCAAATGGCCTCAGCGATTAGAACTGAGTGGGCAGCTGTGTATCACTCTGGATTTTCTGCCTGTTTCATCACTAGCAGTGACTCAGGAATATTCTTCATCGCCCTCAAGCGAGGATATGATCATTTTCTGCCACTTGAGATGAAGCTAATTTTACAGCAGCTTAGAGGGAGAGAGATGTCATGTGCTGATTTCTGTACTGTCTGCATCACCCAGAGCTGCAGCACAGCCAGGCCATAGGTGCTGACAGCTGGAATTTAAGCCACTCTGCACCAGGACAGAAAATCCAGGGAAAGGGGGTTTGGAGATGCAGGTCCTGGAAAGAAGAGAGGGGAAAAGCAGCACAGAGAAGGAGAAATCTAACAGCATCCCTTCTCCAGGCTCATACAATCCCCACGTGTCTTGGGATGGATTTGACCTTAAAGACCATCTTATTCCACACCCTGCCATGGGCAGAGATACCTTCCACTATCCCAGGGTGCTCCAAGCCCCACCAAACCTGCTTTGGACACTTCCAGGGCTGGAGCAGCCATGACTTTTCTGGGCACCCTGGGCCAGTCCTGTTTATTAGTAGGAGAAGCATCCTGACTGCCTGAAGGTGAAGAATCTGCTCCTGACAGGACAAGGGTGCTGAGCAAGACTGATGAGCAGAGGGCAGATCTCAAAGGCCTGATCTCGCCACTCAAATCCAACCAGTCTCAGAGACTCCAAATTCACCAAAACCAAATCCTGATGAAATGAGTAGCCCACTTTTCATAGAATCCCAGAGCGGTTTGGGGTGGAAGCAACCTTAAAGCTTCTCTCAATCCAGTTCCCTGCCATGGGCAGGGACACCTTCCACTAGACCTGGTTGCTCAAAGTGAAAAGCACCTGCAATGCCAGTGCCAAATCACCCCCTTGGCACATCAAACCCTGGGTCTGGCTGAGCTCCCCCTCATCCTCTCAGCACTTCCCACGAGGCCAGGATGAGATGGCAGCAGGACCAAGTGCCACCACCAACACTGCAGCTGGACCGCCCGGGCTCCTGGCTGGGAACCAGCCCCACAGCCACATTCTGATGGGTTTTCTTGCTCACTGCTCGGATCATTTATTTATTTTTGAGATGCTAAAGCTGCCTTCACACCAGGCCCTGGCAGCACCTCTCCAGGCTCCCTATGCAAAGCCGCAGAGTCCCGGCCACCACCCGGCCTGTGATTCCTTGACAGCCCTGGATTGGGGAGCTAAACTGGCAGTGGTGGCTGCATTTGCAGGGGAAATGGAGCAGTACTGCCAGCTCTTAGTGACAAAGGGAGTGTTTATAACAGGCGCGGTGACAGCTGTCCGAATGCCACATTTATTTACAAAACGTTAGTTAAATTACTGACAGTTGGCGCTGCGGAGGGAAGCTGAGAGGAAGAGCTGACACGTCCCCAGCGTGCTCATTCTGCAGCCCCACGGTGCCTCTCGAGCCTCCCTTTGCAGCCTGGGCGGCACAGCCATTTGCTCAAAGCATCACCTGCACCTTCTCTCCCCACCAAACCTGCAAAAGGATCATCCTGCAGCTCCCACTCACCCCACAGGGTCAGACACATCCAGGTGGGTGAAGTTCCTCCAAACAATGTACCAAAGCTTGCAGTCTTTTCTAGAAGGACCAGGAGGATGCTGATCACCCTTGTGATCCCTTCAGCAGTTCAGATTATTTCAGGCAGTGCCACTCGAATGAATGGAGGTCACCAGGAGCACCTCGGGATGGCCAAAAATGTCTGTGTTGTTTTCAGACCCACAGAGGTGCCCGAGGTGAAGGCCTCGTGTCTGCTGAGCAATGTCAACAGTCTGCAAGCTGCTGGCTTGGAACCAGCAAGGAAATTGCAGCTGCCATCCTCTGGGAGACAAGGACAACAGGAGAAATTTAGGAGCCCAGCTGACATGCACCAGTGAAAGCGTCTCCCCTGACCAGCCACCTCCACGACAAAGCAATAACAACCCAAGATGGGATTTCGACTTTCCCACTGCAGAATTGTTCACACTGGAAAAGATTTCTAAGACCATCAACTCCAGCCATTCCCCCAGGCCACCACTCGCCTGTGTCCCCAAGTGCCACATGCCGACAGGTTTAAATCCCTCCAAGGATAAGGACTTTACCACTGCCCCAGGCAGCCCATTGCAGTGTTTCTCAGTCCTTTTGGTACAGAAATAGTCCCTAATATCCAAACTAAACCTCCCCTGGTGCAATCTGAGGCAGTTTCCTCTTGCCCTATCACTCATTATTTGTGAGAGGAGACTGAGCCCCACATCCTGCCCTGCCACAGACTGCAAGAGAGGGAAGAGACTCTTTAATTCCACCAGTCAAGGCCAACAAGAAATCTTTGGCTCCTCATATTTGTAGAGGACTAAATCACATCACTTGCACACACACACACACGATGAGGAACCTCCAAACTGCTCCCTCCCAACGCTGCCACGTTTTGCCCTGACTCCCACACTGTGGAAGTTTGCAGAGCAAACAGGGTCCTGACGTGCCTTGGCCAGCTGGAAATTTGGCCTTGGAAAACATCATTCAGTATAAACTTTGTCTGATTCAAAACAGAGCGAGCGGCTCTTCCAAATAGTGGTAAGTAATGATTGACCCGAGATATGAAGCAGTTTAGAGGTGAGTAGGGAAAGATTTGTTTTCAGCTAAAGGGAAACTCTGTGTGTTCAGAAAGCCTTCCCTTCTGAGGCTGAATGAAATCAGAATCTCACTATTTCCTATAAAATACTTTTAAACCCCAAATCTTGCTTCAGCTTCATCAGAGAACTTCCTGTAACATTTGAGAAGATGTTTCACTGAACTCACAAACTCAGATAAAAGGAAAGAAATAATATTTTTCCAAGCAAACCTGAACCTGCCCTCCTCCCCACAAGGGAATTCTAAGTCAAATCCTTTCCAGTCAAGGTACGCAAGAAAGAAATTTATTGTTTAATAAAAATATCTGGGCTTGAATTAAAAAAAAGAAAAAATATTTTCTTATTTAACAAATGATTAAAGTGTGAAATTTTTGAATGAAAGTAGAAGCAGGTGCTCTCCCACCTCCTGCTGAATAGTAATGGAAGAGAAAGGACTTGGAAAATAATTCCTTGAATTTTCACCTCATTCACCCTTCCTTTGAGCTCATCAAGAGCTTTCTACCGGACTGTAAGAGAAGAAAAAGGATGGAAGATAATTAAAAGTTATCTTTATGTTTTTAAAGGTTATTTAAAGAATAAAGCCCTACACATAAAATTGACTGAATTTGGAGGACTGAAGGATAAGAACCCAAATATGCCTTCAAATATGAGTGCTGTGTCTATCTGCAGATCCAAAGTATCTTGAGATTTGGAAGTGTCTCCGAGCCTGGAGCTGCCCTGCTCTCCTTTCATACCTTTGAGAATTTGCTTTTCTCAACAGCTTCCTCTCATGCTTCTTATTAGAGATGTGTAAAAACCATGAGGCTGAAAAACAGGCTGGTTTTGCTGAACTGAGGATGTGAAGCTGCGAAAATAATGATCCCACCACGACAAAAAAAA
>VWZU01007192.1:467548-486149 GCA_013397095.1 Sterrhoptilus dennistouni | reverse complement strand
CATCACAACACCCATCTCATCCCATTATTGCTCTCACCCCATCCCATCACAGCACCACCTCATCCCATCACAGCACCCTCCTCATTCAATCATGGCAACACCTCGTCCTATCCCAATGCTCACCTCATCCCATCACAGCACCCACCTTATCCCATCACAACACCCACCTCATCCCATCATGGCAACACCTCATCCCATCACAACATCCACCTCATCCTATCACAGCACCCACCTTACCACATCACAACACCCATCTCATCCCATTATTGCTCTCACCCCATCCCATTACAGCACCACCTCATCCCATCCTCTCACCCTCCTCATTCAATCATGGCAACACCTCGTCCTATCCCAATGCTCACCTCATCCCATCACACTACCCACCTTATCCCATCACAGCACCCACCTCATCCCATCGCAACATCCACCTCTTTCCATCACGGAGCCAACCCCATCCCACCACATCCCAGCAGGCCGAGGTGGAGGATGCACTAAAAGCCACGGGTTTGTTGCATTTAGAGTTAATAGTATGTATTTTTTTCAGAATGCCCCTGCATTTAGAAAGCCAGAGCCCCTCTCCAAAACACCCTAGGAAATGCGAAGCCGGGAGAGCGGATTCAGAGGAGAACAGCTCACAACGCCTGCGGTGAGGCGGATGAAAGCTGAGGGCTGCATCCTTGGATGTGCCTCACTTCAGATGGAGCGGGAGGAAATTCAGACATGCTTAAAATTCTGCCCCAGATCTGCCAGCACAGAAACTTTCCCTCTGCTTTGAACCAGGCAAGTGAATTCTCTCCCTGGGAAGCAGCCGCCTCGGGGCAGTGTGCGGGAGGCGATGGAAGAGGACACTGGATATGGGCAGGGTCCAGCGCTGCCCCGGGGGGTGGCTGAGGTGGTTGATGCTGCAGGAGTGATTGTCACCCACCCCAGCAATTCTGGGCTTGTGCTACCCAGGACCCTGAGTAAACCAGGTGTAAACTTTGCCACCAGGAAACAAGGGTTTGCCTCCACACACGTGTTCTGATGCCAGTTACAAGCACGTAAGGAGTAAATTGGGTCTGGTCCAGAGGGTCTGAGACCAGCAGCTCTTCAGCATTGAGTCAGACCTGCATTACTTAAGGATCCACTGCCCATTTTTTCCCCCTTCTTGCTTTTTTTCTCTCTGTCTACCTGCAGGCAGTCAGGGAACAAGACAGGGAGATGAAATCTGGAACCCCAGGAGACGTGAAGTCCTGTAAGGAATGTGCTGTTGGATTCCCCTTTCCCTGCCCATCAGTGGATGCTGGTGTCACACAGCAGACAGAGGTGCAGGAATTTTGTCCCATACTGAAATGGGGCTGTCACAGGCCAGGCTGGCACCCGCTGTGCCTTTTGCCTGGCATCAACACACAGCTCACAAACAGAGCGGGCCAAATTCCTCCCTGGGGTAGCTTAATTAAAGTCAATGATGGCACACCAGGGATGAACCTGGCCCACTGGCCTGAGCTGGAGTCCAGGACAAGTCCAGCTGGCAGCTCAGAGGCACCAGGAAGGATCCCTGGCACTGGGAGCAGCGCTGGGAGCTGTGGTCTGCATTTGCACTGGGACTCAATAAACCCAGGGCTAAGTAAACCAGATCTGTAATAAATAACAACCAGCGTTCCACCTCTTCCAAATGCTGTGGAGATCCGCCTAAATTGTCCTCCCAAGCCTCATGAGCGGTGGGGACATTTCATTAGCCCTGTTACACTGACAGGGAAACAGGCACTGGGAGCCTAATAGTAATAAAAATCCATTATGTCACAGTGCTTGTTGTCTGTGTATCCCAACCAGCAGCTCCAAAAGGCAGGGAAATGGCTGGGCTGGTTTTACTGGAGTCAGGGGGATGGAAATGTGCATGGAGGGTGTAATTAGCTTCGGGTCACTCATCAAGATGAAGTTTGCTGACTGGTGCCACCAGGCCACACCCAGGCTGGGCTGAGGGGTTTGAAGCTGCCAGCAGTATGGATCAGGAAAAACGATGTTCCACAGCTGCTAACTAAAGGAGAATCAGAGAATTCAGAGAATTCCAGAATCATTAAGGAAAAACCCTCCAAGACCATCAAGTCCAACCTGTGACCAATCCCCACCTTGTCACCCAGCCCAGAGCACTGAGAGCCACATCCAGGTGTTCCTTGGACACCTCCAGGGATGGGGATTTAAACCTCCCTGGGCAGCCCCTTCCAATGCTCGACAACCTTTTCCATGGAGAAATTCCACCTGATGTCCAACCTGAACCTCCCTGGCACTGCTTGAGGCCGTGTCCTCTTGTCCTGTCCCTGTTCCCTGGGAGAAGAGGCTGAGCCCCACAGGGCTGCACCCTCCTGTCAGGGAGTTGTAGAGAGTGAGAAGTCCAACCTGTCTGCACCTGGACAGAGAGATCTGCAGCAGCTCAAATCCCTCTGCTCATCCAAACCTGTGCCAACAGATCCCCACCAAAACTTTAGAGTGGCTTTATGCTGAGCTCGAGGGGTGTGATTGTCCAGCAATTGTGGTGTGATTGCACCACAACTCCGCTTCCCACACCTGCAATTTTCACTCTACTCCTACAACTCCAAGGCTCCGTGGCTGCAAATTAATTAAAGTGTAAGTGCAAAAATCAGTGGTACCACTGAATGTTAAAAATACCCTTCCATGGTGACCAGGAAGCCAAAGCCACAATTTTGGAGATGGAGGTAATGTTAAGAGCTGAAATGTAGTGAAATTCCAGTTATAGGGACAAGTGGGAGGTGGTGAGGTTATCCAAAAGCTTTACCACGGTGTAATTACACCGTATTCGTCAGGTAATTACAGCCCTGCTATTATATGCTACAACTCTCCTTTCCATGCCTAATCCCATGAGGTAGATTCAGAGGGATAAAAGGCAGCAGCAACAGACACCTGACTGCTGCAAGAAGGAATGATGGACGTGGACTGACAGGCACAGCGAAAGGAGAGGAGGAGGAGGGAATGGAAATGCTCCAGGAATCCAGAGCAGTCGCTCACTCCCAGGGCAGCCCCACGCGCATTCCCAGCCTCTGATGCTCCAGGGATTCACACCAAGCAACGGGGAAGAACTAAGCTCGGCTGCTTGGGATCTATTGAGGAGGTAAAAGCATCCATCAAAAGCCAATCTGCTTTTGGAAAGCAGAGGAAGAGGTTACTCCGGATTAATTTTTCACTTTCCAAGCTTTATGGGGAGTTCTGGAAGTGTCAGGTCGCGATGCTTCAATATTTTCTGAACGAGAAGCTCGAGCGCTGGTTCCAAACTCCTCTGTTTGGATTGTCAGGTAATTTGTACCCAAACATTTAAATTAAAAATTTCTGTTGGCTCATCTGTTTGGGTTTTTCCTCTGGAGAGAGAGATGAAGGACTTGGAGATTTTGCTTATTTCCCAATTTCTGTCATTTTGATGCTTCATAAGTTACTTCAGGGTTGAACAGGGAGGGGGAAACCTAAGAAACCATTGCAGGGAGACCACACAGCCCTGGCTGAGGAATGGGTTCATCCCCACAGCCCTTCCCCTGCCCTGTGGCACATCTGAGTGTCCCAGGGTCCCCAGGGTACTTTTTTTCTGGCAGCAGGGCACTGGTGGAATCCCATCCCTGGAGGAATTTAAAAGCTGTGTAAAGCTGGTTAAGTGGTGGGTGTGGCAGCGCAGGGGAAATGGGTGGACTCAGTGATCTTACAGGGCTTTTCCAACCTAAATTATTCTATTCTATTCTATTCTATTCTATTCTATTCTATTCTATTCTATTCTATTCTATTCTATTCTATTCTTTCTTCTATTCCAATTCTATTTGATTCTATCTTCTCTTCTCTTCTCTTCTCTTCTCTTCTCTTCTCTTCTCTTCTCTTCTCTTCTCTTCTCTTCTCTTCTCTTCTCTTCTCTCTTTTCTCCTCTCTTCTTTCTATTCCATTCCATCCTATTCCATGATTTCCAGGGCTTGTGTCCCCCCAGACCAGCACAGGGCTCCTGTTCCACAAGGCTGGGTAAACATTCAATGGAATGAATCCCACCCTGCTCCATGGGGTCCCACTTGGAGCTCCAGTGCTCCGTGACCTTATTTAACACTACTCCATTCCCAAGGCAGCCCAGCCCAGCCCTGATATTCCTCACAGGTCTCCTACTGCTCCTTCCTTCCACCTGATCCTGTTTTCCTGGTGCTGTTTGCATTCATATTTCCACAGCAGGAGGGCACAGGAGGGGATGTATGGAACTAAATCCATGGTGGAATTCAGCAAGGTCTGGAATTACCCCAACCCTTCCTGTTGCACAGCACAGAAAATTAAGACAATTCCCCTTTGGTGCTCCCAAAACATTTATGCAGAGCAGACGTGGGCATGGAAATACAATCAGATGGGGCACAAACTGTGTTTTTGCTGGGTTTTTTTTGCTGTTTGGGTTTGGTTTTTTCCCTTCTTTTTCTTTGTTTTAACTCAAGCTGGACCAAATTCTTTATCATCTGCTCCTGCAGAAGCCGCGCAGGATTTGTGGAGCCACAACGACAGCGAAGGAGCAAATCCCTGCGGGATGCCAGGATGCATCCCAAGGGAGCAACTCACGGAGTTGCATCCATGTGGACTGGCTCCAATCCCTCTGGGTGCAGTTTCATCCACTGAAATCCATCCTTTGCAAGGTGTCAGCACAGCTGCCACTGGAAATAAGGGCCGAGCCATTGTCGGAACGATCGTACAGGAATGATCCCCATCTCCATTAGGGGCTCAGCTAAGCCATGAAGCCTGAAAGTTGATTATACCTTTCGTTAGGAATGACTGAATGATGTTTTAAAGCTGGAAAATGAACTCGCAGCTAAGAGGAAACACTTCCTTGGCGAGGCCGTAGAGTGGGTTCCCTGTGGGATAGATGCAGCTGTGAGAGTCAAAATTAAATTGATATTAGAAAATTTCCTGAGGGGGAAAAAAGTCATCTGGTGCCTGCAGAAATGGTATCGTGCAGAGAGATGACTAGGAAATGGAAAGCTGCTGAAACTCAAATATATATGTGTATATACATATATATATATGTTTAAATAAAAAAAGAAAATATCCTCTAACTTCCCCGTCTCAGCAGGAATTTCTGAAAAGTAAAATTTTCATGGAATAGATTCTTTTTCATCCCTGTTCACCTAATGCAAGGACATTCCAGCTAGCTCCCAGCTCCTGGAAGAGTCATCTGTGTCCTGTAGATGAGACACAGCATGGCAAGTTGCTTTCCAGTGGGTTTTAGGGTTTTGGGGTTTGGTGCTTCCCAGTGCCTCCCAGCAGGTCTCCCTGGCCAGCAGGAACAACTCCTGGTTTAGCCATCAGACAACCAAACCACTGAGCTCCTTCCAGGAAATCACCTAGATTTAGCTTTGCCCAATGGCAAATCAGTTTCTCTGGACAAAAAATAAAATTATGCCAGGAATTTTGCAATAAAGGAACTTTCTGTGCAGAAATGTACATTGATGGAAGACCAACAGGCTCTCACCAATGTGGTCTAGTTGAAGATGTCTCTGATCACTGCAGGAGATTGGATTAGGTTGAGCTTTAAGGTCCCTTCCAACCCAAACCATTCTGGGATTCACAGCCAGAACTCCATAGGTGTCTTTCTCCATCCCTCCTCACCACACCCTGATGTGCATTTGGGAATGGGCAAACGGAGCAAAGCAAAAAGATGCAGATGCAAAAGCACAGGTGGAGACAGGAAAATCCCTCTTTCATTGGCCTCCCTTGTCTCCCTCCCTCCAGACAGAGGCATTGGGAGGCTGCACATTTCCATTTGCACTGGCAGGGAGAGCAGGGACAGCTCCAGCCACGTCCACAGCGGGAACCTTCGGATCAGATTAACAAAGAGCCGCTGATGGCGACAGTTCCTCTGCTGCTCCCGTCGCCTGCTCACAATTTACCCTAACAGCCTCCAGAAAGGGACACACATTCCTTCCTTCGGTGTTTATCCAAGGAAAGGTGGAGGCTCCTTGGGGAGCACAGCCTGGGGGCAGCTGGAAGGACTCTGCCAGCACCCACTTGCCCCCACCCTGTGGCAGCACTCCCAGACACTGCTCAGCCCAGCCCAGGGACACATCCACAGCCTTGGCTCTGCCTCAAACATCATCTCTCCCTTATTTCCTTAAATCAAAGCTTCCAGCACGGCTGGCTCCCTCCAGGAATGAGTCCAAGCTCCCTGCAGCACAGGGATACCCCTCCATCACCACACCCAGCACAGCACAGCACTGGACTCCTTCAAAATTCCCATTGGGAGCACCTCCATACCTTCACTGCTCCAAATTAGACTCCCTCCCCAACCTTCATTTTGACCTCTAAAATAAAAGCAGCCATAATAAAGATGAGCTGGGTTTATGAGCTGGTAGATTCCAGACATATTTTCATAGGATTTTTTTGTGCAACCCCAGCATCTCAAAGCTGCTGCTCACCCAAAGCCTGGATTCCTCTGCAATTGCACAGTGCCAGCAACATAAAAAGAAAAAAAAAAATCAACTCTGATGAGACCACTGAGACCTGCAATAAAAACAGGAGGGGTGGTAGCAGCACACACATCTGCTGCCAGCATCCTCCTCCACACCCGACTCCTACTCTCCAGGCTGGAATCCAAGGGGGTCACAACACCCTCGGGGAGCCCCTCACCACCCACCCATCTCCAAACCAACAGAACCATTGCCAAACCAGAACTCAGAGGATGGAAACTCCAAACTCGCGCTCCCAAAGGCAGCTCATGAGAATCTGCAAGGCAGCGGGGATGGAACGAGGTCAGAAAGGGAAAAATCAGTGGCAAAGAGGAGCCAGGACCTCGAGTCCAGGGTCTGAAAGGGAAGATAATAAAAAGGCATCATCCCTTCGCAGGCAGTGAATTGTTGCTTAAGCCCGAGGATCACAGACAGCCCTCTCGTCTGAATGGGGCAGTCAAGTGAAGACATTTCCCAGCCATTAAGTCGAGCGATAAAGCGCCTGCAGTAAAGTCAGGCAAGTGGAATTTATCATGGCACCGTGCAGATTGTAGGGCCAGGAGAGAGCTGGCTCGGGTCAACAGGTTGAGCTCTCATCTTGTCTAAAGATCCTTCCCTTCACCATCTCCATTAAGATCCCGTCTCTGCGCTGTGGCCGGCGCCAGAGCTCCCTCCCTGGGGACTCTTGCCCTTCCCTCCCAGCTTGGGGGGCACTTTCTTAATAGCCAAGCAGAAAAGCTTCCCCTTCCTTCACTCCAAGCTACTACTCCTTGTCCTATCACCTTTGGAGACCAGGAATAATTCCCTTTCTTCATTTCCAACATTTTCCAGAAGGTCTTTAGAGACTGTGATTCCTTCCCACCTCCTCAGGAGGCTTCTCCTCCTTTGCTAGACTTTAATTTAGGGCTGGAATGGCACATCCCAGCCTTGTGATGTGCCTGCTCTGAGAGGCCACCTCCACCTTCCAGGGAAGGAGTTTTATCCTGATTTTGCTCAATTGTTTTTTTTTTTTTTTTTTTTTTTTTTTTTTTTTTTTTTTTTTTTTTTCTCTCTCAAATATGCACAGGGATCATCCTGCTCATCCCAGACAGTGCTGCAGCTTTAAATTCTCTGTTGCCCACAGAAGCTGTGGCTGCCTCACCCCTGGAATTGTTCAAGGCCAGGTTGGATGAGGCTTGGAGCAACCTGGCCCAATAGAAGGAGTCCCTACCCGTGCCAGGGGCTGAAATGAGATGAGCTTTAAGGTCCCTCTCCACTCAAACCATTCTGTGATTCTTTGATTCTACAAAATCCTCTTTGGTTATGATGTTCAATAAGGAAATAAATACATTTTGAACAGTGTGACATGCAGCCAGTAAGGGCAATTTGGGGCAGTCAAGGAGGGCAAAAGTTCCTCCACATCCCTGCGATCTGAGATCTCAGCCATTCAGCTCACATCAGGCAGGTTTTTGTTTGGGATCAATGACCTCGTTTAGACCAAAACCATCCAAGCCCAACCTGCAGCACAGAGGATGTTTTCCTGCTGCTGGTTGGCTGAAGTTATTCTCATTTCTGCCTTTTTCTATTTCCGAGCAGAGACAGCAGAATAACCATCGGGAAGACAATTCCCAGGATGATTCCTGCCTGGTATCAGAGGAGCCAAAACGCGCAGATGAAAACTCTGCAAATGTTTTGCAAGGGAGCAGGAGCCCTTTTGAAGATGGCTGATTTCCCAGCACAAACATTTCATCCAACCCAAAGAGAGTTCTTTGCAAAACAGTTTGAGCCCCACAAAAAAACAACCAACAAGAAAACCCAAAAAACTGTCAAAACATTGTGAAGGAGACTGAATTTTTCTGCTCATTTCAAAAGGAACCGTCAGCGCCCAGGACCAACAGACTGGTGGGTGCATAACAGTACATGGAATTCAGGTATTTGGTTTTTCTGCCTTCTCCATGCAAGAGCCAAGTGGTTGGAGTGCTCCTTGTTGGAGGGACAGTACAGGGTCACCTCGCCAAAGCTCCAAAATTAAACAAGCAACCAAAAAGTGCAACCCAAAAAAATGCTGAACGCCAAGTGTCATAGAAATCCAGAATGGTCTGGGATGGGAGGGACTTTAAAACTCATCCCATTCCAAACACCCCTGCCGTGAGTAGGGACACCTTCCACCGTCCCAGGCTGCTCCAAGTCCTGTCCAACCTGGCCTTGGACACTGCCAGGGATCCAGGGGCAGCCACAGCTTCTCTGGGAAACCTGTGCCAGGGTCTCCTCACCCTCACAAGGAGGATTTTTTCCCCAATATCCCATCTAACCCTGCCCCCTGGGGGTCATTGTCCCTGGTCTTGTCACTTCAAGCCCTTGTCCAAAGTCTCCTACAGCTGTCCTGGAGCCCCTTTAGGCTCTGGCAGGGGCTCTGAGCTCTCCCTGGAGCTTTTCCTCTCCAGGTGAGCACCCCCAGCTCTCCCAGCCTGGCTCTATGGCAGAGGGGCTCCAGCCCTGGGAACATCTCTGTGACCGCCTCTGGACTCTGTCCAGCAGTTCCACATCCTTCTGCTGTTGGATGCCGAAAAAAAAAAAAATAAAAAAAATGCTATGTTCCTTTCTCCTCCTGCCTGGTTGCTTCCCACCCTCTTCCCTTCCCTTCTGCATCCTCTCCTGCCGTCCCCGGGTCCCGCTGATCCCCAGAGCCCCTCCTGGACAACCCCCGGGCGCTGCCCGTCCATGCGGATGGATGTTTGTCCGGCNGGATGGATGGGTGGATGGATGGATGGATGGATGGGTGGATGGATGGGTGGATGGATGGATGGATGGATGGATGGATGGGTGGGCAGCGACAGTCAGCACGGCCAGAGCTGGGCACAGACGCTCCCAACGAGCTCCTGGGGTGCCTGCCAGCCCCGGGGCCGTGTATCCCCAGCTATTCCTGCAGCCCCTCACCTGGTTTGCTCGAGCATCAGTGTAGTGTCGTCACGATTTAGGATGGTTCATGTAGAATTCTGATTTTTTCAGAGGGCTTAGAGCAAAGTTTATTGAAAGGCAGATTCTTTTAGGCAGTGTTTGGGTGCAATGAATAGGATTGGTCCTTTAGGGCACCTCCTTGTTGTAAACATCTCTACCAGTAAGTTGGAAAAGCACCAGGGTCAGGAGGAGGATATCTACAAGGTTGTTTTGGGTTCCTCCTCATGATTTCCCAGGCCAGACTGACAGAATTTTGTCCTTGGCTTTCCCACAGGCTTCAAGATTCTGCCTGGAGCCTGAGAATCCATGTTCTGACCACTGTCAGTTCCCACAGGGTAGTGCTGGGGCATCATCCTCCTTGAGGAGCAACAAAACCAAACCACCAAACCACGCTCAGCTGGAGGAAAATGGATGTTTTCACACACTCCTGGCTCACTTGCCAAAAAACCAGGCTAAAACCAGGCTGATGTAGCCTCAAGCCTGCAGTGCCCCCAGGACTCGCTCTAGACATGACCTGTCCTTGTGCTGGCATGGGTTTCACATCCAAAACAGGCTGCACATGAACCCCTCTTCCATGTTCTCCCCAGGAGACATCCATCCCAAGCTGTTGCCCATCCCTCGTTTCTCTGCATTCCAGTTCTGTTCTAAAAGCCAGCTGGGAGGGAGGGCTGCAGGGAGCTGCTGTTTCCAGCCAAGCCAGAACGAAGCTCTGGTGCTGATGAGCTTCCCCTCCCCGTGGGAGGATCGGTACCCCGGGTGCAGCAGGCTGGGGGATGATGGGATGCAGCAGCTAATTTGCTCTAATGGTCCCAGAAAGGCAGGGAGAGCTCTCCAGAGGAGAACACACTTGAGCAATAACCTAAATAGCTCCACGTTTCCAAGCAAAAAGTCCTTGAGGAGGGAAGAGAGGCCCTACAGTCGAATATCTCTCCCCCACCTGCACCGAGACTTGGCTGGGGATGTTGGAAAAGAGCTGCCTGGGCAGGGAAAAACATCGGATCTGAAATGTGAGCAGCAGCTCTTGGAAGAAGCTGGAGCACGGCTGGATGTCCAGCTCTGCTCTCTCTGCCCACTTGGACAGACTGGTGGCAGTCCTGGGAAGAGCCCAGCCCCAAGCACGTTTGGTTCCGTCGCCAGCCCAAGGCAAAAAAAGTCAGCCCATCTGTGCTGAGACAGGTTGATATAGAGGGCGAAATGCCTAAGTAAAATTCCACAACAGGGCATTAAAAAGATGTAATAAAATATACACGAGTTATTAAATATTGTCATCAAGATGAATCATAAATCAGGGATTTTATGGTTTCTGATTATAAATTCCATTTATTCTGTGAGCGTTTAAAGAAAGAAAAATGGAGATTCAGTAAAGATTTAAGCCCAGCCATGATGCTGCTGATATTTCACTGTTGCTTGTGGATGACACGGCTGTGGGAGCCCAATGTTGGGTGCACAGAATTGTCTGGAAGGATCCCCTTGTGCCATGAAAAATTCCAATATCCTTATGGACACCACTACAGAGTTCCTGTACTGCAAACTCTCCTCCTCACCCTGTTTATGGGTTGTAAGATGCAGCTGACTTTCACAAAGAGAGAAATCATCATTTCGGGGAAGGAAAGGCTAAAACCAGTGAATGTATGTGGGAAACACCTTTTCCGCTCTTCAAATGCCAAGAGAAATATCAAAGAAATTGCTTTCTTGGAAAGACTCGAAGGTTCAAATAAACTGTCAAGTGCCGGGTGCCAGCACTTCCCTCCTCCTGCCACAGCAGGACTATGAGGCTGCTCCTGTAGAGATGCCACCACAAAGAAATGTCAGGAGATGCAAGCCTTGAAAAGATTTCCACAGGAAAACAAGCAAAGGGACAGCCTGTGCCATCCCATTCTGAGGAGGAACTCAGCTCAAGCCAGCCTGAAGCCATCAAACCCCTTCTCTGCCCTGGTATTCTACAGGCACAACCCAGGCATGTCAACAGCCTTGGCGCTCCCTCAGCACTGAGCATTTCCTATATTTAATGCCCATTCCCATTTTTCAGCATCACAAAACAATGCTAGATTGTTCCTTGTCCAACCCTCAAACAGGTTGACTTGGTCCCCAGCCTGCATTTTTCAGCTAAGACAAAACACACAGCTGATATACAGCTTTGCACGGGCTGTTTCCGTTCACCTTAATCCATTCACCATCCTATTGCAGTTCATTTCCAGGGGAACCAAAGCCCACGGACACAGATCCATAACCCCAGCCATTAAATCCCATCTCTCAAATAGGCTGGGTGGAAGCTGGACCACAGGGCAGATCCTGTTTAATTAGGGCTCATAAAACCCAGCTCAGTGCTGCACCGGGGAGTGGGGCTGATTTGCAGCTGCCTTTAAAACGGAGCAGGGTTACTGCTTCAGCAGTTTTCCCAGCCAGTTTTATGGATGCAACAATAAAGAAAAAAAAAAAAAAATAGAAGTTTGCATGCCAGGAGTTTTAGTGCCGAAGCATCTGATAACGTCACGGCAGCTTGTCATGGGATGGAGGGAAGCAGAGCACTGGGATGGGAGATGTGGACGAGGGAGGCAAAACCAGCCTTGCTAAGCCACAGCAGCTCCTCAGCGGGGAGATAAGACACGTTTAAAATGAGCTGTGCCGTATTTCCAAACAGCCTGTGTGAGGGTTTATGTCTGGCCAGATGAAGCAGTGATGGGCTGCCAGGCTGGGGTTTATGAGGTGCAGCAAGGAGGGGATGACATGAGCCTCGGCTGGGGGGAAACACTGGGATGTGCAGAATCCCAGAATGGCTTGGGATGGGAGGGATTTTCAAGGTCATCCCCATTCCAATTCCACTCCCTGCCATGGGCAGGGACACCTTCCACTATCCCAGGGTGCTCCAAGCTCTGTCCAACCTGGCCTTGAACACTTCCAGGGATGGGGCAGCTCCATGTTCTCTGGGCACTCTGTGCCAGGGCCTTCTAAAGCTGCTCTCTTGCATCAAAACAAATTAAATAAGGCTTCTTTATTTTTTTTTTTTTCAATTTCTGGGTAGAAATTCTTTTACCCCTCACTGACACCTCCTTCTGAGCTTCTCAGGCTGCACCTGAATTGCTGTGCTGGGGTTTTACATCTCTGGACAAGCTCTCCCAGCTGTTTGCACATGGAACCCACCAGACAAGGAGGCAGGCTGCGGGGAAGGAGCAGGGATGAGCTCATTCCTGCTGCTGAGCCTCCAACACGCAGCCTGGCCCTGCACAAGGTGAGCTGGTTGTTTGTGTGAGCCCCCACGACAGCCCCAGGCACAGGCACAACAGTCCAGGTGGGCATTTGGAAAGATGAACTGGCAGATCAGGGAAAAAAAAGGAGGGCAAAAAGCAGCACATGAGGTTTCTGGGATAGGAAAACAAGAGGATGAAAACCTCCCTCAATGCCAGCCAGGGCAAATCAGCACTTCCCTTCCTGCCTGCCCTGCTGTGGCTTTGGGTAAAAATGTGATGAAGCAGCTTTATGCATGAAAGAGGCCAATTTAAAAAGAAAAAAAAAACAAAACAAAAAAAACAGGGCAAGTGTAAGGAAAAAGAAGAACAGAGCGAGACTGATGGGGTCAGGGCGCTGTTAAGGATGTCAATACCCATCACTCACCAGTAACCTTTCTGTAACTCCTGACCCCGCGGTGGCTGTCGCGAAACCGCAGCAAAATTAAAACAGAAATGAAGCAGCATCAGGTCCCCGGCGAGAGGAGGCAGCGCCTGACAGGCAAGGTAAGGGCCTGACGTGGAGACAAGGAGGGGGCACGGCGTCAGGCCACGCAGCTCCCGGGAAAAGTGCGAGGGATGCAGGATGCAGGAAGAGGCGCCAAGGGGAGCGGTTGGACACGCGCTGCCGGCACAGCAGGACACGGAGCAGGGGGAGCTTGGCTTGGCTGACAGCAATGGGCTGGAGGAGGTGAAGATTGCCCCAGGGAGAGAGGAAGGATGAGGGTGATGTACCCCAAGAGCTGAGCTGGAGGGGAGACAGTGCATCGCTACGGCCACTGGAGTTACAACAACATCACTCTGTGCTTCGCGGGATTTCTGCTAAGAAAAGGTGATTTCCTCAGGTTGCAGGTGGGTTTTCATGCAGTCCTGCATCCCATCCATCCATAAAAGTAGTGAAATAAGCAGCAAACCTCCCTCTGAGAGGGCTGGAGCTGCAGCAGCACGACGCTTCCCTCTCCTCCTGCCCCCGGCTCTCTGTGCAAATTTAAAGCATGTTCCAGATACGGGCTGACCTTTCCAGAACACATGAAAAGGCAAAAGGAGAGGTTGGAAATGCACAGAAGGGAAAATGTGCCTTGCAATGGAAAACAGACCATGCACATCCCACCTAGCAAAATGGAGGAGGAAGGGGATCTGGCCTGGGATCAGTCCCAATCAAAGCCAGATCTTCTCGATGCTGTCCCAACTCCAAAGGTGGGTCCCAAGGCAGACCTTGAGCAGATTTAGCCCAAAAACACACAGGACCAGCTTTTCTGCCGAGGGTTGCCCTTGCTGGGAATCATCCCTAAAGCTCATCCAGTGATGTCCCAGCTATTTAACCACAGATTTTGAGGGAGATAAATTCCCCAGACCAGCTTAGGGAGCAGGCAATGGCCGGCAGACCACGGCAAAGTCTCCCCAGCTGTTTCGCCCATCTCATGCAGCTTGCAGAGCATCCTTCTCCCTCCCCATCACACAGATACCTGTCTTTCTCTTTTGCCAGCCACTCCCTCAGCCTGCTGTTGTGAGAAAAGGAGGACAAGCTCAGCCCCCGATGCCAGCGGTTCTGCGCCGCAGCGGGCACAGCCCTCGCCAAGAACAAGCGCACAGAGGGAAGGCAATCAGGAGAACCACGGGAGATGCTGTCACACACAAACACCACTGAACCTGCTGGGACCCCGTGGATGGCAAGGACACAGATTCCTGGGGTCCTGCCTTCCCCGTCACGGCTCCTTCAGCTTTAAGCTGGGCCAAGGTGAGGGTTCCTGCGCTTGTGGGCACAGCCCTCCCTCCGCCTCCCAGCCCGGCACAGCGTGCAGGATCAGCTCAGGCTCCTCTCTGCAAGACATCCAGAAGCTGAGACATAGCTGATCCATCTTCCCCGCTGAAAGAGTGTAAACAACTCAGCTGCAGGCTTGGAGTGCAAGAGAGGACACGCAGTTGGAAATTTTAAGGGCCAATTTACTAGGTAATTTACTAAACACGCTAATAATTGACATTGCAAGCACCATCCCGCTGTCCCCAGCTCCTGCCTAATATCCGTAGCAAGAGGGAGAAAACAGCTTTCCCTGTCCTCGTCGCTCCACAAAGCCTCCTCTGCCAGCCAGATCCTGGATGCCATCTGGGCAGCTTCGCTCTGCTCAATCCCAACCAACACAACAGCAACCCTGGCAAAACCCAGGCTCCTGATTAGTATGCATATTTCTGAGTGCTGATTCCACCTGAGGATCTGTGCGAGGGAAAGGTGTGTTGTAATTACCACCTCTTCCCTAGCTGTAATTAAAGACAAACTGAAGGGAGTTATGCCCAGGCTTTCGGTTTCCCTGAAGCTTTTCCCCGTGCCAAAAAAACAGCTCTGCAAGAAAATTCCCAGCAGCTTCTTGGAAAAAGGCAGCAGCTCAGCCTGGAGCTGCAGCCTGGTTTAGATTATGGTAGTTAGGCTGGGCTTTTCATCCAGACACAAGGAGAGGGCTGGAATCCAGGTATCCCACATCCTCTAGCTGCAGGAGGGGATGAACTGCCCTGTCGGAGGAACACAGGTCATGGAAGAGTTTGTGATGGAAGGGGCATTAAAGACCATTTGTGCCACCACTGCCATGGGCAGGGACACATCCCACTATCCCAGCCTGCTCCAAGCCCTGTCCAACCTGGCCTTGGACACTGCCAGGGATCCAGGGGCAGCCACAGCTGTTCTGGGCACCCTGTGCCAGGGCCTCACCACCCTCACAGCTAAGAATTTCTTCCCAATATCCCATCTAACCCTGCCCTCTGGCAATGGGAATACATTCTCTTGTCCTGTCACTCCAGGCCCTTTACCAAAGTCCTTCTCCAGCTCTGTTGAAGCCTCCTTAGCTGCTGGAAGGTCTTCCCTGGCTGGCAGATCACCAAGTTAAATCAGATCCGTATGATTTAAGTGACTGAGCCTGGGTGTGGTGAAGCCCAGCACACCCAGTGGCGGCATCTCTGCACCAGTGGAAGTTACACGTTCAGTCCTGCCCAACGAACCATCCCAGGCCATTAAATTCCTGCACAAATGGGAGGGATTTGGGCTGTTTGTTTGGTCAGAAATGCTGTTTTGTTGAAATTTAAAGCTTCCCATGGGAACATGTTGACTTTGACAAAGTCACGTTTGTGCTTTTATTGCCTTGATTTGCTTCATTTTAATTCCAAGCACCTCTGCTGGTTCTTGATGGTTTCTATTCCTACCAAGCAAATCTTTTGGAGAGATGCTTTGCTTCCCCCACTTCTCCCCATTGAGAAACTCCACTTGCAGGACAGGAAATGAAATTCTAAATTCAAAATCCAGTCCAAATTTAATATAACCTCTGCATTATTGACAGGGATTCCAAATCAAACCAACCCTGGACACTGTGGGGAGCACCCACAGCTGGGTGCCCAAAGGACCAGTGAACATCTTTGAATTTATTTCTGTCCTGCACCTGGCTGGATCTACACTTTAGAAATGAGGATGCAAATTTGATGAGCAGTAAATAACTCTGTGCCCTCAAAGGCACAGGGGTTTCAAGAGCCCTCTCACCACTCTCTCAAGAAAAAAACAAACCAAAAATAAAAAAACCTCTCAAGGTCCACAAAGGCCTTTCACATTGAGCATCTTCAGCCTGAAAAGCCCTTCAAAGTTGTCACTCTCAGCAAGCCGGGTCACAGTTTGCAATTAATCATTCACTTGATTAATTTTGCCTCCTTTAGCCTGTGAGTCCCTGCAGGCACAAAATGCTGCCGGGGTGAGGAAGCCGTGGGTGGGCTGTGAGTGCACCTGAGTCAGAGCCAACGTGGAAGTGCCTTGGGAGCACGAAGCCAAGCCACCCTGCAAGAGGTGCCAGGCATGGACACAAGGTCAAGGCTCTTGCCCAAATGCCTGGGCAAGCAAATTCCTTAAAAAAAATTCCTCTGGTGGTGTAATGACCTCACTGAGACATTGCATCACACATCCCTCCTCCTCCTCCTCTTCACCTGACACTTCAGCCTCTCTCCAGTGGAACAACAAAATATTCCTTTCAAAATGCTGCGAGGTTTTTTTTCTGTGTTGGTTTTCTTTCTTTTCTTTCCATTAAGAGACCTGTTCATTAGGAAAATATCAGAAACCTCTGGGGCAGCTTGTGCTTCTAAGTCATTTTCCAAATGTATAATGAGCCAGGAGTAAATTTTTTAGGGTGAATTTAATTGACCTTTGCAGTGGCATTAGGCAGATTGGCTTAAAGTCTATTAGAGCATAATGTAACCTGGTGAGATTTTAGGGAAGGGTAGAGGAAAAACCGATGGAGTTAGACCGCTCTCCTCCTTCCCTTCCCAAAAGGAAGGAAAAGAAGGATGGCTCAAGAATAGAGAGGGATGAACAGAAGGGGAGAGAAATGAACAGACGGGGAGAGAATTAAAAGGGAGAAGTGAGGAAAAGAGTGGGAGGCAGAGAGAGAGGAGCAGCTCCAACTGGCCCTGGGCTGCTGCAGGTTTGGCTGCTCAGGGCCGGGCAGCAGCAGCCACTGCCGGACCAGCTGGGCCGTTTGCTGGGGGACATGGTGCCAGCTTCCACCAGCTGAGGATCAGGCCCTCGGGTGAGGGAAGACGTGCCAGCTTTGCACGGATGGCTGGCGAGCCGCTGGCCTCGCGGGGAATGGCAGACCCGTCGTGGCTGGCAGATGCTGGGCTGGGAGCTGCTCCAGGTGCCGCAGCCAGAGACCTGCACCTGCTCGGGGACACCCCTGGGGGACGTGGAGCTGTCCCTGGGGGGGCTGGGGGAGGCTCCATGTCCTGGCTCATATCCAGGGGGAGATGTCAGACCTCCAGCAGTGCTAACAGGGGCTCTCCAGGGGCTGCTGAGAAGCAACAAAAAGTGAAAAAATACCGAATTTCACTCCAAAGCAGAGAAACAGCACGGCAAGAAGGCACCAACATACAAAGCCATGTCCTGCACACACCTGTGACTCCAGTCTTGGGGTCCCAGGGCACAATTGGGACCCAAATACACTGTGGTGTCACCCCATAAGGCACACCAAGCGCCTCAACTACCCCATGTATATAAATATATAGAAAATTAGAGTCACGGAATCACAGAATGGTTTGGGTTGGAAGGGACCTTAAAGCTCATCTCGTTCCACCCCCTTCAGGAACACCTCCAACTAGATCAGGTTGCTCCAGCCTGGCCTCGAACACTTCCAGGGTGAGGAGTCAACAACCTCTCTGGGCAAATATATATACACATATATATATATGTGTATATATATATACACATATATATGTATGTATACATATATATATATGACAAGTTAAAAATAAATGAGTTATATATATTTGTGTATATATATATGAGGAGTTAAAAATGAGTTTTATATAAATATGTGTATATATATATAAAAGAAGTTAAAAATGAGTTTTATATATGTATATATATGTGTATATATATATATATGTGTGTGTGTGTGTATATGAGGAGTTAAAAACCACCCAACCCTTACACCTGTAACAAGTTTTTATCCCCAGACTGCAATTCCTGCCTCCTTCTGGCAGCTGTGGAGGGGCTGGGGCCCGTTCAGGGTCAGCACCCCAGCCCAAGCCCCACCTGCAGCAGCACCTCGGCCCCGGGCACTCACACAGCTCTTGGAATTACACGGGTAAAACTGCAGCAATCGAAGGCCCCGGGGCAAAGCTGGGTGCCGGGAAGCTGGCAGGGCACTGCTGCTCCCACCCTTCCCTGTTTCACAATTCCGGCACATCAGTCCCAGGCTGTGTTTACAGGGAAGTCAAAACCTGGGCCCGACAGGATCCCGGGATTGCAGCAGTGGGGTCAGACCCCATGGAAAGGGCTCAGCCTCCCCAGCACCTGCTTTGCAGCCACCCCTTGAAACCCTGCTGGACCCATCCCACTTATCCGAGCCCTCGGCACAGGGATGTCCCCGGGGAGATCACCCAGGAACACTCACCTCTAACCTGTCAGCGCTAAGGAACTACATCTCCTTCGGTGTTTTTTTCCTTTGGTGTGTTTTGTTTTTGTTTTTTTTT
>VWZU01007192.1:435012-467524 GCA_013397095.1 Sterrhoptilus dennistouni | reverse complement strand
TTTTTTTTTTTTTTTTTTTTTTTTGCACCAGCACATAAAGGAGGGCCGGCAAATCAGCCTGGGAAAATCTCGAGGCTGTGTTTTGAAACATCACTTGTTTTGCCTTTTTTACTCCCCCACCCAGCCCTGATAATCAATCTCAGGCACTCCCTGTCCGTGCAGGGGTGGGGTACGAAATGCCAGGCTCATTCCAGCCCACACCATTCCCACTCGGCGTGGGGCAATCCTTCCTGAACTCATTCCCAACTCCGATAACGAGATGGGTGCAACCCTTAGAGATGGATGAGCAACGTGACACTGAGAGCCCAGGGCTGGTGCCCTGATGTTGAAACCATCTTCCCTCCCCTGCCCTACAGCCAAAACAGCTCTGGGATGCTCTGCTCTATGCCAGAGAGGCAGCTCTCACTTGCAATCCCCCTACTGCGACATAAATGAGATTCCAGCATCCCAATTTCCAGTTACAAATCCCTCCACCGCGCACTGACCGGTGCTAAACGTGCCTGTAGGCTTTGCTCCCACAAAGGCTGATGCACAAACTGGGATGTGGGAAGCCTCAGGGTGCCCTCCCTGCACCAAACCGGCCACAAAAGGGTTACCGACCTGCTCTCCTTTCCCAAACTTTGCTGCTTCATCCCCTGAGAAGCTGCAGCGAGGGAGAAGAGGGTTTCAAAAGCGAGCCGGAAAAATGAGAGAAAAAAGGGGAAGGTTTCAGCTGGACGCGGTGAAATGGAAGGCTTTGTGTTTTCGGAAATTAAGGGTGCAAGGGGTCTCTTTGTGCTAAATGCTCTGCCTGGGATGAAAGTAAATAGAGCTCAGCTGGGCAGGGGAGTTCGGGCGACATCCAGAACAATTTTTAGCCCCGTTAGATATTAATTTCCCATACATCATCCCCCTGTCCTCTGCCCGTTTGAAGTGCTCAAGGTTTCAGGCTTCAAAGCGCACCAGGCCGGCCCCTCGCACAAAGCTCGGGATCCGCGGGGAGCCAAATCAGCAGGTCCCAGCCCCGTGTCCCTGCAGGACCCCTCCCCACAGTGACACCCCCCACAGGCCAGCCCCGGGATGTGCCACCGCACGGTGACATCCTCGGATCCCTTCTGCAGGAAGGAGCCAGGGATGGAGATAGGGGGGGTAGGACCAGGCAGAGCAGATGAAAGTGCTGACCCACTTTGTGGCCCCAAAGTGCTCATTAAAACCCAGCCGCGTGTCCGTGTGCGCCTGGAAAAGCCGGTGGGGTCACAAACCCCGTCCCTCGCCTGGCTGTCACTGATGAGGCACCTACCAAAATCAATGGCGCTTTGTTGGGTTGCGTCAGCTAATGAGGAAAAGGCCGTTTATTGTTTCAGCGGGGAAAAAGGCTGACGCACCACAAAGAGGGCCCTTTGCCTGACTCAGAGCAAATATCTGCGGCTTTTCCAGGGTGATTTGCCTTTGACAAGAGGCTTCTGTCCTCCAGCAAGACGCCTGGGCTGGCGGTGGTCCCCGCTGGGAGAGGCAGCGATGCTTCTCTGGAACCCCAGTGAGGGATCCGCGTCCAGCATCGCTGATGTCGGGGTTTGCAATTCCTGTGGAGGCACAGCACAAGCACAGAGCACAGAGCACAGAGCAAGGCAGGCAGAGCTATTCCAAATTTTCTCCTGGGCAAAGCGAGGCACGGCTGACCGAGGAGCAGGAGGCAGAGCCCGAGCTGAACCAGAGCCAGGCCAGGCAAAGCCCAACCATCTGCCTGCTGCAAAGCCAAACGAGCTGAGGTTACTTGATTGAAACAGCAAGTGCATAAATATCCAATAAAATAAACAACAGCCATAATTAATAATAAAATAAAAATAGCCTTTCCTTTCTGCTCCTGCACTTTGCAGCCGCAGAGCTCAGGGCACATCACACGCCAGAGTAACAACTAATTATAAGCACCAATTACAATGATAATGAAATAATCTACCTTCCAAACCTGCCTGCCATTAATTTTCCCTGGCTGTAAAGAAGGTTGAGAGCTCACACTGGACGGAGGCAGTGATGTGGGTGCATGCTGCTCTGTGCCACAAGCCAGCCTGACAGCAGGAGGGGGGACAGGGCCATCCTCACACCTGGGACCTTCCTGCAGCTGTGACTTCCCCAGGTCATTGCCCAGAGAAGCTGTGGCTGCCACATTCCTAGAATGTCAAAGCCAGGTTGGGCATCGGGGTTTGGAGCAACCTGGGATAGTGGAAGGTGTCCCTGTCCATGGCTGGGGGTGGAATGGGATGAGCTTTGAAGTCCCTTCCAACTCAAAAAATTCTGTGATTCTATGAAAGCCACGCACCCTTTGGGGTAAAACAGAAGCAAAGCAGCACAGCACTATGAAAGCCACTCACTCTATGGGGTAAGAAGTAGAGCCAGCAGAGCAAAGATTTGATTTATCTCCTCTCTCAGTAAATTGAAGCTTTTCTTTCACAAACACCATCAACAGACAAAAATAAAGGGGCTGAAGGAGGACAATTTGGATGAGACACTGAGAAGCAGCGTTTATCCCTTTCTAGACGGTGACTCAGGGAATCATGTGGGCACAGACTGATTCTAAGCAAGAGCCTGAGTGATGAAGTACTCAAGGTTTGCACTTCATTGCTCTCCTGAGTCAGAGCCAGCGCCGTGTTCCCGATTCTGGCTCATCCCATGTAAGCCTTGGATGTCATTACCCATCCCATATCTCTGATCGTGGCTCATCCTGTGCCAGGCTCTGGTGTCATTGCCCACCTCATATCTCCATTCCCAGCTCATCCCATGTCAGGCTGTGGATGTTATTGTCCATCACATATTTCCAATCCCAGCTCACCCCATGTTAAGCTGTGTCATTGCCCACTCTGTGTCTCCAATCCCAGCTCACCCCATGTCAGGCTGTGGATGTCATTGCCCACCCCATATCTCCACTCCCAGCTCATCCCATGTCAGACTGTGGATGTCATTGCCCACCCCATGTCTCTGTCACCCCCAGGGCAGACAGGCACTCACGATGCCAACGCAGAACTGTGCTCTGTGTGACAAGGACACTCTGCTTCCCAGCTCGGATCTTACCTGACCTGGGAATGTGTGCTTTCAGCCCAGAAAGCCAAGCCTTGTCCTGGGCTGCATTCCCAGCACCATCAGCACCAGCTCCAGAGAGGGGATTGTCCTCCCCTGCTCCACTCTGGTGACACCCTCCTGGGGCACTGTGTCCACCTCTGGGACCCCAACGTCAGCAGGACATGGAGCTGCTGGACAAAGTGCAAAGGAGCTCACGGAGATGCTACAAAGGCTGGAGCACCTTTCCTATGGAGCCAGGCTGGGAGAGCTGGGAATGTTCAGCCTGTAGAGGAAAAGGCTCTGGGGAGAACTTAGAGCCCCTTCCAAGGCCTAAAGGGGCTCTGGGAGAGCTTGAGAAGGACTTTGGACCAGGGCCTGGAGTGCCAGGAGAAAGGGAATGGTTTGACACTGCCAGAGGGCAGAGATAGATGAGATATTGGGAAAAAATTCTTCCCTGTGAGGGTGGTAAGGTCCTGGTTGGTTCCCCAGAGCAGCTGTGGCTGCCCCTGGATCCCTGGAAAGGTCCAAAGCCAGGTTGGACAGGGCTTGGAGCAACCTGGGACAGTGGAAGTTGTCCCTGTCCTTGGCATGGGCTTGAAACAAGATGATCCTTAAGGTCTCCCAACCCAAACCATTCTGGGATTCTCTGATCTTGTTTTTGATTACAGACAAATCTGGTTGGTGCATTTCATCAGCAAGAATGGTGACCAAGCCCCAAAATGCTCCTCTCCAACCTTGCAGAGAGCCACCAAGGCACAGCATTTGATCCAAAATGCCCACCATGCCCACCAAATAAAAATCTCTGGGCTGCAAAGGGGGAAAAGCAAAAGCTCTGCACATCAGAGAGTGTCAGGAGCCCCTCATGTCCCAGCCCAAGTGGTTCTGAGCAACACGATGTGCTGTAAAGCCCAGGGCTGGCTCTGGCACTAAGGGTGAGCAGAGCCTGTAAGATTGATTTCTTTTTGTTTTCGATTGACGGCGTGTTTGCTAGAAAATGTCATTTTCAGGAACCGAAACTATCTGTGGATTCAAGTCAGGTTTAGCGAACAGTTTTCGCGGAAAATAAATAGAACGGGGAGAGGAGGGAGCTGCAGAGAAGTCAAAACATCTCCTGGATGATGTTTCTTGTGTGTTACATTTCAATCTCTCACTTGAAATGTCATTGTCATTCCAAGAAATTGACATTTATCTAAAAGGTTAAAAAAAGGCTATGCTGAGTGAAGCATATGGGTCGGTTTCCACGTTTGCATAAACTGTTTCATTAGGATTTGACAGAAACACTGGGTTGACGTCACTGAAAGAAACCCAACTCCCCACTTTTCTCCGAGGTGACCTCAAGGCCATGTTGTTTCTTTGCCCTGGCCACCAACTGAGCTGTGAAAAAGAATTTAAAAAGACATTATTCACCCCACATTGGCAGTGTGGGGTTGGGAAAGTGCGTGGAGCTGTTCCCACCCCAGAGAATCTTCCAGACCAGTGCAGGTGTACAAATCCCCTTGGAAAGTTGTCACAGGTTTTGGCAGCTATGACAGAGCTAAACCAGCACGAGTCCATATTGAACTAATGGTGGATCCTAAAATCCAGGAATGTGGAGTAAACAGGGCTGAATAATGACACAACCAGCACACCCAAGGCATATAAATTGTCCCATTCATCCTGAATTTGACCCCAAATGCCAGGAAGCCCATGGGTGTGTAACGACCAGCCACCACCAATTTAATCCTTCAGATTAATCCCATGATAATTATAATGCCGTGCTTCCAGGCTGGAACAAACAACCCCTCCCCGAGGCAGAAAAGGCCTTTTCATTCTCCCTCCGAAATAACTGGTCAAAGTCATGATTTTCAGAATTTTTCCCCCAGACTGATGTAATGCAAATAAAAATTACAGGGCCTGGGGGGGAATGAGTGACTGGAAAATAGAGGGAAAATGTCTCTGGGAAATGGTCAGTCAATGGGGGTTTTGTGATGGAGCAATCTGAGAATTCCTGTGGGAGGACCACTGGAGGGGAAGTGTTCAGCCCAGTTTTGGGAAGATGCTTGCTCTCCCCTGTGTCTCTCAGGACTGGGAGTGTGGATCCCCTTGGGGGAAGGATTGAGATGCCCAATTCCTTGCAAACTCGTGCCTAATGGATCTCAAATTCCCCCAAAAGCACAGCTGAGGATCTCATCCTGCCCTCTCAGCTCCCTCCAGCCATGGCGCCTGAGAGGGATTTATTTTTACAACCTAATTCAAACAGGCTCCACTTATAAATTAATGGCTTTAACAACTTGAAATCTTCCCAACAGCAGCCAAAATTCATAGAATTCAATGGATTGGAGGGAAAAGAATCATGGAATGGTCTAGGCTGGAAGGGACATTAAAGATCATCTTGTTCCACTC
Organism: Sterrhoptilus dennistouni; assembly: GCA_013397095.1. NCBI lineage: Eukaryota > Metazoa > Chordata > Aves > Passeriformes > Zosteropidae > Sterrhoptilus > Sterrhoptilus dennistouni. The sequence continues at coordinate 462,109 of VWZU01007192.1, read as the reverse complement.
CCTGCCATGGGCAGGGACACCTTCCTCTATCCCAGGTGGCTCCAAGCCCTGTGGAAATTGCCCTTGGACACTGCCAGGGATCCAGGGGCAGCCACAGCTTTTCTGGGCACCCTGTGCCAGGTCCTCACCCTCACAGGGAAGGATTTTTTTCCCCAATATCCCTTCTAAACCTGCCCTCTGTCAGTTTGAAATAAACCCAGAGCAAAGGTTTTAGCAGTCAGAGCGCTGGCAATACTTCTGATCTGGATGTCAACTCTGTGGCAGCTCCTTTTCCTTTTTAATTATTTAGTTGTTTTTATTTTTAATATTTATCCATTCCTTTTTTTAAAAAAAGCTCCAAGCTCCTTAGAAAAAGGCTGAGTGTTTTTCTAGTCTGTGCTTGGATGACTCTCAGCCCCGTGACAGAGAATCTATAGGTGCTAACAAAATACAAACGGATAATTAATCACCATAATTGGGGACTGGGTGGCTTTTATTCACTTCCATCTCCTCTGTGGTGTTTCTTCAAAAGAAAAGAGAGGGGGGAAAAAAATCTAGTAGAGAAGGGAAGAAAAGAAATCCCGTAAGTCTAAATGGGCTGCACAGATTTATGGGGAATTAGTTTAGTCCTTGGGACCTTGTGACATGAGAGTCCAACCAAACTCCATTCTTGGCTTTATGATGTTTTCAAGCCCCCTCAATGCAATTATTTCCTTGTCTCCCTACAGCCCATCCATTATTCTCCATAATAATATGTTTTCTGAAACTCCTTTCCATAAACAACGAGAGCAGGCAGCGAGAAACCTCATTGTTATTGATATCATGTCACATCACCAGTAAAACGGCTCCTGCAAAATGGGCTGAGAATGGAGATGGTTTCAATTGAAAACATCCCCACCTTTTACACCGGCCCAAGATAAATGAGGCCAAGGCACTGTGACGTCACACGGGGAATTTTAACCCCCACTGTTGTTTTAGGGACAGGGCTGAGACAATCAAACACATTGCTGGTAGGAAATGGGGCCCTGGGAGAGTTTTTTTTTGCTCTTTCCTTGGATTTGGCCCCACACCATCACTCACCAGCCATGTAGCTTTTAAAAGCAAAAAAATCCAGGCTAATCTGCCCCTTGAAACCAAAATTATGCAAGGAAATCAATAGAACGTTGTTTTCACCCAAAATATGATGTTAAAAGCACTAGCACCACCAAGGTCCTGTTAAAATAGGAACCAGGGGGGTTCAAGCTCACAATTCCCATTATAACTGATAAAATCACAGCAACTGCAAAGCGTAACTGGCAGTTTTAGTGGCAATATCACAAACAAAGGTTTGAGATGAGCTTAAATAGCTGGAAGTGATGCTTATACAGTGATTATCCAAGGTAGGTCCAGATCCTGGATTTGTAAAGCTGGAAGATAGAGCTCAAGCCACACCAACGCTGTCTTTGCACTCAGACACGTGGATCATGTTCATTAAATTAATTAAAATAGTCCAGTTATGATCCTGACAACATTAAAAAGGGATTAATAAACTTCATACATTTTGTAGTTAGACCTAAGTGTGTGTCTGACCCCCCCACATGCCCCAAAGATCATCCCTGTCTCTAAAAATTTCAGGTATAGCTTGAATCACCCTAAATCTTAAAAAGAGATCCATGAGGTGAGGACAATGGGATCAGCCTATTCCGGGACTCAAGAACAAAGATTTCACATTAAAAGATCAAGAAGGGAAATCACTCATTTGCCACAAAACGAAAGCAAGAACTCAGCTGGCAGCAGCCCCGTAGGGTGAGATAACTGATCCCAGAGCCCTGCATCCTTCCTCATCCTCCTGGTTATTTTGACATTTCAGCAATAGGAGCATCCAGGCAGTGCATTTTCTCAGGGTGCAGATTTTTATCATCCTAATCATGCTCCGGGACCGATACATGGAAGCATTTATTGGTCCAGAAAGCATTTTTACTGTTCCAGTAACTAAGCACTTTTGAAAGACTCTTTTCCACCTGATTGTAGGAGCTGATAGCTCAGGAGCCGCTAGCGAGAGATTGATGCTTCATATGTTTGAAAGCTCAAACTCCAAGCAGAGAATATTGCACTGGTTTCTGGCTCTAGTGGTTTTCATAACACCCGGCAGCAATATCATGTCAGAACAGCAGCTGCCAAATCTGGTCTTCAATTATTGCCAACTTCAAGTTCAAGGAGAGCTAAATCCAGGGGTTTGGTGCAACCTGATGTAAAATGCAGCTCTAAAAGGTCTCCCCTTTGTCTTTTCCCCTCTCCCATACATATTTCAGGAGCTGCCAAGTGTCTGCACCGAATTAGAGACTGTGGAGTTCAAATGTGTGGATGGCTGGAGGCGCCCTGGCCATGCACTGCTGAAATAGGTGGGATAAATGGTTTTGACAAACAAAACCTTAATGCTTTTAAACTCAGTCGAAGGGGTCTTCAACCTTTCTCCTCACCCTTTGCCAGCCTGCAAAGTGTAACAGTGGAAAATGGAAAGCTGGGACTTGCTTTCCTTTCTGAACTAAAAAAAAAACCAAAAAACAAAAAACAAAAGAGATTTAAGAGGTCTTTTGGGGAGGGGAAACTTGTCCAGAGAAGCTGTGGCTGCCCCTGGATTATTGGAAGTGTCTGAGGCCAGGCTGGACAGGGCTTGGAGCAGCCTGGGATAGTGGAAGATGTCCCATGACAGAGGGTGAAACTATATTATCTTTAAGGATCCTTCCAACCCAAACCATTCCATGATTCTGTGACCTCATGGTTTTAATTTGCATATACAACAGCACTGGAAATCACAGAGCAGGATTCTGTGACTGTGGAGAGATGGGTCTGTGCTAACTCTGCTGCCCCCTCACTTTTAAACCTTCTTGTCTTCCCAACAGGAAGATTTTGGCAGATAAAATCCACCAGATTACACATTCCTGCAGCAGAGAAATTCCAAGAGCAAGGCTGCAGAGCTTTCTCCCTGCAATGACATGTGCAAACGTGTTCTGAGCAATTTTGGGAATTCAACGATATCCCACGTGGCTTTTGCGAAATCTCCCAGCAAGAAGTTTCATTTCGTGTCACACAAGCGACCTGTGCAAAAGCAGGGGGTTGGGATATGCTAAAATCCCTAATGCTATCACTTCTGCAAACAAAATTAATGATTTTCAAGCCCTGGAGCCATCAGATTCCACTTCCACAGGGACTTGTGTTGGGTGAGCACCAAGTTCTCTCAACCACATGGGAATTTCCTACTCCAGCAATATAATAGATGAAGGTTAAGCACATGGGGGAGCTACGTGAGGACACCAGAGAAAGGCCATCATGATGAGTTTCCATCAATCCACAACGTCTAAGGCCAGAAGGGACAATCAAAGCTGACAGCCCAGAGAAGCCAAGCCATGCAATTTCACCCTGTGAGCCCCGGAGCAAACACAGGGATTATTCCCCTGCACTCAGGCAAACACCAGCAAACCCAAACACGTCTTGCTGATGCGCTGGCTGGGTTTGAGCAGGACAATCAGTCTTGCTTAAAAGCCTTCGAGTGATGATGAATTCACCATTTCCCCCACATAATCAAGGGATAGCTTGGTTTGCATCTGGCTCCTGTTCTGCCGGAGTCCCAAAGATGTATTACACAAACCAGCCTGGATTTAGGTCATGTATCACTGACATCTCCATCCGAAGGGAAAGGCTTTGCCAGCACCTACAAGAAAAACTCCTCTTCCTCCAAATGGGTCCCTCAGTGCCTGGGACAGAAGATATCCCAGCTTAGGGTTGGTGAAGGTGACATGTCCCCATGCTGCCTTAACACCAATCTCCAGCCTGATTAGATGTGGAGAATCTCCAAATGCTTCTTGACACCTCCATACCATAAGAAATCCCAGAATCCCTGCTTGGTTTGGGTTGGAAAAGACATTAAGGATCATCTATTTCCAACCCCCCTACCATGGGCAGGGAACCTCCTGCCAGACTGGAAACAGGGTAAAAGACCCAAAAACCTGCTCAATGGTCAAGTCAGACCCAAAGCATCCTCTGGGTCTGATCTGGGGGAGGGAATGAACCATGGGAAAAATAAATAAATAAAAAAACAATCTCCATTTGGAGGCACTAAATCCCCACTCCTTTCCAGATGGCTGGGAGATTTCTCCCAGGTGGTAAATATATTATTAAGAACTCATTTCACCGTGAAATTGACTATTCAAAACACAGACAGAAGTTAATATATTAGGACAACCTGTCTGAAAAGCTCACGTTAGAGGGAATTTATTTTTGTTTAATATAAAACGTGGCACTACACACATGGCCGTCCTCGAGCTGCTCCTCAGCAAAAACATGCATTCAGACTCTGGGCAAACAACAGGACAAATGGCACTAGATAAAGTCACTGTCACCTTTGGGGCAGCCCAGCCATCAAGGACATCAGCACTGGGAAGCGGAACCTGTGCCATGGGTGTGAGGCTTCCCCAGCTCTCACTGACCATCTCAATGTCATTATTCTGGCACTCCTCAGAAATCCAGTGTTTAGAGAAAACCAGAGCAAGGTAATCACAAAGATTTACTGCTCAGGGGCATCCTTTCCACTGACTCTGAAGGGAAAATCCAAGCAACATGACAAGGACATGAAGAACGTCTTTTGCCGGGAGCCATCAGGTCAGACGAGCCCTCTGGACACCCCTGATCTAATCCCCTACTCAATGTAGGAGCAGATTTCAACCTGAACTTGAGCCTAAACTTCCTCCAGGTTTAGATTAAACCTACACCTTAAAACTGTTTTCATTTGCAGACTAAATCCTGAGCCCTAGGAGGGCTGAAACCTCCCATTTCTAACTGCACGTCTAATGCATTATTTCTTATTAACCACTAGTAAAAAGATGCCCAAAGTTTTTTAAAAACCTGAACAGGTTTTCTAAAGTGTTTCCTAGTTCAGTCAATTGTTTTGATTGTGTAATTATTTAAAAGTATCCCAGATACTTTTTAGCAAGGTGGAGCAGCATAATTTTGCAAATCAGTAATGAAGAAGCCTCAGAGGGTGGACAAACACTTTGTATTGTTTAATTTGCTTCTCAGCCTTTCTGTCAAGGAGCTGCAGCTTTGCTTTGGCATAAGATCTGCCTGGGGGAGGTCAAGGAGGGTGACCTTTTTCTTCCCACTCAATAGCAGAGGATGAGAGTCTGAACTGCTGGAGACTTCAGAGCGTGTCTTTATTAGTGGCCACACAACATCTCTCAAGTCTCAGCCCTTCTGGAAAAGCATGGATGGGAGAAATTTCTGCAGGCCGTGGGTCTATTAGACTGCAACTTATTTCACTTTAATTCAGCTGCTAATTAACTGACTTTAAGCTAAATGCCCACGTCTAGAGTAAAGTGACCTCTTTGCTGACCTTTGGTCTAGGATGCACATGGTGCCTCGACAGCCACCTCAGCTGAATGGTGAGTGTAGCCCTGGTTTTTGCCTGAGATGTTTTGGTTTTCTGAAATTCCTTTCCCAGAGAATTTTCTGTAAACAAGAGACATGTTGTAACGGTAAAACTGTTTATATATTTTTCCTAGGAGAGATTTCTTCTTGATGTCCCTTTGGTCTGACCAATGTGATTGAAGAGGTTTGTCTTTGTGTCACCAATCAAATTGGTCTGTGTGAAATAGTATAAAAGGAGAGACACATCCCAAAAATAAAATAAATATTTTCAGCCTTCCGAAGTCAGAGTCTTTGTGTTGTTGTGGTGTAAAACAGCGTCAGTTGAGCTCTTCAAAGAGATTTCCCAGGATCCCTGCACTAAACAGGTCCTCTTGTGCAGCGTTCCTTGGGCAGTGGGTGGATGACAGCCTGGAAAAAATCCAGGCTGGACAACTTGTCCTTTGAGAGGTGGAAGGTGTCTGAGGAAGAAAAGAGCATACAGGTCCAATAGAAAACATGTGAAGGGAAAGAGTTATCTCATCCTGGAAAAAGCTGCACATTTCAAAGAGCCATCATCTTTCCTAGACCTTGGAAAATTTCCACCTAGAAAAATACAGCCCCCATATCAATCCCCCAGACCAACCCAATTTATCAGGAGCAATCTTTAAAATCCAGTCCAATCCTTCCTGCTCAGACCTAGATCAGCAAAGCCACTTGAACCCTAAAGAAGCCACTTATCTGCAGGGATAAAATTCATGGCCTCCCTTGGCAACCAAACACCCCAGCGATGGAGGCTGCAGACCGGGCCTCTGGCTCTTTGTCTCAGCCTCTCTCAGCCATTCTGCTGCAGATAAATAATTAACCACACATTGGAACAGGGGCCTGAGCACACGTCTCCTCCATCCCGGCTGAGTGCCCGAGCTTATGGGCTATAAAATCCCTGCTGGCCCAACAAATATTTATTCATGCAAAATGGAGCAGCTTCGATGAAAGAGAGCTGGAGTTGTGATCCTTCCTTGTGCTCTTCAGAGAATTCACCCTGGAGCAAACACTGACGAGGTGGAGATGGGGGTTTGTTGGCCAAATTCAGAATGTTTTCATCTCCTGGCTGAACTCCTCGTCCTTCCAAACTCCACCATACAAGTAAAAATAGCTGTGATCATTCAAGAGCAATCTTTGTTAATAAAATGGGGAGGGAAATATTATTATTAATAAATATTCATAAAGCTTGGAGAAGGAAAGGGTCCCCATCAGAGGTCCTCAAACTTGGCCGTTTGGAGAGCTGAGTTAGAAGACACAGTGGGATTCCTGGGGCTCTCCTGTGCAGGGCCAGGAGTTTGTCTTGGATAATCCTAGTTTGATGCTGTTTTACCTCACAACAACACAGACTCCAAACTTCAGAAGGCTGAAAATGACTCTTCTATTTTTGGGATGTGTCTCCCTTTTATACTATTTCACACAGACCAATTGGATTGGTGCAACAAAGACAAACCTCTTCACTCCCATTGGTCAGACCAGAGGGACAGCAAGAAGTCCCTCTTAGGAAAAGGAATGAATAACACAGGCAGAGGTTACAAAACATGCCTCTTGTTTACAGAAAATTACCTGGGAAAGGAATTTCAGAAAACCAAAACACCTCAGGCACGAAACCAGGGCTACACTTGTTGGTGCCTCTCCACTCAGGATATTCTATGATTCCAGGAGTATTTGACATGAACAGCCGTGGTGGCCTCTTCCAGTGGTCATCAGGGCAACCAACTAATTGCCAACTCCACCAGTCCTTGAAGATGCCACGAGACACTTTAGGGCCCTTCAGGAATCCCTGTAATTAAAGCCATCCTTCCTTGATTTTCTACTCCATGTCAGCAAATCAGATTTCTAGACAGAACTCCTCTTCCTGTGGCCTTTTAGTTTTGATTCTCTTCCATCTCCCTTCTCCAGTGGAATAAGGGATCATTAATTCCATCCAAAGAAATGAGACTTTTGCACATACACAGGAACACACCTGAAGTTCCTGCAAGAAGTCACACCTTGGTACCTGACACGGTGAGGAATGGTCCTGGGAAAAGGTCCTGCTTTTCTTTTTTTATCAGTAATTCATTCAAGGCACCAAACCCAGCTGTTAGAAGTGGCTGGTGTTCACTTTACAAAGAAAACAAGGCTGAAATAAACTAAAATACAAAACCCTTCCTCTGTGCATACATTGCTTCTAAAAATCTCAGTGCTAATGGTATTTGACATGTTGGTAATCTGCTTTTTTTTTGCCATAATTCATTTAGAGTGGTTCTGCTTGATTATTGTACATTTTACACCATGATGCACAGAAAATGTTGTTGCTTTTTTTCTGCCTTTTTAACTGGTTTTATTCCTTCTAGAAATCACTCATTCATACTGCCCGCATTTGAGGCTAGAGAGGGAGGGAAGAAACGAAGCAAAAATCAAAGAGAAAATAGGCAGCAAGAGAATAGGAAATAAATGAAGAGAAACGAAAGGAGAAAAAACAATGAGAAGGGAAAACAAGCCGAGAAATTATGCAAATAGAAGAAAACAAAGCCAAGAGCCACAAGGGCAGAGAGAGGAGCCAGTCCCTGTGTTTCTGGAGAGCACATCCTATTTACGCCCAGAGATTGGAGCAAAGGCCAATCTAACAAGTGAGGACCCAACTCTATTTATTTTCCATGGAGTTATGTCCTCTTTAGCAGCCCAATGTGTTCTCCGTGCTCAGAGTGTTTGTGTGGCATTAGACATGATGTTCTTATGGAAATCTCTGCAGTTGGAAAAAAAGCTGGGAAGAAAATAACTGTTCCCGCTCTATAAAAAATTTTGCTCTTTCCCGTGCAGGGAAGGAGGGGGGAAGAAGCCATAAACCAAAATTCTCAAATTAGTCAAACTCCAAGAAAGTTGGGCCAAAGTCAACGTAACCTTTAGATTTCACATGTTTTTGCTTATTAATTATGAGAAAAATTCAGCTACGCTTCAATCTTATATATTGAGCCAGAAAATCACTTGTTTTCTTCAAGAAAAAAAATAAATTACATTTTAAAATCTTGCAAGATGTTTTAATTTTCCTTGAATTTCTTAGTTCTGCTCAAACACTCCTTTGAAACTGGCCTGCTCTCCTGGAATGCCACTTTTCCTAAATCTGCACGTTCCAGTTTAAGAAGAACAAGCCACGTTCCATCATCTCATTTAAGGCCGTTCTCCCTTGTAATGACAGAACAAGGGGTAATGGCGTTAAGTGAAGGAGGACAGGATTAGATGGGATATTGGGGGAAAATCCTTCCCTGTGAGGATGGTGAGGCCCTGCACAGGGTGCCCAGAGAAGTTGTGGCTGCCCCTGGATCCCTGGGAGTGTCCAAGGCCAGGTTGGAGGGGGCTTGGAGCAACCTGGGAAACTGGAAAGTGTCCCTTCCATGGCAGGGGGTGAGATTGCACAGAGCCTTAATCTCCTTTCCAACCCAAATCATTCCATGACTCTCTTCCCTCCCCACCAGCCACGGCAGAAGGGAATTCTGTGCCAATGCCACAAATCTCATTCCACCCTCAGCTCCTGACATACAGAACAGGGAAGGGTTTGCTCCCTCAGCTCCCAGCGTCTTGGGAGACATGGATGGACTGGAGACAGCAAGAGTCCACTTAAGTTCATGACCAACAATGCAGACCTGGATAATCCACCCCACCTCTTGGCAGCAGGAAGGAGCTGCCTTGCTCCCAATCCATCACTGAGGTTATTACGTCTCTCTGAGGGCTTCGAGCTGCCTGGAATCCCCAGTTAGTTAATAAAGAAAACGAGAGATCCAACAATTGTTTGTGCTTGGGCTGCCGTGTAAAGGCTTCATTTCTCAGCAATGAAACAAAAGGGGACTAATAACACCGCGCGCTGCAAAAGCAAGTGCCAAGGAAGAGACAGAAATCAATTATCCGGGTGAAATTCAAAGGGAGAGGAAGTGGTGAACACGTCCACATCAGCAAACAGCACACATAATCCCATTAACATGGACGCTGTCTCCCTCGCGGGAGCGCCAAGCTACGGAGAAAGACGATAATTAAAATAAACAAACAAAAAAGTGGCCTCAGCTTCCCACATGAGGTATGGTGGGATGGATGCATGGATGTGTGCCATCGGGACGTGGCAGAGGGCAAAAGGGGAGCTGAGGGGAAGCTGGGGGGGGATCAGGATCCTGAATGCTTGGGAAAGCCACCTGTCCCTGTCACCAGAGGTTGTAAAAGGCAGCTGCACCCAATGGATGGTTAAACCATCACATCTTTAGTGCAACTTGCAAAACACAGCTTCACAAGGCTGAACAAATCCCAAGGAGGGCTGAGGAGGCCCTGAGGATCCACTGCTGCTCCTCATGGCAGGGACAGCCCTCCCAGCATCCTCCTACCCCACTCTGCAGGAACAGGGATGCTGGGACCCACAAAGCCAGAAATCTCCCCAAAAATATCTCTCCTCTTTTGGCTGACTCACCAAAAACCTTCAGGCTCCATCAGAGTTCTACGTGTCTTTACCTGAGCCATTCTGAATTGTAACGATACACAGGAACAGAGATAACCCCTGAATCCTGATAAACCCATCTCAAAATGAGTCTGCAACCTCTTGGACACCTGCACCCCTTCCAGGCTTTCCATTTGCCCCCTTGCTTCTCCTCATGACCTTCCCCTTCAGCCCTTCTCCATTCTCTTGTCATTTAATGCTCAGGGCTACATGGGGACACAAATGACCCTTCCAGTTCTCCCACATCCAACAGCATTTCAAATCCTTGTGACCCCAGTGTTTTATCTCAGGAACCCATCTGGGCAAGGACAGGTTAAGAATAATTGTTTGTGCAGCCCCCAGCCAACTTCCCACATGAAATTTATTGCTCCAGCATAACTCTCTTGTACTTTTTTTCCCTGAGCATCTGCTGCTGGCAGCTTTTGGAGATAGGATGTTGCACTGATCTGGCATTGCAATCCCAATTTCTGCTCAGAAAAAGGCTTTCTGAAGTCTGTGAGAGTTAATGGGAAATGGAATACACAACATCTTCCAAGGATTTGGGATCAGAACCAAAATGAGCTCAGGAAGTCAAAAAAAAAGTCTAAAAAAGTCTAAATCCTTTTCCCCTTGCCCCCACAGCTGCTCTCCCTGACAGAGCCCCTTTGCCACCAACTCTGGCTCAGATATATGGCTGCTCTATAATTTATAATTGTCTCCAAAGACCACAGAGCAGTTCATAAATTTAAGGGAGGGAAAAAAAAAAAAGTAAGTCCTTTTCAAGGATAATTTTAATATCAGGCTTTTCATTTAGGGAAAGAGCAACACAAATTAATTCCTGGAAATGCTGTCTTTTGCCTGCTCCACTTGGTCCATCTGTCCCAGGAGCATCTGCAGCCAGGGACAGGAATGGAGAGAGGCTCCACAGCCCCAGGCAGACCACGACTCATCCCCACAACGAATTAAAATACAAGATTAAAATACAGTCACTTAATCCCCTGCAAAGCCTCTTAAGTGTTTCTATCAGGGTCAGCTCACTTGGTTCGTAGTCAACCCACCTCTGAAAATACCCCAGTTTGGGTCCTTCCATGACTGTCCAGAAGGTTGGAATGAGGGATGGGGTCAAAGGCAACAGGGGCCAAGTGGATGGAGGTAAATGTTGTGTAAATAACTCTCATTAGGGAGAAAGGGATTTGAATAACCTCCTCTTTCACATCCATCCCCTCCTCGGGCTGCTCCAGCATCCTTCCCCAAATCAGCTGTTCCCTTCCCTTGCTTATCCCCTGCAGATTCTCCATGATACAACAAGGATAAATTATCCTGGGGCTGAGCCCATCAGCATCAGCAGCACCTTTTCTCCAGAACAGGTGCTCTGTGCTGGGGGAAAACAGAATGGCTTTGAGCTGGAGTGGGTGATGGAGAGTTAAATCCTGATCAAACCATCCCAAAACAGGTCTGCAACATCTTGGATGCCTGCACCCCTTCCAGGATTTCCCCTTGCCCTCTTGATCTTCCCCAGGCTCCTGCCAGCAGCTCACCAATTCCCAGTGGTGTTATCCTGGAGGATGGTATTACAGAGCACTGCAAGGAATTGGAAGGGTTTGCATGATGAAAACAGAACTTACTTGGACAGTTATTCAGGCTGGGCTCTCTGCCCTGCCACATTCACTTGGTATCATCTCACAGCCCCAGATTTCCCTTCTTCTTTTCTTTCCCTCCTCAATTAACCAAAATTAGAAGGGAGATGCTGAGCTACAAAGGCAACTCCTGCAGTAGTCCTGCTGCTGACACGTCCAGGTGACAACAGGAATCAGCATTAATGGAGCACTGGAGCTGGAAAACCAGCCTTGTGCCATGGGCCACACTGAGCCCCGAGCTACCAGCCTGTGCTCTCTGGATAAATCCCTTCCCAGCCCAGCTGCCAGGATGAATCCAGCTTCCTCTGCTCTGCCCCAAAAAGCATTGGGACCAAGGCCTCTGCAAAGCTAAAAAATAACTGGATTCATCTCCCTGGGAGTGTGGGAGCGGCACAAACTGTCCTTGCCTGAGCCAACAACACCTGGAGCTGTTGTGCCTCGCCAAGGCCCCTGTGCACACAATTATAACCACGAGCACCCATGTATTTATGTGTTCACACACACCCAGACATGCAGTCACTTTGCAAAGTCCAGATGATCCTACAGCTGTATTTTAATATTTCAATATCAGGGTCAGAGTGAATCTCACTGTCTCTCTCTTATCTTCCCTCCGCATACCAGTGCTGTCAATGCCATCGGCAATTTTACATGTAAATGAGCCCATCCATCACTCCCTGCTCTGCAGCTCCTCACTTCCAAGACTACCATGGAGTTACACCATTAAATCTCCTGGCTTTACAATATACATCATGACATATTTGACATCAATCAGCTGTGTCAGTCCGCTCACTGTAAACCATAAACTTGCTCTGCATTCCAGCTCCGTGCGCAGTGATTAAAACCTTCTCAGCCTGGCTTCCTGATTATGGTGACAAATGACAGTGCCTTCCCTTGTGACTCAACACTCACCCAGCCTCCCCTGAGCACCTCTGCCCTGGCCAGATCACATCCAGTTATCCATGGGCACTGCTCACCCCTCTGGCCTTTCCTATTTACCATTTCTGGGCCACTCCATCCATCCATCCATCCATCCATCCATCCATCCATCCATCCATCCATCCACCCATCCATCCACCCATCCATCCATCCATCCACCCATCCATCCACATCTCCATCAGCACAGCTGTTTCTGCTACAGCTCCACCCACCTCCAAAGGGTTGCTGGTACAGCTTTGCCCACCTCTAGAATTCAGGTGAAGCATCAGAAGAGACAATTTAGGCCATGACTGTGCCCTGTGCAACCTGATTTAGAGGGTGATATCTCTCTATCCCTCTAGGGGGTTAGAACGAGATGATCTTTAAAGTCCCTTCCAATCCAGTCCATTTTATGATTCTGTGACCCGAAGAGATGTAAGTGGGTCAAAACAGTTGCCCAAAATCATCCTTCATGTACTCACCAACACCTGCCAGCCTTACACAGGCTGTCTTTATACACACTCCATGCACCGAGTGACTTGGAGCAGACATTGCATAATCCTGCTTCACACAGCATTGTGCTTTGAGGCACCTGAAAAAAAAACCCTGTTCCAATTGTCAGGACGACTGATCCTTCCCTAATCCCATTTGCTTCCTGAAGAATGAGCAGCTCTACATGATTCCTGAGGCTGTTAATATCAGGTCTATCAAGTCCAGAACCAGACTTCACACACAAATGCAAGTTTGAGGGGTTGGCTTCGGGCCACGGAAATTTTGCCTTCTACTTCATTTTCATCTTTCTCTGCTGGGAAACTCAGGAAGAAGAATTGAGTTGGGCAAGTCTAGACTTTAGTATATGTTCTGAGGACATGTTTTTTATCAATCTGCCTAAAATTGCAGCAACTCAATACTGCAGCATCATGGGGAGACACTCTACAACAGCATGTAGTGACAGGACAAGGGGAATGGCTTCAAACTGACAGAGATCAGGTTTAGATTAGATATTGGGAAGAAATTCTTCCCTCTGAGTGTGTTGAGGCCCTGGCACAGTGTGCCCAGAGAAACTTTGGCTGCCCCTGGATCCCTGGAAATGTCCAAGGCCAGGTTGGACGGGGCTTGGAGCAACCTGGGATAGTGGAAGGTGTCCCTGCCCAGGGCAAGGGGTTGGAACAGGATGAAATTTAAGGTTCCCTCCACCCCAAACCAGCCTGGGATTCTGAGATATTTTTTATCACAGACACACTTTTCTTCTGGACACACTTTTTAAAAAAATCCAGCCTTGCTAATAACTCAGGCCCAAGACTGGAAACCATTATGGAAGGTGTGATCACATCATGAAAAACACAGACTTGAGCAAAATCCCATCACCACCCAAGACAACACTTTCTGATTGGGTTCCTCCTAGATCAGGACACCGAGGCATTTGTGAAACAAACCCCAAGTGACTGCAAGAAGCCACACACAAGGAGATAATTTCAGCTTCCAGCCAACTTATCTTGTTAGAATTTATTCCAGCATCTTATCATTGCTGTTTCTTGCACCAGAGAAGCCACACAGCTCCTTCCATTGCTCCTCCCTCTGTACATCCCCATCAGGGGTAGAAGCCTCACTGGGACTTGCAGAATCCAAAACAGACTGTAAAGTCTCATGTTATCCCATGGGGCTTTTCCAGGTGGCTTTTCTACCACCTTATCACCTTCTGAGCACCTGAATCAAGAAATAATAAAATAGCTTGAGTTGGAAAGGACCTACAAGGTTCACTGGAGTCAAATTCCTTGCCCTGCACAGGACAACCTGAAGGATCCCACCTGAAGAGAGAAGGAGCACGAGGAGTAGCTCAGAACTGATGCTGTTCCCATTTAGAGCCTTGTAAATGACCCAAGAAGAAGTGTGGAAATCATGGAAGAAACCAGACAGGCAGAAGAGGGAAGAAGTTAACAACTCGCTTTCATTCTTGGGACATCCACAGAGAAATGATCCCTCCTTCACTGAAAGATGAATGGGCAGCTGTACAGGTTATGAGGGAGGTTTTATTGCAGATCAATAAATCTGTGTCACAAACCCCATCTGGAGGGAGTTTTAATTTAAAGAAAAGAGTGATGAACGCTGAAAGACAATAAATCAAAAAGTTGTGAAACCCCATCGGTATTAACCTTCTGTCAATGCAAGCACAGACTCTGGACAGGGCTGGGGACAAGAGTTTGCTGCCCCCATGGACCTGGGATTAAGGAGCATCAACAGGGATCAAGGAGGCAGGAGAAGCCCAGGATTTATGACTATGCTGCTATCAGAGCTCAGCAGGTGTCAGGAGGAGATGGTTCTCAGATCTAAATCGGGGAGAAAACCAGAAAGAACAAACCAGGGAGAGTTCACAGCAACAGACCTGAGACAGGTCTGACAGAAGAGGGGAAGAGCAGTGATTATCTCAGATCTCTGCTCAAAACACACAGAAAATAACTTCCTCCCAAAGCCTTCCTTTCCATCCTGTGGCTGTCACCATCTGCCAGGTGCTGGCTCAGCTTGGAAGTAAAAACCAACCCAAACTACCCCAGATCTGGTCAAAGACAGTGACAAGGGAGGCTCTAATAAAGTCAGAATCCTTCAGGGAGAGATTCTGGAAGAATCCCCAGGTCTCCAGGTGGGGATTCCAAGCCACTCTTCATCCCCAGCCTCTCTTGGAGGTCACACCTGGACAACCGGGTTTTGCTCATCAGAGAGGCTCCAGTTCCTCCCACACTGAGGACGAAATCAGGTTTCTGCAGCCCTCCTCACACCTGAACCCCCTCCTCACCCCCAGCCTGAGCCCCCCTGCCAGTCACAGCACCTCTGGAATGGCACACTCATGGAATACTTTGGGTTGGGCAGAAATCTTTCCACCTGGGAGGTTTCCAAACACCTTAAACACCAGTGGCTTTTAGATTTTGGAAACCTGCACTTTTTCTAAATTCCCGAGCCATGCTATTAATCTTATCTTCCATTAGGCAAACAAGAGCTTTTTAAAAAATCCAATTTACTTTTCCCCATATACACTTCAGGTTAACTTTATTTTTCACGTTACTCAGCTTGAACTAAGCAATAATCATTTCCAGATTAATGATGATAATTTCAAACACTTTTCAGAGCAGGCATCTTAATATCCTCTCTGACCAGCGGAGAATTTCCTGTTCTACAACAGGATTACATTTAGGAAGATTAAACACATTTCTGTTTTGCTGGAGGCGGTGGGGATGGGGACTTGGTGAAAGACTCTCAGTGGAAAGCTCCATCCAGGACAAGCTCAGGAATGCAAAAAACCATGTTTTGTTTTTTTTTTTTTCTTCCCCAAAAAGAAACGGAATTAATTTTAAAAGGCACAGTCCTATAGCAGGTCCTGGAAACAGCCATTCCAGGGGGAAAATCACAGAATTTTGGAATGGTTTGGGTTGGAAAGGACATTAAAGCTCATTTGTTCCCACTCCCTGCCATGGACGGGGACACCTCCCACTGTCCCAGGCTGCTCCAAGCCCTGTCCAACCTGACCTTGGACACTCCCAGGGATGGGGAGCAACCTGTCCCAGGGTCTCTGTATTCTGGCAGTGGATTCAAATGCCACTTTTTATCCCAAAGTCCATTCATTCAACCCCAAAAAGAAGTGTTGCCTCACAAAAATGGTTGTTGGTTCTGCAGGACATTGGAGCAAGGGGAAGACCCCACAGGTTTGGATCCTGGAGCTGGAAAGTGCCCTCAGCTCCACCCTGCAAAGGGGAAACTGAGGCCAAGAGAGGAGATGATGTGGTTTAACTGATGTTTAAATTGAAAACACAAATTAAATCCCAGAGGATCCAGTCAAGTCGACTGAAAGGAGCTCATCCCAGGGGGCTGATGTCGGCAAGATTAGAAAAAATCCCGCTACTGTATTCAGTCCTGCTTCTAATGGATTCAGCTTCCTTTTAAAAGACAAATACTATAATATGAGAAGATATTTCACATTGTTCTCAAGGGCTTTTTACAGGCTTTGAGCCACAAAAATAAGAGGGCGAGCACAGCAGGCACTTCAGCAGCAAAAGGCAGGCTGATGAGGTGATGGAAAACATGGAGCAGTTTGGATGCACAGTTGATGCTCCTGCAATTCAGGAGCTGATGAGAGAAGGAAACCCGAGGGCTAAGTGGAAAAACAGCAAAAAAAAATGTGTTCAGAAACACATGATGGAGCTCCCTGAACTAAAATTACCCTGACTTATTTCTGCTTTTCCCCCGTGCCCCAGCTTGGGCCTGGCTCATAACAGCCACAACCAAAACCCTGTTGCTCCCACGCTCTGTCCCACTCTCATCTTCCCCTGGACAGGTCAAACCACAGCAGACATTTCTGCACTGCAGCACAACCACCTTTTCAGGCGTGGAGGAGGAAAGCAGTCAGGAATTCAGCAACCCTCACTAATGACTTGTATATTCACTGAGCTGATAACACTCCCCTGTCCCTGAGCTCGGGTTTCAAGGCAGAGATGTTTCCCCGAGCTACAGCTCAAAACGCCTGGAGCCATTCAGAGCAGGACAAAAACAAGCAAAGGAAATTTTTAAAAACCCAACAAATCCTTCAGTCAGACGTGCATGAGCATCATTAAGGCAGGAGCAGTCCATGAGTACAAGCCCATCATCATCAGTGTCACTTTATTAAGGGAGGCTCCTTTGGGACTCCCATTTCTCCCACAGCCCAGCCCAAAAAGGTGAGAAAGGAGTCAGTTTTTTCCTGCTCCAGCCCAAGAGGGTGAGAAAGGAGCTGGTTTTTCCCTCCTCTAGCCCAAGAGGGTGAGAAAGGAGTCGTTTTTTTCTTGTTCCAACCCAAAAGGGTGAAAAAGGAGTCGAGTTTTTCCTGCTCCAGCCCAAGAGGGTGAAAAAAGAGACTTTTTTTCTGCTCCAACCCAAAAGGGCGAAAAAGGAGTTGGGTTTTTCATGCTCCAGCCTAAGAGGGTGAGAAAGGAGTCAGTTTTTCCCTGCTCCAGCCCAAGAGGGTGAGAAACGAGTCATTTTTTTTTTCCTGCTCAAACCCAAAGCTTTGACAGAGAGGCAGAAAAAAAGAGTGAGAGTGAACATTATCACATCAGCTTTTTGGGTCACCATTAAAAAGGATCATGTGAAAGGAGGTCAGATAAATATTTAACATGGTTATTAATATCTGCTCCTAATTTCAGTCCTCCTCCTCCTGCTCCCGGCTCCTCCCTTCACTCTTCATCTCTTCATTTGAGGCGGTTGATCCCTTTTAAGAAGGTCAGTGGGGATCACAGGATGGCGCTGGCTGGCAGAGCGGGACAGAAAAGGAGAGGTGCACTCTTCCCACTGGGAGCAGGGCTGGAATTAGGCTGGGGCTGGCTCTGGCTGCCACCCTTGGCTCTCCCCTCCCAAGTGCACGGCACGGCTCAGCCCCGGCGTCACTGCGGCTTCGGAGTGGGGGAGTGATGGAAAAACAGAGCTGAAGACCAAAACATGAGGATACAGAGCTGCTGGAGCAAGTTCAGAGGAGAACACGGAGAAGCTCCAAGGGCTGGAGCCCCTCTGCTCTGGAGCCAGGCTGGGAGAGCTGGGTGGGAGAAGAGAAGACTCCAGGGAGAGCTCAGAGCCCCTGCCAGGACCTAAAGGGGCTCCAGGAGAGCTGGAGAGGGACTGGGGACAAGGGATGGGGGGACAGGACACAGGGAATGGCTTCCCACTGCCAGAGGGCAGGGATGGATGGGATATTGGGCAGGAATTGTTCCCTGTGAGGGTGGGCAGGCCCTGGCACAGGGTGCCCAGAGAAGTTGTGGCTGTCCCTGGATCCCTGGGAGTGTCCAAGG
Organism: Sterrhoptilus dennistouni; assembly: GCA_013397095.1. Lineage (NCBI taxonomy): Eukaryota > Metazoa > Chordata > Aves > Passeriformes > Zosteropidae > Sterrhoptilus > Sterrhoptilus dennistouni. The sequence continues at coordinate 443,912 of VWZU01007192.1, read as the reverse complement.
CCAGGATGGACAGGGCTTGGAGCACCCTGGGATAGTGGAAGTTGTCCCTGCCCATGGCAGAGGTGGAACAAGGTGGGCTTTAAAGTCTCTTCCAAACCAAACCATTTCATGATCCTTAGACAGTGGTGACAAGTCACCCTTAGAGAGAGACACACACACACACAGAGGATGAAGAGCTTGTCCAGAGTTCCTGTCAGAAACCCCAAAGCAAAGAGGGAGAACATTATTCCAGCAAAAAGGGGTGAGCCCTCAAAAGGCCTCACCAACACTCACACCGTCAGAAAACCAAACATGAGCCCAAAACACACGCTAGATCCCCCCCAGCTCTGTTGATGCACTGCCAAACTCACAGCTGTGGGTTTTTCCTTGTTTTCCCATGGGGAAAACTAGGATCAGGTTCCACTTTCTACCTTCCTGAGCCAGTGCCACTGGGACCTGCCGGTGCTGGCAGGCAGCCCTCAGCAACACGCTCTGCCTGCACCAATTTGGGATCTTCACAGCTGCATATGATGGGGTTTTTATTTTAATTTTAAAACCTTATTTACAGATTTCTCAACACACACCTGTGTGCACTCCTTTGCATTTTCCTGTCCTATACTGCCATCCTGCCATCATTTCTTAAGACAATATTCCCTCAAGGAGAAAAGAGTATCACCTTATCCAGTTTTCCTACACAAACAGCCCCAAAAATGTTTCAGGGCCTTTGGGTTGTGACCCCTGCCCCTATTTCCTCCTTGGGGAATGCCAAGAGCTTCTTCATCCCTTTCATATCCTCAGACACTCATTTCTCCCAATGTCCTCACCCTGCTCACTGGCTGCCAGGCTGCCATGGGGAATTTACAGCTCTGTCAAAGGAGCACTGCATGACTTAGGGCCAGGTCTGGTTGGAAATAAAAGGATCCTAACTGGAGCAGAGATAAGTCATCCTGCACCACCCCAAGCCCAGGAAAAACAACTGTGAAGAAATAGTTTTAAAGGTGGAGAAAGAAACTCCTTTCTCTTGTTTGGGTTTTGGGCAGACTCTGTTACACAGAGAGGCGCCCAAGGGAAAAACCAGCATCCCTCTACCACTGTGCCAGGAGATGCGGGATCCCCCATCCTCCAGAACTGCTGGTGTTGAGCTCTCAAAGATCTCCTCTGTCCAGAAACTTCAGCTCAACATTTTCCTCTGAATTGTGGAAAAAAAACCCCAAGACACGGTAAGAAACCAGCAGAGGGTCAAGGAGTCAAGTGCTCGAATATCAGGTCAGGCATTGATCCCAGCTCTTGGCACATCCCCACCCCAGGCAGGTTTCAAGCCCTCAGTGCTCCACTGGCTCCAGGTCTTATTTATTTTACACTGTTCCAACCTGTTCCACAGACAAAATTATTCACCTCCTCCTCCTCAACGTTTTCTGGTGCTTCCCACAAGAGTGTTAAATGCTCTGGAAACCTCCTCACATCCATCTTTGCAGCTCTCCCTCCAGCTCACTGTTTTCCCTGTTTTACAACTGGGAGCAAAGCTCCTGGAGCTTTGGTGCTTCAGTCTCCCCAGGTAACCTTTGCCAGCAGGAGAGGAAGAAATAAGAGCACCAAACTCAATGGAGCATCCAAGGGGATGAGGATGATCTTCAGACAGGGATAAACAAAGAATTCAGACCCACAGCACCCAAAGAGCAGGGTGGGATGTTTACACACTTGTGTTCCAGCATCTAATTTAAGAAGCTGGTGTCCCCTGGCAAAGCTGAGGGTGGCAGAGCTGCTTTTCCAGGGGCTCACCCAAGGAGACGCCTGCCTGCAGCAGAACGAGGGGCTCTGCCAGGAGAAGCCGTTCCTGATGTTCTGCAAGATGGCTTTGAGGGACCTGCAGGGAATGCTGTGGGAATGGCACCCTGAGGACCCCAGTGCTCCACCCCCAGCATTCAAACATCTCCTGGAACACCCCAGAGAGTCACAGCAGCCCCAACATTCACACACCAACCGCCCTGTTCATGAAACCAGCCCTGCAGATCCAATTTCCAGCCTTTCCTCCCTCCCAGCCATCCATTTCTCCTTCCAGACCTCCCTTCTCCCTCCCTTTCCCAGCACACAAAAGGTCTGCTGCTAAGCAGGGGTTGCCATGAAAACAAGATGAGAGTTCAGGTGGGGAAAAACACCCACGTACCGTCCTCTTCTCCCAATATAAATAAATAAGGGAGGGGGAAAAAAGAGAGAGATGCTTAGTGTCACTTGAGAGGAGCATGGAGCAGAAATTATGGCAATTTCCTGTAACTGGAATCAAGTGCCCAACTTTGCCAGCTCGCAGCAGGGCAGTGCCATTAATTCCAACACTTGTGAGAGAGCCACGTCCCCACTAAAGGGGCCAATTTCAAGCCCATTTCCCTGATCAACACGCGGCTCCCGAACCGCGGCTCGATAGATTTGATCAGGGCAGAGTTTGCACAGGTTGTGATTTTGGCGAGGAGAACTGCAAGGAAAAACAAAAAAAAAATTGTGCTCAGCCTCCTCCAGTGCTGGTGAGGGGGTGGGAGATGCCCCTCATCCCAATTATCCCAGGCGGATATCGCTGAGCAGCAACGTGCTGAGGGAATTGGATGGATTAACCGCTGTAACAACAAAAATGTTATTTAATCAAGGCATAACCAAGTCCAGCTATCTCCTGCAGGCTGCCACGGGGATTGGCAGAGCTTCCTGCAGCCCCTAGCTCAGGACAGTTAAGCTGCAAAGGAACTCTGCTATCCAGGACCTGATTCCTGCAGCTTTCTCCTCAGCGTTTCCAGATAAAGGATCAATTCCTGCACAGCAAATAGCCCAGGATTATTTGGGGGTGGTGTGAAGGTGCTACAGCAGGATGCTCATGGAGGTATTGCAGACAGACTGGTGGGTGATTGCCAGCAGCTGCATGGAATGATACTCCTGGAGACTGAGAATCCTGGATCTCCAGGCTGGAAAGGAGGGAGGGCATGGGGAAGGTGGCATCATTTTTCTGTCCTGTCCCAACCTAGGCCAGCATCTCACCAACCCTGCCTGAAAATCAGGACTCCAGCTTGACTCCTTGCAGCTCTGGGACAGGGATATTTGGGATTGGACAGCCTCTCCCCAATTCCTCCTGTGCCACAGCACTGGGACAGGGATATTTGGGAATGGACTGCCCCTCCTCAGTTCCTCCTCTCTGGGATAGGGATATTTGGGAACAGATAGCTCCCCCACCCTTGCTCCCCATCCCACAGCAAGCCATCCCCAAGCCATCCCTCCTGGAATGGGCTGTAATCCCCCCTGAGATGGGAAGCAGGATCATAACTCCCACCACAAAGGATGAATATTCATTTCATCACTAAGCCCCCTATCAGGACTCCCAAGCAGGTGGAATTAAGACTGGATCCCTGGAGAGTTCTGTCTCATTCTCTGGAAGCAGAGCCCTGACTTGGAGACACAATAACTCACTTTAGGAGAGCTAATTCTCTCTGCCAGGGAATTGGAAGTGCAGTGGGAAGGCGACACTCAAACGACAGTGTGGCAATGCCACTTGTGCCTCTCGTTGTCCACACTCTGATGCTGGCAGGGCACAGCCACAAATCCCTCTGTCAGCTACTGGTTTGGAGGTGGGGTATAAAGAGGGACAAAGTATTCCTTTGGACACCCAAGCAAGGAACAAAGCCCCTTTGCAGGCTTGTGCCAGGCTCCCCAGCGCCAGAGCCTAATCAAAACATTTGCAATTACAATGATAATATTATGATTTTAAAAGGAATTAGATTCTGCTGACTTAAATATTAACCATGCAGAGAGCCAGGGCTGTGTGGACTTCCACAAAGAATATTGCAGGGTTCTTTTCCAAGAATTTACAAGAGCAGGGAATAAGAGGGGAGCAATGTCACAGGAACCCACACCACCCCTCACCCTCAGGACTGCCAGTGCAATGTGCTGCCTCAGTTTCCCCATCTTTAGAAAAAATAAACACTGAGAAAATAATGGAAAATAAACACTGAGAGAAAGGAATATTTTTCCCCTTAAAAAAAAAAAAAAAGAAGCAGCAATCATCAGTGAAAGATGTTTCCCTCATCTGACATTGCAGAGTATTAAACTGCTGAGCAGTTGTGACAGGTGCTGTAACAGCAGCATTCATTATCAGGTTGGTTCTGTTCAGTGCTCCTCACTGACGTGCTCCTCCCCAGAGACTGCATTGCTCCTGCTTTACTCCAGCTTTACTCCTGCTTTGCTCCTGCTCAGACATGGCACTTTGATGCCTGTTAATGCAGTGCTGGACATCCCAGCATCGCCACAGGAGTGGAGCCAAACATCCCATCCTGTCAGCTGCTGTGTCACAGAACCCCAGCAGGTTTGGGTAGGAAGAGACCTCGGACTCCATCCCCTTCCAACCCCCTGCCATGGGCAGGGACACCTCCCACTATCCCAGGATGCTCCAAGCCCCAATGTCCAGCCTGGCCTTGGACACTGCCACGGATCCAGGGACAGCCACAGCTGCTCTGGGCACCCTGTGCCAGGGCCTGCCCACCCTCACAGGGAACAATTCCTGCCCAACATCCCATCCAGCCCTGCCCTCTGGCAGTGGGAAGCCATTCCCTGTGTCCTGTCCCTCCATCCCTTGTCCCCAGTCCCTCTCCAGCTCTCCTGGAGTCCCTTTAGGTCCTGGCAGGAGCTCTGAGCTCTCCCTGGAGCTTCTCCTCTCCAGGTGAGCACCCCCAGCTCTCCCAGCCTGGCTCCAGAGCAGAGGGGCTCCGGCCCTTGGAGCTTCTTCACAGCCTCCTCTGGACTCTGAGAGGCTCACACTCCATCCCTCCCTCCAGACACACCCAGGAGCACCTTCCCCCTCCACAACCCTCCTTCCCCAAGAGGTTTGTGTGACCTGAACCATTTCTCAGCACCAGAACCCCACTGAACCCATCTATGCCCCTGTAAGAGACCACATGGATCAGCTGTACGTGTGGTCTGTTCTCCCATCACACACCTGATGGAACAGCATCCACCCAGAGCATTTGGATGGCACAGAGGGCGGTTTGTGCCCCTTCCTCCTCAACGCTTGACTAAAATAACAGCTGAAGATCTTTGGAACTGCATGGAAATGCCAAGGGAGTTAAGCTATTTCCCATCCATCTCTGGAGGAGAGCAAGTCTCCTCACCAGTGGACTGGCATTCCCTGTTTTCATGGATGAAGAGAAGAATAAAACACCAGATATACACCAATATACCAAATAAACACCAATATCTGCACACAGATACAAATGAGCACGAGCTCTGCTGGTGCTCCCTGCATCCCAGGACCTGGGTGCTGAAGATCCCAGCCATATCAACAGATATGAAGCTTGTCCTGCTCAAGACACTGCTTCCCACACTGGGCAACTTGTGGGGGCGATGTCTTAAATTTTAACTTTCATGTTTTTCATATTCTGTGCTGTCTAGGGGTGCAGCTCTGAGCTCACATTCAGTGTCACTCAGCTCTGCACAGAGCAGGGAGACAAAAGAAATCCTTTTCCTGCTGAAGACCAAGGACAACTTTCGGGTCCAAACAAGTGTGGCTGAAGGGAGGAACAAGAAGGATGGGACCTCACAACCTGAAGATGTAATTGGACAATTAAATCCCAATATGCAAATGGACCAAAACTTATAAAAGTGTGAGACCTCATGACCAGTTACCCATTTTTGTGACCATTCCTAGTCCATCTTAGGTGCAGCCCTGGCCAGGCTCCTGTCCTGCCCAAGGTGTATCCTAAAGGCCTTTCAATAAATATCTACTTTATTCTCCAGCTCTGTCCAGTCTCTGTTTTAGGTCAGCCCTCCCAAGGGGACTGAAAAGCAGCTCAATCTCCACTGGGGAGGAGGTTAATTACAGCTACATCATCCTACCACGGACACGCTGCAGCCGGGGGCTGAGGAGAAACCTCTTCCTTTCCCTTTGGATTGTAAAGATGAACATATTTAATCCCTCCCTACTATTCACAGAGCCCTGCGAGCCCAGGAAGATTCATGGCTGGTTTTTCACGGCTCTGCTCTTCCTGCTAACGATGCCCTTCCCGCTAATATATGCCGGATGGGATTCGCATTAGTCAGGAAGGGGCACCATAAAAAGGCACACGGAAGAGGAGAGGAGCCTGCAGGCAATAAAACACCTGGGAGAAGCACTGCCACCAGAGAAACGAGCTTTAGTTCCCCCAAAAAAGGCTCTACCCTCCCTGCTGGGTCACTCCAGAAACTCTTCTTCTCTCTATGTACCAGGGATTTTTTATACCAGAGGCTGAAGGAGGTGTGGGATGATGATACAGGTGGGAAGTCCAAGCTCATTCCCACCCCTGGGGAAGTCAGCATCACCCTGGGAGTCCTCCCTCTCTATCCCTGCCCAGCCTTCCTGAGAAAAAGCTGAAGGTGGAATAAAACATCATTTTCCTCCTTTGAAATATGTACCCCAAGGCAGCAGAGAGGAGAAAAGCCATCAGGAACAGGCAGAGGGTTGTAGGCACAGCCAGTCTGGATGCTGAAGATGCAGGTTGTGACACAAGACTGTCCCCAGCACTGCAGGGAATAGTCCAACACCTGCGAGAGGACAGAAATTCCCTTTCTGTGGCCAGATGGCAACAGCAACCAAAATAACATGCCCTCCCACGAGAACAAAAAAAAAAAAAAAAAAAAAAAAAAAAAAAAAAAAAAAAAAAAAAAAAAAAAACAAGAAGAACCAGGAGCAACCTTTAAAAAGGTGCGTTGTTTCTTTCCGCTTTTTAAATGGCATCGTATCAAAAAACAGCCCATAAAAAATGAATCTGAGTGTGTTTTGTAAATTATAGATTAGCCAGGAGCAATGCTTCACTACAAAGCTTGGTGCCAAGTTGCAATTCCAGCAGCGTTTCTGCCGAGCCCGCTGGGCAGGAGGTCACAGCAGTCGCAGCAGTGTGTTCCCTCTGTATTATTATTATTCTGATGCAGAAATAATACTGGTGCTCCACACAAGGCCACTGAGTAGGGGAAGAGAAGGTGGGTGGTGTTGGATGGAAAGGAGCAAGGATGGGGCTAAAATTGTTCTTTATTCCCTTTATCTTGCCCCTGACTAACTGAAGGTACGTGTCATACACAGCTGGGTGGAAAAGAAATATCTCCTCTGCCTTCCCCCTTTGAGTCCATCTTTGTATAATCTGAGAGATTCTTGCAAAATCAAGGCCTTATGACTGAGTGGGAGGGAAACTACTGCTCTAAATACATAGTTTCGGGCTCTGAAGCTGAACAAATGTCTGTGTCTCTGGGCTGTGAGCAATCCTGGGGATGGAGTACACGAAGTGGTGCCCGAGTGGAGCATCACTGACGTGATCTGCTGCGTTTGGGGTTTTATTTCACTCTTCTCTGCAGGTATCAGACTGGAGAGGTTAATATTAAAGGCACCTCGTGCCTTTAGAAAGAAGGTCTGAAAATTGGGTAGATTTGGGGTTTCTGCTAATTTCTAGGGAGCTTTGATTTCTCCTCCTTTGTTTGGCAATTCTTTTTGAACACCGGTAGCAAAAATTGGCCAATTACCATAATTGGGTCACCCCTAAAGACTGTGATAGACACCCAGGGCAACCTACCAGAGAGAATCTGACTTATGGCTCATTATTAGAGAGAGCTTGACAGGTTATTTCAGTAACAGGCAGCAAAGGCAGCAGAGCAAAGGCACTGGGGAGAAGCCGGGGGCCGTGCAGCCGGCGGGGCTGGAGACTCTTCTCAGCCACTGCCAGTCCCTCAATGTCACCACAGGCACTGCTCTGGGGGTACAGGGTGCTCTGTGTAGGGCTGCAGCTGAGCTGTAAATCCAGCACCACCCCTTCTATCCAGAGGTTGGGCGTTGCACATTCAGCTTGGCAAAGTGGTGACTTGTAGGTGACACCAGGGTCCCAAACACCAGAGAGCTCTGCTCCATCCAGATCTGGGCTCTATCTCAGCTTTTGGAATTTTGTTTTAGTGTTACAAGGTTGGCTGCTGGGTTTTGTGATGAGGAGACTGACTACCAGACCCTGGTCCTGGTCCTTGCACTTTTCTGGCCTTGGTATTCTTGAATCAAGAAGGTCATAGAAAGAGAATGTCCTGAGTTGGAAGGGACCCACAGATCAGAGAATCCGACTCCTGGCCCTGAACAGGGCAGTCCCAAGGATCCCACCATGTGCCTGGGAACCAAGTGTTTATCTTTACCTATGTGGAGATGAGTGAATGCACTCACTCTGTAACCACAGCTCATAGGCGGAAAGAAGGAAAAATTGATTTCTTACTGAACTCCTACAAGACTCCTTCAAAAAATCCCAACTCCTGATTTCCCCTCTCCCATGCCGCAGCATTTTGGCCCACCAGCATCAATCCTGGATGAATTTCCTTCCTGGGATCCCTTCCAAGGAAGGATCCTGCTCCCCCTTCCTGCATCACCACTATTAACACTCAGCAAATGCATCTTTATCCAAACCACGAGCAGCCAGACAGCTCCACCGAGGAACATCTCCCTCTCCCCAAGCTGCCGGAGGACTGTGGAATCAGGATGGAACAGATGTTTTAAGGACTTCATAAATCCATGAAGATAAAAAAAAACCACCCACCCAGCACTTTCTAACAACCCCCCCCATGCTGACGGGGCTGGCGCATAGGAAATAAATACAGCCACCCACAGAAATGGATAAATCTCTGTGTTACATTCCAGATATATATATATATATATATATATATATATATATATATATATATATATATATATATATATATATATATATATATATATATATATATATATGTGTGCACATATAAGAATACTCATGTTTTTTAAAGACTAAAGTAGCTAAATTTAGACCACTATGACTAAAGAAATCTTCTTTACTCTCCCCCACCTCTTTTCTCCCTATATTCTGAGCAGCTCCCCCATTGCTCGTGTACTCCTCTGTCCCCTCCCTCCCACGACTGTC
>VWZU01007192.1:414317-434996 GCA_013397095.1 Sterrhoptilus dennistouni | reverse complement strand
GTGACTCCCCAGCTCCCCCCCACCATCATCTCCCCCACTAACTCCTCACCAAACTCCAATGAGTTTTTCTAATTAGAGTAATTAATTTTCTGCCCAAGTTAATAAGACTGTCTGCAGTTCAGAAATAATTTGGCTTCCCAAACACCAATATACCCTCCCTTTCCCTCTCTCTCTCCACAGTGAGTGCTGAGAGGGCTCCTTAATAACTCAAACTCTCTGTTTTTCACCCGATGGTTTTGCATTTTCAGTGTTATTTAGTTTTTCCATTAACACTCCAACACCAGCCTTCCCCTGCCTGGGGGACACAAAAGGGATGTGTCTGACATGCTGGGGATCCCTTCCAAGAGGCAATAAATCCCTTTGGGAATCCACAAGCACCACTCCTCCCATGGCACCAACCGTCAGGGTAATTTCCCCACACCAAGTTTTGCTTTTCCCCCCGGTGAGTATTCTGGAGTTGGGGTTGATTTGGGTGCCTGGTGCTGTAAAAGGATGTTTTGCCATGAGGAAACTCTCCATTATCTCCCCCAGGTAAGGTTTTTCTGGAGATAAGACCCTACAGCACATTCCATGAGAGCCTGAGGAGTCTTTCATCTCTCAGGGACAGATTTTCTGGCATCCCTTGGGGACAAAAAGTGATGCCTCAGAAACACAAACCCTGCAGCCCTCAGGTTCTCCAAAACCCAACCTGGCCTGAATTTCCATGCAGGCACCACACAATATCCAGGATGCTAAACCTGGATAATGTATTTTCCTGGTGGGAAAGGATTCAACAGCGTCACAGGTGCTGGAGCTCCCCGGTGGGGCTGGACCACACGGAGTCAGCATCCCTCATCCTTGAGCCTGAGCATCACACAGCCTCAAGTTCAGAGGTCAGACAGGACCAGTCTCCAGATTTAGCAGCCAAAATTAGATATTAAAGAAAGTTCAGGGGAAAAAAAAAGAAAAAAAAAAAAGTGCAGAATTGTGACAGCACAGGAAAAAATATCTCTGTTTTAAAAGCATTAATGGAGCAGGCAATTCAACAACCTTCACCCGAAAGCACCCAAACACTTCGACTTTATAAAGGAAAATGGTTCGGTGACAATGAAGTTCAACATTTCAGTGAAAAAGGCCTGTCAGGTTTGGAGCAGAGTGAATCAGGCCATCAGAAGAGGCAAATTCACATCAGCCCTGACTCATTGCTGAGGCAGAGAACAGAAGATTTCTGTGGTTTTTATCGTATAAACCTGGAGTGAGAGATTCCAGCTCACTGGGATGGGAGGGCTGGAGTGAGGATTTCACGTCCTGACGCCCTCAGAGCGTCTCCTCCAGGTGAAATTTTGGCTGGAGCCACCCAGAAGGTCAGAGTAGATTAGAGCAACGAGCTGTCCTGGCCTTAATTCCCTGAAATCGGCGTCGTGCCTCTCGCTCCCTCCGCTAATCAAATAAAAGAAAGAAGATAAAATGCCAACCACAAACGAGAGATTTGCAGCTGGGGGATCTAATTCCAGGAGTCTGCAGGCCATAAAAAGAAGGGATCCATTAGCATCCACTTACCTGCCATGATGAAGTGACCGCGATAAAGTGCACAGGATTAAATAAATTTAAGTGAATCCCCTGACGGCATTTTTATGGGATTGAAAGAGGTTTTATCCACTCGCAACCTCTATCCTCGGAGGGAGCTGATTCAATAAAAACCAAACCCACTTCATCTAGCAGGAAGGGAAAAAAAAAAAGACACAAAAACTCCGCAACGTTTACAGAGTCACTAAAGCAGTCAGGGAAAAAAATTAAATATAGGGCAAATCCCTGAGTGGGAGAAATGCGCAGAACTCTGCTGCTACAGCTCAGCTCCATCATTTTAACTTCCAACTTTTAATGCTTTCAGTCTCTGGGGCAGGAGGAGTCGGTCCCTGCCACCAGGCAACTTGCAGCTCCCACAGCATTTGGAGTGGGGGGCAAAAAGGATTTCCCACCCTTTGTTTTATCTCCTGAGATTCCCTCCTCTATCCTCCCTCCAACTCAGCACCTTCACTGCCCCTGGTACTCAGCTCCAAAGCAGCCTGGATATCCAAACTCCCTGCAAGCTCCTCTCCCACAGCCAGGCCAGAAATAGGTCTGGTTCCCATCTGCCCATGAGGATGGGAATTAGTTCATTCCCTGCTCCACTATTTTGTGCTGAGCTCTGCAAAGGGACACGGCTGCTGCAGCCTGCAGATAACATCCCGCTGCTCCCCGAGGATGGAGATGCCATTTGCCATCCAACCGCCTCCATCTGCTGCACAGCCTGTGTGCATCCCAAACACTGCCATCCCAAATACTGCCATCCCAAACACTGTCATCCCAAACATGAAATATCCCAAACACTGCCATCCCAAACACTGCCATGCCAAACATGAAATATCCCAAACACTGCCATGCCAAACATGAAATATCCCAAAAAACATGAAATATCCCAAACACTACCATGCCAAACACTGACATCCCAAATACTGACATCCTGAACACCGAGCATCCCAAACATTGAACATCTCAATCACTGAGCACCCCAAATACTGACATCCCAAACATTGAGCATCCCAAATACTGAGCAACCCGAACACTGAACACCCCAAATACTGACATCCCAAACACTGAACATCCCAAATACTGAGCATCCCAAGTTCTGAATAGCCAAAACACTGAGCATCCTGAATGCCAAACACCTGAATGCCAAGCATCCTAAACACTGAGCATCCTGAACATCAAACATCTCAAATACTGATCATCTCAAACACTGAGCATCCCAAACACTGACATCCCAAACACCGAACATCCCAAATACTGACATCTCAAACACTGAACATCCCAAACACTGAGCATCCCAAATACTGACATCCCAAACACTGAACATCCCAAACACTGAGCATCCCAAACACTGACATCCCAAACACCGAACATCCCAAATACTGACATCTCAAACACTGAACATCCCAAATACTGAGCATCCCCAACTCTAAGCATGCTAAACACAGAGCATCCTCAATGCCAAGCATCACGAACATCAAGGATCCTGAATGTTGAGCATCCCAAATGCCAAGTATCCCAAACTGTGAGCATCCCAAATACTGAGCAACCTGAACACAGCATCCTGAACACACTGCCATCCCAAACACTGAACATCCCAAACACCAACCATCCCACCCCACATCCCAATCCAGAGGGAAAATAACCCTGTCTGGGGCCCCGAGCCTTTTCTCCCGTGTGTCTCTGTGGCCTCAGTTTCCCAGGTGGAAGCGCAGTGAGGAACAGAGGGCACCACCTCTGCCACCTCAGCTCTGAAAGGGAATCTGCTTCCAGCACCAGGGCCTGGGATTCTGTTTGAGGCTGCCAACCCCTGGAAAACCCCACAGACTTCAGCCAGACCAACCCTTTCCTGAAGAGCAATGACACCACTCCAAGTCGTGGCATTTCGCTGTGAGATGAGCAGAAGGAGCAGATCCCAGGATAGGTGTTGGACACCTTTGCTCTTCCAAACAGGGACATTTGGGATCCTTTCCACTCCAAAGATTGAGCTGAAGGTCAGCAGAGCCATGCTGTGCCCTGCCAGAGCCACACATCCCTGTGTCCATCTGCATCCTGCACCTCCAACCCTGTTGAGGAGCATTTGGGATTGCAACCAACCCCACTGCACCCCATTTATCTGCCCCTGCATCTCCCTCGGGATGGATTTCCCTCCCAGCAGGAATCCCAGAGGGGTTTGGCTCCTCCTATTCACATCCATCACCCACCCATCCAGCACTCCCAAATTTATCTGCCCCAAATACGTCATTTAACTCCATCTTTCAGAGCCTCTCCAGTTTCTCCTGAATTATCCACAGGGTTCAGAGCGATGGGGCTGGGGAAGGAAAACCTCCCGTCTTTTAGGAGCTCCAGCAACACAATCCAAAAGCCCACGATGAAAAATAACCCATAAATCTGGACTCAAATAACCAGTGATATAAATTCCTATCAGAGGAAGGGAAATAAGGATTAGAAGCTCCTCGGAACAAAGCCATTTTCCTCTGATGTACATGAGAGTGGGGGAAAAACCATTTTAATTACTGATCAAAAATAAATGACTTGCATTTGCCAAGGCTCTTTTTTTTATTATTATTATTTTCGAAATTACTTTTGTAGAATGACTTAAACTTATTAATATATTTATAAGGAAAGAAAACACCCATAAATGCTTGGAATACTGAGCCAACGAATTAATTAACATCAAATTACTCATGGTTACTACAGCTTGATACTAAACATTGCTCCCCTATTATGTGGAGGATGGACAAAAATCTCTTGCAGCTGTTAATTATTTCAATTATTAATTTTACTTAATAATTCATATCCCTTTCCCGACCCCCTGGAGTATGTTACAGTATCTACATTTCTTCCTCTTCCATCTCCATTTCTCCCTCACTCCACTTTCAGCAAGACAATCCATCACTCCACAAGGTTACCGGCTTCAGAGAGAGGTTGTTTTATTATTATTATTATTATTTTTATTTTATTTTATTTTTTATAATCGACAGTCATTTCCTCTGAGAAACACCCCCAGTAAATACCTGCTCTAGAGAAATGATAATAAATCCTTAAAGGTGAACTTAGCTGCTTTTGCTGCCTTTAAAGAATAAAAAAAGTAATACGTCTTAAAAAAACCTAAACCCACCCTCTGAGAGCCCAAATCCTTCCTAGTACATACATGGAGAGTGAATTACGGGTAAATCCACTTGAAAGTCAAGCAGGGAGGATTTTTTTAAGCACCTTTTAGGCCTGGATTAAGGTTCTCGGCATCGCCCAAGGCTGTGCTCAGCCCATGGACCCTTCCCGAGTGTGTTCCCAAGCCCAGGTGGCAGCAGAGGAAGGGAAACTGAGGCACGAGGAAATGAAATTTCTTTATAAACACTGTGGCTGCCCCTGGATCCCTGTGAGTGTCCAAGGCCAGGGTTTGGAGCATCCTGGGATAGTGGAAGTGCCCAAGGCAGGGGGTGAGATTGGATGAGCTTTAAAGTCCCTTCCAACTCAAACCAGTCTGGAATTCTAGGATTTCCACATCTTCCCATCACACAGAAGGACGTGGAGCTGCTGGGGCAAGTCCAGGGGAGACCACAAAGCTGCTCCAGAGGCTGGAGCACCTTCCCTACAAAGACAGGCTGGGGGAAGGTGTTCAGCTGGAGAGGAGAAGGCTCCAGGAACACTTAGAGCCACTTTCAGTGCCTAAAGGGGCTCCAAAAGGCCTGAAGAAGGACTTGGGACAAGTGATGGAGGGACAGGACACAGAGAATGTATTCCCACTGACAGAGGGCAGATGAAATACTGGGAGGGAATTCACCCCTGTGAGGGTGGTGAGGCCCTGGCACAGGGTGCCCAGAGCAGCTGTGGCTGCCCCTGGATCCTTGGCAGTGTCCCAGGCCAGGTTGGACAGAGCTTGGAGCACCCTGGGAATAGGGAAAGGTGTCCCTGCCCATGTCAGGGGTTGGACTGGATGGAGCTTTAAGGTCCCTTCCAACTCAAACTGTCCTGGGATTCTGTGATTCCCACACCTTCCCCTCCCACGTGTCTCACTGCTCTTCTGAAGGGATCCCTTTTCCACAGGCATTCCTCATTAGGTGAATGCAGCCCTTAAAATACAAAAGGACTAGAAAAAGAAATTATGCAATTGCAGCTTTTTCCTAATTTTCCCTCTTTTCTCCCTATTTTTAAGGCCTCAGCAGCTGCCTTTTGGAGCTTTTGTACTTAACCCCCCTGAATAGAGACTTACTTCAAAGTGAAAAGGAAAGTTGGGATTACAGCAGGACTCCAGAGCATCAGGAAAACTGCCTTGGCTTTGGAAGCAGGTGAAAAAATATTGCATAGAGAAAGGTGTGAAGCTCCTGAAAAAAAGCCCTGCCACCCTCAAAGGGAAAAGCTCAGAAAAGAATGGGATGGAGGGGGGGATTGAAATTTTAAAAATATATATTTTCACATTCCTATACATCTATCTTTCCATGAAAGCATTTAATCCTACAAAAAAACCCTGTTGCATTTGGGGTTGCTGGGGTTCAGGGATGTCACAGAATTTGGGATTGATCTGCAGCTGGTGCCACCAAACCACTCCCTGCTCACGGATGCACACAGCCCTGCACGCTCCCACGTGCCCGAGTTTATCTGGAAATTAATTTCCAGATCAAAAGGAACCTTTTTAATGACAGAATACAAATGGGGGTTGGTGGAGGATGGAGAAAAGGATGAAAAACTTGGCAGCCTTAGGATATTTCTTGCTGTCAAGGCGATCCATAATTCTGATACCGTTTTGGGGAGGAGAAAGGAGGAATTTGGTGTTAACTCTGGGGCAGAGAGTCCCAGATTTGATTCCAGACAGGAAACGTTTGAGGAGAAACAAGAGCTCCACACTCCAGCACACACACAATAAAAGCCTCATCTATTAATCTTCTGCCTTGATGTAGAGGAGAGAACTAAAATGACACTTGATGCTCTTTGCTGATCTCTGGAGGGCAAATCAAATCCCAAATGAGGGGAGCAGCAGCTCCAAGAGTGACACGCTGAAAAATAAACAGGAGGATGGTTGGTTTGGGGTTGTTTCTGGGAAGAGGAGAGGGGAGAGATCTCTTTCAAAACATGGGAGTTTTCCAATTCATCTCCTAAATATGGTGAATAACAAAATCTGATTATTTTGATGGGTGGTCTGAATTATTACCTGGGTGGCCTGGATGGCCTTTACATATTTTCCAATGGGATAACAACAATTTAGAACCTAAATCTGACAGCTGAGGGCCTGATCCTGTTACTGAGCCCCAAAAGTGCCCTTTCCTGGGGATGCCCAAGCGCTTGGCAAGAACAACCCAACCTTCTCTCCCATCTTGTTAGGCAGCAGGTAAAAAAATCAGCCCCATTCTCACCAGCTGGGGAAACTGGGGCAACAAAAATGGGAAACAATTTGTCCATGCTGGCTCAATAATGTGCTTATAAAAGGAATCTGAGACCACTTTTCCCATCTCTCCACTAAAGCTCCCTCCCTCCCCGAGCGGCTCTGAATAACTGTGTCACTTTTCCTGCAATTTGCAGAGGCCACACGCTGTTCCTCGCTTCCCCTCGCTCCCGCTGATTGGCATTTCCATCTCCACGACGTGGTGTTTTTCCATTCTCCCAGGGAAACGTGGATCTTAACAGGCTCCTGGCTTGTTCCTCAACAGTGAAAGGGTTGGAAAGCGGAGGGTAAAGCCCAGCAGGCACAGAGGGAGCAGGCACAGCCCCTGCTTGGACCTGAACCTAAAGAAAATCTGCATTTTCCTCCAGTTTTTTCCCTTTTTTCCTTCTTTTCTTGCAGCACTGCAGTGGGTGATCCCATTCCTGCCATGCTGCTCCCACCATCAACTGGCCACACCCCTGGCTTCCCACCACCTTGGTGATGCAAGGAACCAAACCCTGATGTTTTATCCCCTGGATTAAACCCCACGGCTTTGCCTTTTGGTGCCTGGTACAACCTCACTGCACACAACCCTAAAATAAGAATTACCCCAGAGTTTCGTGCCCCTTCAGCACACCAGCCCCAAACCTGTCCCCAAACAGGGGACAGTGTGCACTGCACCAAGATCATCATCCAAACTGAGCTTTTCCAGCACACACCACAACAAACTGAGCCCACACACCTCCTCCAGAGCCACCTTCCTTTAAGGAAAGGGCTGGGTTTTGTCAGCTGGGTCTTTTTTTTTTTTTATTATTCCCCCTCTTTTTTCCTCTTAGGCCTGAATGGTTTAATGAGCGTCCTTTTGACCTAGGAAACTTAGTTTTAATTTTCATCCCTTTATCCAGAGAACAATGTGTCCTGGGGGCATCTTTGAGCACAATGTACACTTTCATCATCAAAACAAATGCTAGAAATACCCATCTGCCACGGTATCAGAGCGTGTTGGCTCACTGAGCCGGACACCGCTTAGGGGACAAGGGAGGCTTTTACTCTTCTCAAAGTCATGAGTGCTCCCTCTAAGCTCTTTAGAATTAGAGATTCCTGTGGAGACGGGTATTAGAAGCTGCATTTTCTTTTTTTTTTTTTTTTTTTTCCCCGAGTCAGGAGTGATGGGGGATGGAGATTTCTTTGGAGATTTCTGCTCCTCTGGGGGAGAAAATAAGGGAGGATCCTCTGTCACTCATCTCAGGAGGTGTTTGGAGGGTCTCAGGAGCTCGTTGCTCAGAGGAAGGGGTGGAGCAGCAAGCTGGGTCCAAAGTCAAGGACTCAGCTCTGAGCTGAAGGTTACCCAGGGTGGGCAAGTCTCCAGCAGGGCTCCACCTCAGCTTTCTGTCCCCAGAAGGGGGTGGCGACTCTCTCTCATTTATTTTATCACAGAATCTCAAGATGGTTTGGGTTGATGGGGCCTTAAAGATCATTTCATTCCACCCCCTGCCATGGACAGGGACACCTTCCACTATCCCAGGTTCCTCCAAATTCCATCCAGCCTGGCCTTGGAAACTTCCAGCGAAAGGGCAGCCACAGCTTCTCTGGACCTCCCCACCCTCTCAGTGATCCTGGGTCAGGATCTCCAGCTGATGTGCACCAGCTCCACTCAACACCCTCCATTGCCCAGACCTTCCCAATTTCCTCCCCCCAGCATCCCAATATTCATTTCATGCCACAACACTCAGCTTTTTAGGATTTGCCCCTTTCCTCAAACCCACCCTCCAAAGAGGTTTGCCAGCTACAGCCTCGACTCTGTTCCAGACTGGAATAATTTGGAATAAGTTATAATAATAGTAAACATAGTACAAACAACAACAAATCAAACCTGCTTTGTTACTCCCCAGGCACACACATTTGTCTTCCAAGCGACAAAGTAATCACATTTTTGGTTTCTAATTTATGACGCGCATTTCACTTGGTGCCTTGGGGCGTTATCACAAGTCACAGCCCCGGTTCGCAACGGGAGGAATCCAGGCTCTTAAATCCTCACCTCCTTTAGCTCCTCCACCTGCCAACAATCCCAAAGACATCCTTTCCTCTGTTTGAGCTGACTGCAGCAGAGCCCAGGGATGGTATCCCACCTCCACAGGAAGAACTGAGCCCGTGGTAGCATCAGCCCCGTGGAAAGGGGCATCACAAAACCTGCTGAAAGCTGGGCTGTGTTTAATTTCCTAAGGAATTTGCATGGAAAAGCCCGTTTTCACCTATTAGCTTTTATGTTCTCCCTTCAAACAGCTTCAAAACACAATATCCATCATTAGTGTTTATGGGACAGCAGCACACACAGAGAAAACATTGGAATGTGGAAAAATGCAGAGAATTCTTGTTTCTGCCATGGGTTCTTCCCACCAGCCACCAGTCACCCAGAGAGCAGCTGGAACACGTAGGTGAGGACCAGCTGCAGGGAGGGATGAGCAGCCGGATCTCAGGGGAGTTTGGGGAGTGGCTCAGTCTCTTTCCAGCTGAATTTGGAAGGATGGAATGGGAAGGTACAAGGCTCCTGGAGCTGTACTGTTGTACCTGCCCAGCCTCTCCCTCCACACTGAGCAGGCATCAGAGCTTCCAGGAGAGATCTCCATGCTCAGAGCACTTCCATAGGGGAAGACAAGGGTTTTCCCCCTCTTTTGACCAGGAACCCTTTATGCTGCTGGGGTTTTCCCATGGCAGGTGTCAGTCTGTGCACAGCCCAGTGAAGCACAGTCACATCTCCATCACGCCAGAATAAGCACCAAGCCTCTGCTGGGAAAGGGGAAGGAAATGGGATGGGGGCCTGAGATTTCCTCCCCCAAGATAACACTGAGAGAAATCTCTGCTGCAGAGCAGAATAATCACATTTCTTGCCAAGGAGCACAAGCCTTTTGGCAGGTCGGGGATGGATCTCAGGAGCTGACACGTCTCTCTGCCGTCTACAGCTGATGAAGTGTCAAATGAGATGGAACAGAAAGTGAGACCCATCTGGGAAAGCTCCAACAGCCTGATTGATACCAAGAGGAGGAGGAGGAGGGTGAGGTGGCAGGAGCACCACAGGGACCTGCTGCTGGTTGCTCCCACACTCAGCAAGGTGATGCTGAGGGACAGTTTGGAGAAGGCCAGCCCTGAGCATCTCTGTGACTCCTCCTCCTCCTTCTCCTCCTCCTCCTCCTCCTCTCCCGCTGACCAGAGCAGGGAGGGAGCAGCCTTGGTAATTGCCAGAGCAGTCAGCAGTGACAGCAGTCATAGTCCTCAACACAAATAGCAATGATCATTAATTACTGTCCTTATTCATTAGTGTGAGAGGGGGTCCCTGGGCAGGCTCCTCTGGAGCTGACAGGTGGCTCAGGGTCTGTGCAGAAGAGCTGGTTTTAAAAACTCAGATTAACATTGGGTTTTCAGCAGTGCCAGAACAGGGGGAGGAGGGAAATCCGTGCCTCTCATCATTGGCACCTCAAATCTCTGCAGAGTCCCTGGGCCAGGGGCTGAAGTGGGAACAGAAGAGGGATGGAGATGGGCTGGAAGAGCAGTAATTCACCTCGGGGGCACTGGGGAGGTGAAATGAAGCCACAGCCCATGAGATATGGGAGAGTTGGTAAAGGGGACAGAACATGTCCCCTGACCTTGCCCTCTGCATCCCATACAGGGATCAATACAATCAGGGAATTTCCAGCCTGACCCCTGAACTGTCACAATTCCCTCCATCCCAACAGAACATGAGTCACTCCAGAGCAGAGGGTGACCTTCAAGATGTGGGAGATTTCTTTTCCTAAAGGACCTTATGGAATTTAGTCCTGATTTAATGGAAATCTCCTTTCAGCCTAAGAAGAGAACTTTTGTCTGAGAGTCTGGAAAGGCAGGCAATGAGGAAAGGCACAAGATCCACCACACAGCCAAAAAGTCCTGCTCCCTGAAAGGCAGACACACACAGCCACGGGGTGCTGTGTTCCACGATACCCCTTAATAGGATCAGCAAAACAGGGCCAGCATATAAAATACAGCTGCTTTGGAGATCACAAAAAATACTTTAATCTGCAGTGGCTCCTCACCTCTAGGGGCCTGTGAACTGGTACACTCTATCTGCTTATTTAGCTGATCCTGTTAAAAAGCTATCAGAATAAAGCAGAGAGGGGAAAAAGAAAGAGAAATCTTCGTTGTGTGAACTGAGCCAGAGAAAACTTTCCCTCTAGCAAGACTCTGGCAAAAATCCCAGTCCCACTCCACTGGTGCTTTGAAATACAAACACGAAGATCCTAAAGAGCATTTCCCATTGCCCCGGGGCTCACTGCCCACGGAGAAGTCCTGGAGATGCTCCTTGGAGGAGCAGGGATGATCTTCACAGCCTGCACAAGAAAAAGTTTGGAGATAAGGCAAGAGGGAGGTGTGAGGAAGCAGCACCGCCACAGGGAAGTGTCCAGGTGAGCGCCTTGGAAGGAATAAAGCACCACAGATTTTGTATCTGACCTGGAAGTGAAGCTCCCCCATCCCCATCCCTCTGTCAGAGCTGGAGTGCAGAGCCTGAGGGCAGTGGCAGGAAGGTTTTGTCACGTAGGAACATCAGGAGAGCTGGGAATGGGGGAGTTGCTGCCACACTGGGGAGGGATGCTCACCACAAGCCTGATAGAGACATCACCCAGTGACTGCACACAGGGGAGAGGCAGGAGCTGCCTCACATGGAGCTAAAACCAGGAGGAAACACCACAAATAAAGGAAAACACAAAGGGAAGGCACAAAACCAGCTTTTGCTTGCCTTGAATAAGTTATCCAGCTCTGGTGGGAGGCAGGAGGGGCAAATTCCTGCTCTATAAGGGCCTGCTGCCTACCAGGTTTTCTCCAGCTGCTGTCATCCAGCTCCTACCAACCTGCTGTCTGGACTCTTTTACTCAGGATCCGTAGTTTGGTCAGGTTTACACATCAAAGGCAACAAAGCAAAGAGCTGAGTGAGGTGTGAGAGGCTCAGCAAGGTGAGGGGGCTGCCAGAGCCCTACACAGGCCTGGGATCATTTCATGGGAAAACAGAGCCACTTCTCCAGCATCTCCTGCTGCCCTGCATGGAGCCCAGCAGCAAATTTCAGGAGAAGAAAAAAAACAAAAGGCAAATCCCAATGGGCCCATACAGGATTCTCTAATTTCCTGTGTGGAAATGGGATCTCCAGGCTAAAGGACCAGAAAAATGTGAAGGGATAAAAGTCCATTCTGCATAATTCCTGAAAGAGGAGAAAGCCTTATCCCCTCAGACACATTGGACAACACCCAAACATGGCTTCGAGCCCTTCGTATCACCCTGACAAAATCCTCATGTTTCCCGCTTGGATGGAGTCCAGGAGCCTCAGGCCCAGACCTGTGTCAGCAACTTCTGCTGCTCACAGGCAATATTCCAGCTGATCATATTCCTGGGACACTTTGGAGAATCAGAGGGACCCACCCTGAAACCATCAGCACACCAGCAAACAAACTTCATCCTGTTTGAATCCTTAAAATCAATAAATCTGCCTTAAGGAGAAGGTTAATAGCAATATTTCAGGACAAGTGAGGTTTTAGGGCTCAGCTTGTCTGGTATGACCCTAAATCCCTGAAACAGGGTTGGAATTGGCTTTTAAATGTAACCACACTATTCATGCAGGGAGATACACTGCAGAACATCCAGCCTGGCCAGGGAGTGAGCAGGACTCATCCTGCCTGGTGCTGTCCCCATTCCTGGGCTGGGATGGTGGGAGCTGCTGCTGCTGCTGGTGCTCAGAGCCAACCCAGCCCTAGTTGGTCCCCCCAGATGAGGCTGAAATGGAAAATCCTGCAGGCCTGGCACTCACCACACACCACGTGGGAGCCGGGGATGGCAGCACTGCTGCCTCCAGCCCTGACCTTTATTTTCCATTAATGGACCCGGGTGAGTGTCGGCTGTGTTTGAAGCCGCATAAAATGAACTGAAAATAAGAGGGATAAACAGCAGCAGTTAAGGCTCTTTCCCCACTCCCACACTCTCCCTGCCTTTTCTTTTCTTTTCTTTTTTTTTTTTTTTTTTTTTTATTCTTTCCTGGAGCAATGCTGAACCAACTGTAGCAAAGTTATTGACACACAACGAGGTGCTTGCAGGCACAGCTGACTTGTTGGGAACCAGCTCCCTGCTGGCTGCCGAGGCAGGGGAGACAAACCCAGAGGAAAAGCAGCTCCACGGGGGGAGCTCTGCGAGCCCCCAGATGTCATAAAGCATCTGGCTCCAGTGTGAGCAGGACAGAGCCATCCCATCCCCCTCCGGAGAAAAATGGAATGAGGAATGAAGTGAGGATCACTACGGCTGGAAAGAGAAGCCAAGGAATGGGAAAGCAATGATGAGAGTTGATTAACTTAATGCTGATATTCCGTGCCCTGAGCAGGTGTCATCCATCCAGGGATGCAATTTCCCACCCTAATTGAGGTATTTCGTCCCGCCCTCCACTCTTTTAGGGTACTGAGCATCACCTTTTTGGTGCAGCCAATGAAGAAAAGACAATCCTCTTTATTGTTACAGTTCAGGACAGTTCATGTAACAACACATAGAATTCTGATTTCTTCAGAGGGCTCAGAGCAAAGTTTATTGAAAGGCAAATTCTTTTATCCAGTATTTGGGTACAATGATTGGTCCTTTAGGGCACCACCTAGCAGTAAACAAGTTGGAAAAACACCAAGTGTCAGGAGGAGGAGGAGATCTACAGGGGTTGTTTATAGGGATTGTTTTGGGTTCCTCCTCACCATTTCCTAGACCAGCTTTTCTCACAGGCTTCAAGTCACTGCCTGGAGTCTATTTTCTGACCACTGTCAATTCCCACACCTCTTTAAGAAGAAATTCTTCCCTGGGAGGGTGCTGAGGCCCTGGCGCGGGCTGCACAGACGAGCTGTGGATGCCTTGAACACTTCCAAAGACACCTGGAAGTTTTCAAGGCCAGGTTGGACAGGAATTGGAGCATCCTGGTCTAGTGGAAAGTGCCCCTGCCCATGGCAGGGGATGGAACTGGATGAGCTTTAAGGTTCTTTATAACCCAAACCATTCCATAATGCAGTGATGATTCTCACACACGGTGCCCATAAGCCCCACACCAAGGAAGGAACAGCAGCTGGAGGGTTCCAGTAGGAAACAGCACCACCAGGAGGGCTGTCATTTGGGCTTTTCCACACCCAGATTGTCATCAGAGGGAAACAAGCCAGCCCAAAACTTTTAAAAACATTAACCTTCGCTGGTATTTGCAGAGCAAACAGGGAATTCACACAAATTAAATGGCAATGTGTTGCTTCCGTCTGCTATTCCAGTTTTAGGAATGCAAGTTTAGGATTCCAGTGCATGCTGTGCTAGGCTGCTAACCCTTTAATTCCTTAAATCCAAGCTCATCGCACAGCCAGGCCTTTAATTTAAATTTCTCTGGATAGCTGCCCCATGTTTAATAAATAACTATTGACTATTTAAAGAGCACCTGGGCTGAGGTTTCCCACCTCAGGCTGGGTACACACGTACAAACACACAGTGCCTATTACTGCCTTATTAAACCTTAGTCCTAGGCAAGAGCTTAATAGCCACTTGCTATTTAATTAGCCAGGGAGTTCAGGGCTTATTGGGGGAAAAAATGTAAATACCAGCAGGACTGTAGCTCTGACAGCCCTGGGAAATGGCTCTTCCTTTCCTTTTGCTGTCCACAGAGGAAATGGCCCTCCATGGCCAGCATCAAGGACTGATCACAGAATCCCAGAATGGTTTGGGATGGAGGCAACCTCAAACCTCATCTCCATTCCACCCCCTGCCATGGGCAGGGACACCTCCCACTATCCCAGGTTGCTCCAAACCCTGTCCACAACCTGGCCTTGGACACTTCCCGGGATGGGGCATCCACAACCTCTCTGTGTGACCTGTTCCATCATCTCAGAGATGTGGGGAGGACAGCATGGTGCCTCCAACTGTCTCCTTTGATTCAGCATGGTGGGGGCTGAAAAAACAGTGAAAAATCCCCAGGCCACCACCCATGGGGCCACCACCATAACCAGGACAGGGGGATCTCCCACAAAAATAGCCACTGAACACCCATCTATACAAAAATCCAGCTCAGAGTTGTCACCTGTGTCATTTGTCTCACCAAGACCACTCCTAAACCCCCGGGGGAGCACTTTACCTCCTGTGCTTTGTGCTTTGTGTGACTCCCCTTCCCCCAGACTCAGCATTCCCATCACTCACACTGCATGCCAGATAGTCAAAGGTAAGCTTCCATCAGGATCCAGGAGGATTTATCTCCATGGGCTCCCATTAAGGGTAATAAGATGAAGGCAATCAGCCTCATACATTCCACTTTGGCCAGTATAAATTCCTTCACTTCATCAGATGTCTGCAAGGAATGAGCAGGGATGGAAGAAAGAAAAAGAAGGGGGAGTAGAGGATGATAAAACACTCCCAGGCTATTTCTAGCTTTGCTTTTGTTGGGAAGGTGGTTGGGATTAGAATTGTAAAATCACAGACTGGTTTGGGTTGGAAAGGACCTTAAAGCTCATCCAGTTCCACCCCCTGCCCTGTGCAGGGACAGCTCTCACTATCCCAGTTTACTCCAAGCCCCATCCAACTGGCCTGGAACATTTCCAGGGATGGGGCAACCACAACTTCCCTGGGGCAACCAGTGCCAGAGCCTCCCTACCCTCACAGAGAACAATTCCCTCCTAACATCCCACCCAACCTCTCTCTTGTCCATTTAAACCCATTTCCCTTCATCCTGTCACTACACGGACACAGCAGACTCCAGCAGGGAGGGTTCATATTACACCCTGTGGCAGCATTCCCCTCTCCCACATTCTGGGGTGGATCAGGGGTTGTTTGGGCCGTTTCTTTGCCCAGGATTTCTCAGCTGCTCGTTTGCTCCATCCCAGTGGACGTTGCCATCTGCCAGCGCGTCACCCGACGGGAGGTTTTTGTCAGCGCCACGGTCGGCGTCACTGTGAAGGTGACACTTTCCAGGGGGGCTGGCTGTGGTTTGTATCCTGCTTTCAATTTATTCACGGAGCAGCTTAAAATAAATAAATAAATAAATAAATAAATAAATTATTAAAAAAAAAAAAATTCAAACGCAACTGGAAGAGACTTTGTAAAAACAGTCATTACAAAACTCGAGGATTTCTGATGTTTTTATTGTTCCAGTGAGTCCCAGAGATAGCAGCTGAAATCAGGGCCCTGCTGTGCACTTCACAAACAGGCAAAAACCGTGCCTCCCTTCAGGAGAGGGGCTGTTTGCTCTGAGTTGCAGCAGGCAGAGGAGATTCAGTGCTAAGCTGAACGTCAGATGTCTTATCAGGCACTCACACCGAGAGATGCTGACTCTGAAACCTGCTGATGGGGAGCTCAAAGTCATCGTGGTGTTTGAGTCGACTTGCTCAGCTACTCTCTGGCTGTGCCTCCCTCATCCTTCTGCTTCCTCTCCAAGTAACATTCCCTTAGCACCCCAAAAACAGCCCAAAAAGGGCAGTCAGACACCATCAATCCCATAAATTAACCTGCACAGAGCTGAGTGGGACATGATTAGCACAGCCCAATATCCTCTGCATCATCAGGTTCTCCTCCTCCTCCCTCACTGGCTGGACACAGGGGCTGGACAATCTCTGCAAAGCTCCAGTGCCGTTGAGCCAAGCCACCACTCTCCTGACATGACATTTGTTATCCCTAATTACCAACTTGGCTTCATTTTAAAGTCGTTTGCACTGATTACTCTGACTGCTGCCTTGGGTAGTCAATGACTTAGATTGACTAATCACAGTGAACAGAGAGATATTTTAAATGTATATATATAATATATTCACCTAAATTCCTTCAATGTCCTGCTTTGCTGCATCTTGGCTTAAACTGATGCCCGCTTGTTCCTCTAATCTGACACGAACTCAAAGAGTCTCGTGGCATCAATCCGCTCAATTCCCTTCAGAAATGTGTAAGCCCTCAACGAAGCCCCTTCTTAATCCCCTTTTTGCCAGTGATTACAGAGCTGGTGTCTCTAACTCAGCCTGGATCAGAGTCCCCACGTCCCCACCGAGCTGCCTTTTGTTCACATGGCTGTGCTGTGTCACTCCTGCAGAGTCACCCAGCACACGGCCACCTCCCCTGGCGTGGTCTGGGATGGGGCCTTAATGCATTTACAAACTGCTCAGCCTTTGGGGAAGTTTGGATCCACATATTCAAGAGTTTCAGGCAAAGCAGCAGACAAGAGAATGGTAATTTAAGCTCAAAAAAGGACAAGGAAGTTGAAATTCTGAATTCAGTTCCTGATTGTGGCAAATCCTCAGCAGAAGATAAATTCCCTGGATATAAGTGCTGCTTTGAAGAAGAAGCTCAGCACTTCCACTCTCACTTTATCCTGCATTTAAAGTCATGTTGCTGTGCAGACACCCCATTCCTTGCTCTGGAGGCAATGTCAGCTCTCCTGAGCTCACTCTGAAAAGTCATGGATACCTCTGGCCCCAGGGCCTGCACTGGGACTTGTCACAGAATTACAGCACCATGGAATGCTTTGGGTTGGAAGGGGACTGTTAGTTCTGGTTTCTTTTTCTCTGCTGAGGTCAGGATTAAGACATGGGAAATGTTGGGTTTGACTTTGGACTTGGATGTTTATTGTTTCTTATCTATGTACAGTCTCATGAGCTGTGAGCTCTAACTAGCAAGTTAGAGAAATGAGGTAAAATGGAGTTCTTTTAACTCTTTCTGAGGTTATTTAAGCACCAAATACCCAATAATGAGGTGACACCTACATTATTTATATTTCTGACCCAATAATGACCACCCAAGGCCCACAATGAGGACATTTTTCACCCAGTTAGGGAAAACCACCCAAATCCACGAAGAAGAAGGAAGAAGAAGGTGAAGAAGAAGGAGAAGAAGAAAGACTCAGACAATGCCCAAAGGCCTCCACCTTGACTCCCATGCATTACTATTACTATACACCAAAACTCCAAAATCTAAGTTCTCAGAATTCCAACAGGGAACCCTAAAGATCCACCTCGTTCCAACCTTTTGCCATAGGCAGGGACAAATTTTCACTGGACCAAGCTGCCCAGAGCTCTACCCAACCTGGGCCTCTCCCTTCTCCTTCCACATCCCTGGTGTAGGTGGGAACATCAGGGCTGTGTGACCAGGAGGAGACTGCAGGGAAGGCTCTGAGGATGGACGGACAAACAGCCGGGCTCTGCCTGGGCCAGCCTGCAGCCTCTGCCTCCTGCTGGGATGGATTGCGGTGCTTTAACATGCAACAGACTCCTTCCAGCCTTGGCACCGGGAGGAAAAGCAGCTGCAGGAGCCGCGGCCAAACTCTCGATGGGGAAGGAAACACGCCTCAGGCACAGGTCGTAAACACACAGGCGGAGAGGCTGCTCCGGGGAGGAGCGATTCCAGCTCGGCACAGCGAAGGAGAAGAAGAGCAAACAAATGGCTGACCAGCAGGAGCCTGCTCTGCCCACGGCTGGTGGGAGCCAGGAAAGGGCTCTGCCCAGCACTGCCAGGCAGCTGCTCCCCGAGATGCTCCCCAGGCATCCAAACCCCCTGTGGTACCGGCATCAGGTGGAAGAGGAGGAGGAAGGAGAGGAGATGGTGCTGCTTTGTTGTTCCTACAAGGATGCTCTGTGTGTTTGCACAGTGCAGAGGTGGAAGGAAAAGCAACCCACACCTATAAGGAAAATCCCTGAGGATCCAGCCTGGGGATACAGTGGAGATGCCCTGGGATGTGCAGGGGTGGCACAATGCCCATGGGAGGTGCAGTGATTTCCCACACAGCAGGTTGAGCAGGCCAGGGTAAGTCCATGCCTGGCAGCACTGGAGCAATCCTCTCACCCTTTCACCAACCAGCCTTTCACCGTTCCCATTTCCAACCCCATCAGCACGTCCCAGCGCTGCAATGAGTTCTGTCCAGCCTCAGACACCTGCAGGTGGGGTTGGAGGGGACTCTGGGTGAGCCACAGGTCTGGGGGGATCACAGAGCAAGGGAGGGAGGAGAAGAGCAGGAGGGCCAAGCTGAACCACCTGCACAGCCAACGCATCCTGGACTGAGGGTGCTCACGTTCAGGGAAAGAGTTGCAGCTGCAGAAATTGTGTTCTCTCAAGTGATCTCTTCTTTTTTCCCAAATCTTCAGGAAAAAAAATGCTGGGATGAGGGCCAGGAGGATGGTGGGGTGAGAGAGGGGAGGATGATGGGGTGAGGGAGAGGAGGATGGTGGGATGAGGGAGGGAAGGATGGGAAGGTGAGGGAGGGGAGGATGGGAAGGTGAGGGAGGGGAGGATGGCGGGGTGAGGACCACAGGCCTTTTCCACAGCTCGTTTTCGCCATCTAGTGCTCAGCTCCCTCTTCCATGGCAAACCCGCCTAAACCACGGATTATTCCACAAGTACGGAGCTGTGCAGAATAAAACCCCGCATTTCCAAGTCAGTTCAGATCTGGCCCCTGTGCACCTGAAACCCCAGAGCACGAGATGGTCATAAATTATCATATTTGGGTCATTTTGGGGAATTTTTTTTGCAAAAGAACAAAACTGAGCCATCCCAGATTGGCACAGAACAGGTCCAGAGAGAGCACAGAGTTTTCACTCCATGAAACCTTGTTTTCTCCTGCTGCTTCCCGTGCTCCTTTTCCTTGGCTTTGAGAGATCACTGTGTGTGCCTCAGTTCCCCCAAGCAGAGGGAAACATCTCTCTTTAACAACACAGAGAAAATTATTTCTCTTCATGCCTCATCAGTATTCTGGGAACCGCAAGGGAGGGAAGTTTGCCAACACCTTTTTGAAGGGTAAACACCTGAATACAGGATGTTTTCCATGAGATCCAAAATGCACAGGAAAATGCAAAGGAAAAGCAGATTTTGATGTCCATCATCATGTCCCACCTCAACCTAGACATTTGCTAGCTCAAAAATAATACAATTGATCAGAAAAGCACAGCGAATCCAACTGGAGCAGGTTGTCCAGAGAGCTGCTGGACTCTTCATCCCTGGACTTGTTCAAGGTCAGGTCAGACAGGGCCTGGAGAAACCTGGTTTGGTCTCCCTGCTCATGGCTAAGGGGATTGAATTAGAGACCTTTTAAGGTCCCTTCCAACCCCAACTATTTTACAGTTCTGTGATTCCCCAGTGGAGAGGAGCACCATGGATGCTCTGAGGTGAGCAGGGAGAACAGTCCCAGCCCCATGAAGATTCACAGAATCACCAGGTTGGAAGAGACCTCCAAGATCACCAAGTCCAACCCAGCCCCGACACCTCAACTAAACCCTGGCACTGAGTGCCACATCCAGTCTGTCCTTAACCACATCCATGGATGGTGACTCCAAAACCTCCCTGGGCAGACCATAGTATTTTATTACCATTTCTGTAAAAAACTTTTTCCTGATATCCAACCTGTATTTCCCTTGGCGCAAAGGAAACGCAAAAAGCTGCAGCAGGAACCATACAAGGCAGAAAATGAAGAACCGGAGCTCGGCTCAGCACTCCAAGCCCGTTTCTCTCTCTGTGGGGTTGCTCAGCTGCTGCAGGCAAGGCGGTGCTGCCTGGGGGAGGGTGGTCCCCAGCAGCCCCTGATGTTCCCAAAGTGCCACCAGGCTGCTCTGCCGTGCTGCAGGAGGGCATTGCCATCTGCTGACAGGCTGCAGCCCTGCAGGCTCCTGCAGCAAGCCCTGCCTGCTCCTGCTCCTGTTCCTGCTCCTGCTCCTGCTCCTGCTCCTGTTCCAGCTCCTGCCCCTTCTCCTGTTCCTGTTCCTACTCCTGCTCCTTCTCCTGCAGCAAGCTC
>VWZU01007192.1:321532-405602 GCA_013397095.1 Sterrhoptilus dennistouni | reverse complement strand
TCCCTCTCTTTCCATCCCTCCCTGGATTCCTCTCCCTTTCCCCCTCCTTCCATCCTTCCCCAGATTCCTCTCCCCTGAGTTCTCCTTCCATCTCTCCTCGGATTCCTCTCCCCACACTTCTCCTTCTATCCCTCCCCGGATTCCTCTCCTTTGCCTTCTCCTTTGCCTTCCATTCCTCTCTGGATACCACTCCCCTGCCTTGTCCCTCCATTCCTCCCTGAATTCCTCTCCCCTTCCCTCTCCCCCCATCCCTCCCCAGATTTCTCTCCCTTGCCTTCTCCCTCCATCCCTCTCCCCAGGTACCTCTCCCCCGCCTTCTCCCCAGCCCCACCACATCCCCCAGATCCTTTTCCCCAGCTGCCGCCGTGAAAGGCACCGCACTAGACAAAGTTGTGTTGCAAAGTAATTGCACCTGAAAGGCAGAGCCAGCGCTGCGCCCAAACACCGGGCGCCGCCTCTTTGAAATCTGGGAGAAGAGCTCAGGAATACATTGGGAATAAAAACAACAAAGAAGAAAATTGGGACAAGCAGCGCTAATACAGTGGAGGTGGGAGCAGGCAAGAGCTGGAGAGCGGGGGTGGGATGATTCTCCTTATTCCCACGTGAAATCTATAGACATATATATAATATCTATACAATTTTAATATTTTTTTAAAAGATGTTCCTGCTTTTTTTTTTCCCCTCATTAAAATCCAGCCTCATTTCAGCTGCTCTACTGTTACCTCCAGAGAAATCCAAACCGTGGTTGTGGCTCACAGAGATGTCCCTGAGACAGTTTTGAGACATCTCTTTCAGAGTGACCTGGTACAGAAAGACTGAACTGGCCAAAACTCACACAGCCAAACCCCTGCAGAGTGACATAGATGAACAATCCAAATCCTCCTTCCCAATTTTTTAATATATATATTTATTACTATTATTTTTTTAAACCCCTTAGGGTGCAATTCTTGGGATTGACATTTCTTCTGGCACTGGGCTCTGGGCTGGCAGGCACCCACAGGCAGCAGTGGCAGAGGGATGATTAATAGCAGCAGACAGGGACACCCAGGAAATCTGTGCTTCCCCCTGGAAATCACCCTCCTGCTCCACTTCACAAAGGTGATCCTGCTTGGAGCCCAACATATTATCCCCATTTCTTTCTCTAATCCCTTTTATTTTGTTTCTTAAATCACCTCACTTCAGTAATAACTTGGAGAGATGTCTTGGGATGCCAAATAACAAAATGCATTTCCGCAGCAGCTTCATAATTAATGTTTGCATCGTTTATCTTTCATGGAAAGATTATTCTGACTAACGAGGTTCTGGGCCACTAATTCATTACAGTGCCTTGTCACTTCCTGCTCCTTCTTATTACCCAGAAATAGACTCATTAGTCAGAGTGCAATGACAGGGAGAAATTGTGTTCGTTAATTTAATTCCTCTTCTCTCCCTTTCTGGGTCGGTGTTTGTCCGAAATCAGGGATTAGAAGAGAGGGAGGAAACGGCACCTGTTGCGGTGCTCGGTGCTTCCCCCGAGATTTCCATCGTGTCTGGGGGGAGGAAGCCCAGTCCATCCCAGTCCATCCCCTCTCTGCAGCAGCAGACACACGCAGGGATTCCTCATCTGCCAGGCTTTAGCCTCAAAGCTTTCCCAAGGCCTGGGAAATGTTGGATTGAAGTTGAATTTTTCCCATCGGCCACACTCAAGGGATGGAGGGAACCATCTACCCCTGGCTTGGCTGGAGCTGGAGCAAAGCAAACCCCCTCCAGGTCCGGCTGAACCCACCCCCTTTCCACTGATCCCTACAAGAAACTCTGTTGCCCCTGACTTTCTTGCTTTCGAGTGTTCGAGTCTTTGCAGCCCCGTTCTCGTGCTGCTTCACATAAACAATATTGTATTCTTAGAAATTATCTGCATGTTTTGCATAGCTGTTCTCTGAGAGAGAACCTAATTGAAAGTAAGAGGGACCAATCAGGTCAGGAGGTTGTGACCTCCTTGGGCCAACCTTGGCCCTCTGTACAAAATGTATATAAGTAAAATTGGAGTCAGATAATAAAGAGCCTTCCATGTTTGACATGCTGCTGCCTGCCGTCCTCTGGGAGGGTCCCCACCCACGTCGCAACTTGTTGCCCCTCTAAGTGCAGGGGTAACAAAACTGCCCTTCCTTCAGGGATTTCCCACCTCGGTGTGATGGAATCACAGCTCCCTTGTAATAATAACTTCATGATTATCCATTTCTCTTTCTGTTATCGCTCACTGCCCTGCTCCGGGGGGCATTTCCAGCTGGGCATCCCCAAAAAGCCACAAGAATCACGGAATATCCTGAGTTCAGAAGATTTTCAGTCCAATTCCTGGCTGTTCAGGACACTCCAAGAATCCCATACTCTGTGCCTGGGAGGATTGGTTAAATATTCCTTGAACTGGGAGCCTTGGAGCCGTGACCATTTCCCTGGGGAGCCTCTTCCAGTGTCCGAGAGAGCTTTTCCCCGAGCAGCAAACACAGGGAAAAATAAATAATTGGCCAAGGAGAGGGAAAATCCATCCCAAATGAGAAAGGACAACAGTCAAGGCTGGGCAGGAGTATCCAGCTCATCCTTCCTCATGCAAGTCAGAGGTCCAGGGACAGGCCGGGGAAATTAGAAAAGGAGCAAATGCTCTTTTATCCTCTCCAACGTGTCCCAAACCCCGAGCAATTGGTGTAACACCTGCAGCATTTAACACATTTAATACAGATTTAATGCCCAGCAGGGCACCGTGACAGGGAACCGGCTCAGAGGCGTCTGCTGCCAGCACCGCCCAGCAGGGAAAAGGTTAAAACCCCTCGGATTTACACGGGTTTGGCAGCTCGTCCCCGCTTTTCCTACAGGTAATTACAATAATTGTGGGGTGTAAACACTTTATGGAGATCAAAAACAGGGGGGGGATGGTGTGAATGGAAGAGGGATGAGAACAAGCAAGATCAAAGGAAACAATATTAAAATCTATGTAGCACCACTTCCTAATTCCTGTCAAGTCTGAGAGCAGCCTCGGTGCTGCCTTCACCCCCCAGCCCCATAAACTCCCACTTTTTTTTTGTTAAATCATACACAAAAACCACCATCCAGCCCCAAACCTGGCCCTTTAATATCCCTGACACCAAACCACTGATGGATCCGCACGCACGCTCATCGTTTTTTTGGAGGGAAGAAATTGCTTAATTTCTTGCTTTTCCAAGTAGCTCTGGAGCTTGGGACTGCTTTGACTTTGCGGTCCCTCCCCATCAGTGATGCTCTAATCTGCACTCGGCAGGAGGATCCGCTTTTCCCTGCGGGATCGCCTATTAACAGTTGACGTTCAGTTTAAACAAAGCCTTGAGATTGTCCAAATATTTGCCTCAAACACACTTTGTGTTTTGCCTCTCGGGGGTGTTCCACTCTGGTTTCCCCATCCATCCCGGGTCTCCCAGGCAGGGATGCATTCACAGGGATGGATCTCGAGTATCAGCAGATAAACCTCGAGTTTACTCATGGACTCCCTCCCTATCCCTGAAACAAAACATCAAAGTGAAGGGGAAATTATCTTCTTGGAGCAAAGTGGGGTTTTAAGTAATTTACTTTTGATTTTTCCTTCTATTCTGCAAATCCGAGCAGGAGGAAAAAAAAAAAAGAACAGCAAAGTTCAACACGGAAATAAAAACACTTTTTTCAAATCCTCGTTTTCCTCGCAGCTCCCCTGAAAAAGGTTCGATTTATACTTTTAATATAACTAATTATTTGTAGGAATGTGCTTCAGCTTCTGCTTTGTCTCCTCCCCACACCTCCACCCCTGCTCCTCCTAAAACCCCCACACTGGAGCAGCAAAACACGCTTGGAAAAAGGGGTTTGAGACACTTCCCCTTGGTAAAGAAAATAAGCAGCTGAAAAACAAGAATGTGGCTTAAAAAAAATTCCCCCCCGCCACAGCAAGCTGCTAATGAAGAACAGCAATCCCTGAGAGTCCCAGGGAGCTGCTCATCCCTGCAAACCTGGGGTGGGACTTCATGGAAATAACAACTTCCTATAGAGCTGGGATCTCCACGGCCTCTATTCATTATCTTCCAGCCTCTTTTCCTCGTTCTGCCTTCCATTTGAGTCAAAAAAATGTAGATTTCCACATGTTTCTCTAGGCTGGGCTCTGGGATAACCCTTGGAGCATCAGCACCAGAGTGCTCAGGGTGGGATTCACCCTGTGGTCAACTCGGTTATGAGGAGCAGAAATGGAGATGAAAAAAATAAAGAAAAGAGCTGACAACAAAGATTACAACCCGCTGCTCGGCGCTCCAGAGGAACGCTGGGAGGAGGGATGTGCTGCTGTTTGCTGAGGTTGGGGTTTTTGCTGTTGTTTACAGGTATTTTTGTCTCTCCCAGACTCCCAGCTCGGCCCTGCAGCCTCATTCCTGCTCAGCAATGTCCCGTCCTCCTCAAGCACACGTGGCTATAAAGTCATCTTGCTGCAGAGCAAAATGGAGCAGGAAACCATAATTCTTCCCCAGCCACTCCTGGACTGTGCCCAGGGTATTTGCTGCTGTAATTCAGGTTTGTCTTGCCAGGCCAAATCTTCAGGAGAAGTCAGCACACTCGCAGGAGATCAGCCTGGAACGGCCCCCAAGAAATTACCTCATTCCTGCCATCAGCAAAACCAGATCCCAGGAAATTATCCCAGATATTCCCACTGTGTGGTGTCCACAGGCAGCAGCCCAGGAAGACAAGGGTTAGGAGATTTTAGGGACGGGAGGGATGCACAAGGAGATGCAATAGATATTCCAGGAGCTCAGAGAACACTTCCATGTGCTGACAGGATCCACTCCCACATCTGTCGTGCTTTTCCCCACACCAAAGCACCAAAACACCATCCAAAGTCAGTAATAAGAGGCTGTAAAAACACCAATGAGCCATCCTATCCATACACTCAGCCCTCAGCACATCCACTCCACCCCAGTCACAGAGTAGTACCCAAAACCAGGAGTGAACCCCATGCCCACAGTCCTGACTGCCAGCACGAGCATTTCTTCCCAACACCACCAACCCCTGCTTCCCTACAGCAGTTGGGAAGGCCCCTCCTGAGGATTTTCCCTATGATTTTCTCCAAACTGGACACACCTGAGGATTTTGGGATTTAGGCTGGATGTCCCCCGAGGGCTGCACCCCTTCCCTGGACTGGTGACAGTCCCTGACCTACCTGGACAGCTTTTGGATGCCTCTCTCCTGGTGCCACTGGCTGCTGTGCCTGTGTGGCTCCTTCCCTGCATGTCTTATCCCCCTCTCTCTAAAAAAAAAAAAAATAATCCAACTTTGCCTCAAGGATAAGTAGAATAAAATGTCACTTACCTATTAGGGGGGAAAAAGAGAAGAAAGAGGGAAAGTATTACACACGTATTCTTTGAAATCAGGTCAGCTTAAGGCTTTGAAATGGCAAAAATTGAAAGATATTTTCCTCCCACTTCCCTTCCTCTCTTTTTTTTCCCAACTCTTTTAAAGGACTCTCTACTTTCAAAGGTTTTCCAGAGTCCAGTTTTCCCTCTGATATGGCTGGGGTTTTTTTCTCTATGCTCCTCCTGTCCCACCTGTGCTGCTTCTCCCCTGAGGGGGTGAAGGAAAGAGCTGGAGAAAAGCAAAATAACAAATAAAGGCTGTGAAAGCAGAGACTTGCAGGATGGTTTAGTGTGGAAGGGACCTTAGAGATTTTCTAGTTCCACTATCCCAGGTTGCTCCAAGCCTGGTCCAACCTGACCTTGAACACTTCCAGGGATAAGGCATCCACAGCCTCCTGTTCCATGGAGAAATTCATCTTTGGGGGCTTCATCTTCGCACATCTCAGCACATCCCATGCCAGGGATGGGAAATCCAAGCACAAGGGGAGCTCTGGAAATCTCCCCACTCCTCCTGCAGCTCAGGACTCAATTAAGAGCTTTCTCCAGCTCATTCCTGAACAATTTAAGGCAAATTCCCCGATCCTCCTCCTTTCCAGTGCTATCTGCAGCCTAACAGGCCGTATCTCTAAGGAAAGCTGAGTGCCAAAAAGAGATATTTGTTATTAAAGAGCAGTTTTATCGTTCCCCATCCATCTGCCTGCCCACCTTTACAGCACATATATGAGCTACATATAGAAAACCTCAAATGCAGGAATATACAGGAAGGGAGAGAAATTTATCCCAAACAGGAAAGGGGAGAAATTTGGTCTCATCCCTCCTGATCCCCCTGCAAAAGCCTCTCCAGCCCCATGAGATGCCTGGAGGGGGATGCTGAGGGTGCATTTAAATTAAATGGTGGTTACTAATTCAGGCTGACAATTCCCCCCTGGAGCAGAGGGAACAGCTGGAGCACCCCTGCATCCATCCATATGCCTGTGCCAAGTGCAGGGCTGCAGCAGCAGTGACAGGGACAGTCACAGCACAGAGCAGAGCACGTCCTGCTGCAGCCTGGGCTCCTCTGCAGCTCTCCATCCTCGGCCCTGTTCCTTCCTGGGCAGGCTGGTGTTGGTTCAGAACCCCTCCTGCCCCAGCCTGGCTCAGCCCATCGCTCTCCTTGAGGGTTTTATTGTTATTTTATTTGTTTATTTGTTATTTATTGAGACAGCCCAGCAGCCCCTGTTGGGAGCACTGAGAGCTCCATCACCTCTGTCCCTGCAGTCACAATGCCACAGTCCGCTGCCAGTGCTTCATCCTCACCTCCCTCCTCCTCCTCTTCCTCCTCCTCCCCTTGAGGGATTCACAATTCTCCCCCACCCCAACCCTGCCTGCTCTCACACCTCTCTTTTGCGGCTAAGTGAGACAAAAATCCCTTTTTCTTCCCTGCGAAGAAGGGAGACCCACTTGGAGGGTGCTTTAAGTGCTCTGCAGTCCCAGCCCGGAGCTGGCAGATGAACCCTGCTGTAATGAATCACTGGTTTCTCATTTCTAACACATCCTGAAATATAGGAGTGGTGACAGCCAGCTCCTCATTCCCTTAGACTCTGAGGGTTTTCTCTTAAGCCATCCTGAAATCAGAAGTGGTGACAGCCTGCCTGTTCCTCACCCCCTTAAATTCTCAGGGTTTTCTCTTAGGCCATCCTAAAATCAGACATGGTGACAGCCTGCCTGTTCCTCAACTCCTTACACTCTTAGGGTTTTCTCTAGTCCCAACCCAAAATCAGGAGTGGTGACAGCCTGCCGGTCCTTAAATTCTCTTAAACTCTCTTCTCTTAAGCCATCCTGAAATCAGAAGTGGTGACAGCCTGCCTGCCCCTCAACCCCTAAACTCTCAGGGTTTTCTCTAACCCCATCCCAAAATCAGAAGTGGTGACAGCCTGCCTGCCCCTTAACCCCTAAACTCTCAGGATTTTCTCTAACCCCATCCCAAAATCAGGAGCGGTGACAATCTGCCTGTTCCTCAATTCTTTAAACTCTCTTCTCTTAAGCCATCCTAAAATCAAAAGCGGTGACAGTCTACCTGCTCCTCACCCCGTGAAACTCTCAGGGTTTTCTCTAACTCCACCCTAAAATCAGAAGTGGTGACAACCTGCTGATCCTTAAACTCTCTTCTCTTAAGCCATCCTGAAATCAGAAGTGGTGACAGTCTACCTGCTCCTCATCCCGTGAAACTCTCAGGGTTTTCTCTAACTCCATCCCAAAATCAGAAGTGGTGACAGCCCTCCTGCTCCTCACCCCGCTCAGCTCCCGGAGTTTCCCCACTTTTAGGAGCAGAACCGGCTGTGATGGGTTTCCCTCTCCCTCTGCCCGGCGAGGGTTTGGAGCAGGGAGATGAGGGCAGGGGTCAAGCTCGCCTTTCTCCCGGTGGCAAGGAAAGCAAACCCGCGGAGCTGCGGCAGCGCCAGGCAGGGCTCAGCCATCGCTAGATGGGGACAAAGTCCCGCCGGCGCCCGGGAGCGCCCGGATCCCCCGGTGGGGACACTGGGATGCTCCAGCCACGCCGAGAGGGACCGCAGCACCCCCGGGCCATCCTCAGCCATCACCGCATCCAGCGGGAATGTGAGAAAACCCTTGTGGGATAACACAGTGAGAGTCAAACCCTTCCCAGCGGTTTGTGCATCCTCCCGCCGGGACCCGCAGCATCCCCCGCTGATCCCA
This sequence comes from Sterrhoptilus dennistouni, assembly GCA_013397095.1. Classification (NCBI taxonomy): domain Eukaryota; kingdom Metazoa; phylum Chordata; class Aves; order Passeriformes; family Zosteropidae; genus Sterrhoptilus; species Sterrhoptilus dennistouni. Next base: position 397,539 of record VWZU01007192.1, on the reverse strand, counting down.
TCCCACTTCTCCAGCCAAGTGCTCGGATTTATTATCAGCTTCCCGAGATCTCCCTCTGCAACAGTGATTCCTTTGAGAGGAGCTCTTGCTCTCCCTTTCTCCCTGTTTTTTAGCAAGTTTTCCTGAGTATTGGGGGATTTTTTTTTTTTTCAGGGAGCATATTTATTGATTTTTCACGCTGGGCAATGCAACACATTCTGCACCTGTGGGGAATCTTCATTTGCAGCACCCGCCATCCCCTGTGGAACAGGAGGGACAGAAAATGCATGACAGCTTTAAACTGCTGCTCCTGTCGCCCAGCAGGACACAAAAGCACACAAAAAACGTTCCTTTCTTTTCATTCCATACTGAAAAAAAAAATAAAAATTATGTGTTTTTCCAACTGAGAGGATTTTCCTGGTTAAAATCCTGTCCAGGAGAAGATTACTGCAGGTGGCCCTGGGATGATGTGGAGGGTGTGCTCAGTCTGGCACCAAGGGCAGAGCCACTGAGGACCCTCCCCATGAATAACTGAATATCCACATTTCTCCCAATTTTCTGCTTAAAACACCCCATCCCAGCCACAGCAAAGTGAATGGATCCTCTCCAAGGATGCTGCATCCCTTATTGCTGATCTTCAAGCAATACCCCCCTTTTCCAATATCTGTAAATACACCCCAGGGTCCAGGATCCCCTTCAGCCCTCCATGTTCCACCAGGAGAGATGTTCTGGTCCCTTTGCCCTTTCCAGCTTTGGGAATCTCACACATCCCTGCAGTTCCAGCCTGGTGGAGGAGAGGGCACAGCTCTCCTGGCTCCTCAGAGCTTCCCTCCTGCACAGCAGGGCTTGGAAAACACCAGAAGACATTTCACCAACCCAGAACTCCTCTCCCTCCTCCCAGCCCCTCTTGCTCCCCAATATCACAGGTACCAACCCTTGTCCTTGCTGCACCTTGTTGCATTAATCCCTCCAGGCAGGGGAGAGGGGGAAAAACAATAATTATTGTAAAAATCCATTAAAAAAAAAAAAAAAAAAAAAAGGAGGAGGATTAAGTCAGAGAAAGAAGGATGTGCAAGGTGTTGCTATTATTAATGCCAGGAGTTTGATCCCTCCCTTGCAGCTTCTTCAAGGCTGAGAGTGGTAAATAAAAGAGGGGTAACAAATTTGGGAAAGGAGGGCTCAGGCACTGCAGAAGGAGAGCTCCCAGTGTCCAGGAACCAGGAAAAGCCAAGTCCATGGGAAACAGAACCAGCCACAGCCCTGGGAAACTCAGAATTCCTTCCCTCTCACCGGTACTTTTTAATAACCAATTAATATTTAGTCAACAAGTAGCTGCGCTAAATCCGAGGAGATGGATTTCGCAGGAGGGCTATTTCATGTTAAATGAGCACTGACTCATCAGCAGCATTTACTGGGGATTATGGATTAGCCTCGTGCCCAGGATCCATCACCACAAATCCAGCGGGGAGGAGCTGCCGGCGGGGCCAGCGCGAGGCCGTCCCGTGGTGGGGAACACCTGGGGAACCCCCACAGCCCCTCTGAGGGGCCTTTCCCAGGCACAGCCCTAACAGGGACGTTCCAGAGCGGCATGGGGATCCCAACCCACGATTCCAGACAGTTTTCCCCACTAAAATGTGGCACAGCACAGAGCTGGGATTGAGCAAAGTGGATACACAGCACGGGGGATGGAGGGGAGGAGAACATCCCTAATGATCAATCCCATAAAAACAGAGCACACAGATCCCAACCTGCACAAAATTCTGCAGAGGGATCTCCTGTTGCCCTGATTCTTTAGCCTTCTGATGATTGTTTACATTTTTAAACTGGAGTCTCTCAAAACAATGTAGTTTGTTTTCATATTTCTCAGTGATGGACTTCTGAATTGACCATTAGGGTCAGAGAAGTGTTCCTCTCATCTACCAATCCTTAACCAAATTCCAAATCCTATTTAAACCCTAAATCATAATGAACTGCCCCTTCTTTTCCTCACTTCAACCTGACCGGTGAGTGTGTGTCCCTAACAGCAACAATCTCCCTCTCAAAGTGTGTTTTGCCAAGGCTGGATTGGTTGTGCAAAGGAGCAGAAAACACAAGGTGGGTCCTTCCATCCCTGGAAGTGTTTGAGGCCAGATTGGACAGGGTTTGGAGTGGGCTGGTTGAGTGGAAGGTGTCATTTTGGAATCAGGTTGTCTTTAAATCTCCTTCCAACTGAAACCAATCTAGAATTTTAGGATACAGGAGCACTGGGCTGTGGCAGGCAGCGTGGAAAGCATCACCTCTCTGAGGAGAGGAGAAAACTCATCTTGCACACTCCTGTCTCTGCTGAACAGCAAAACCTGCAGCTGATGCTCCTTCTCCCCTCCTATAACCCAGCCAGGAGACCCCCAGGCTGTCCTGCCTTCCCACTTCAGCCTCAGCCGAGGCTGGTTTTGTTCCTGGGACCCCTCCCCAAGGAAAGTGATTCCCAATGGCCTCATGGCAGCTTCCCCTGCAGCCCACCCCTTTGGGATCCCTCTGGGAGACAGGGTGGGATCCAGGGATCCAGGCAGGGCTGGGCTCTGCTCCGCTGCTTATCAGTGTTGCCTCTGCTGGAGGAGGTGATTAACTCCCTGACCTGCCAAGCTTTAACGCGACCTCCGAGAATAGATAGAATCTTGTTATCTTGTAATGAGTTTTATGGCTTATTTCAGTACATTTTGGCCATGTTTCTCCAGTGATTAAGGCAATTATCAGCCTGTGCGTTTCAGGATTATGAATTATGGAGCCTCTGAAAGGCTACAGAGATTTAATATCTCTCAGCGTCCCTCTGCCACACTTCCAGCACTTAACTGGCTCTAGACTCTTTCTGTTTGGAGCACGGGAATGAGGGCACAGCAAAAGAATTATGCATCAAAGCTTGTGAGTGGGATCCAGCCCTTACAATGAGTAACACAGAATATTTAACACTGTGTGACCCGAGGGTGCAGGGCACAGTCACATCCCCCTGCAGGGCTTCAGGGGGGGCCTGTCAGGGAATGGGGAGCAAAGCCTGAGTGGAATTTCTGGCAGGAATGAGTCACAGATTCCAGGCTTGGCCACTGGCTGGGATTTGGGGGATGTGATTTAATCCCAAACAGAGGCTGGGGAAGGCCAGTCCATCTGAGCTATTTCAGGGCACAGTATTTCACCTGGCGGGGCACACCCAGCCCTACTCGTGGCCCTCTCCCTGGAGTGCCCTGTCCCATCTGAAGTTTTTTTAGAAACCTAATGCCACTGAGCAGCTTTGGCCTGGATTGAGCATGGGGGATTAGCAGGGAAGGGGCATATCCTGTCAGACCTAACTGGGCTTGGACCTGCTCAGGGCTGTCCTGAGCAAAAGGCACAGCCCAGCTGGAGCCATCCACGTGGACAATGGCAGTGGCACCTTCCTCTCCTGAGAGGTTCCAGAGCACCTCAAGAAAAGATATCAGCATGATTTTGTGGAAGGGGAAACTGAGGCACAGATGTGCTGTTGTTGGGAATGAAATGGGGTCACCATGAACAAAACAAGCCTGAGCTGAGCCTGGACTGGATTTGTGGGAGGGCAGGACTGCCTGGGGGTGTCCTGGGTGGATAAAGAAGAGAGAGCACCAGCAGCAGGTTTTGCTGTTCAGCAGCCCTGCCCTGAGCATGAAACCAAATCCTGCCCAAATCCAGCCCTCCACACACAGAGCTGGGTTGCACCAAATCCATGCCCTGCACCCTCCTGCTTGCAGGGCCTCACTGCACAGCCCAGAGGCACAAAGGACATTTGGAGGCTCTTTCAAGCCCCCAGATCCCACCCAAATGTAGAAACACCCTGTTTGCCTGTCCCTGGCTGCAATGGGGACAGCTGAGGCCAGGCAGGGCCGGGTCCTGCCGCCATCACCCATCCTTAGCACCATCCAGATGGAGCCTTTTAACGATCTTGGTTTTATTTTTATTTTTTTCCCCTCCCTGCAAATGATCACTAGAACTTGATGGCTGCTTGGGAAAACACAGACGACAGCAGAAACCTTTTGGTGCGAGGAGCTGTGCTGGCTCAGCTTCCTCCTCTCCCCCCTCGCGCGGATGTGGGAGCTTCTCCCAAGCAGAGGAACGAAAAATATTAATTTTGCATAGAAATAAAATTAAGCTTTTTTGGAAGCGAGCTTGGAGAAATAAAGCCATTGCTTGAGTTAATTAAGAAGTGATTACACTGAAAGGGGTGTAATAAAAGCTTCGTGACACACCAAGCTGCTGCCACGGGCCGGGATGGGGAATGAGCAGCATCGTCCTGGGGAGGTGATGGGGAAGAGCAGCCCTTGGGCTGATCCCAGCCTTTGCTCTGCCCCTTTTGCTCTGCTCCATCTGCTCTCCATCCCTCACCTTGCTGCTCACCCAGCCCCTCTCCCAGCCCTGGACTCGAGTCACTCACACAAAGCACTGGATGCAAAAAATATGCAAACCCAGGCTTCCCCCAAGGGGTGCAAGTGCCTCTGCCCTCCACGAGATGACAGATAAAATCCCCTGTTACTGGAGGAAGGTAATTTGACATAACAGCTGTTCTGACATTCTCTCCCCATGGATATTGCCTGCAATAAGAATGCAAATCAGCACTCTTTGCACTTCTCCTGGAGAGCAACTTTCACCTGAGAGCACTTTTAAAACGTGAACTCATTACCACCTGCCTCCTCCGGAGCTGCTCTGCCCAGCTGCCTCTGCCCTGGCCACAGCCACCCAGGAGCACAACCTGCACCCTGCTGGCCAGAGCAGCAGGAAAACCAGGAAACTTGTCCTGATCTTGGCAGTGAATCCACTGATCATCACCTTGCCTCAGTTTCCACAATGTAAAAACCAGGATCAAAATGGTAAAAGAGCAGGAGATGAAGCAGAGACAAAGGGGTGACGTCTCAGAGAGATGCTTTCGCTCATCAAGCACCTTTTCTCCAAGTCAAAATGAAGCCACCCATCTCCAGAGCCTTCCTTGTGTCCTCCCATCCTCTGGGATGATGGGTGTGCTGGTGTTCTCCTGTTCCAAGGAGGAGGAACCTCCTCACCCTTCCTCCCCACGGCTCCAGTGGCTCGAGTGAAAATGGCTAGTGCCCTGCTGCTCTCTGTATGGCAGCCACTAATTATCCCTGGAATTTATGGGCTCCCGGGATGCACGCAGATGGAAACTTAACAGCAGCCTTGGATCATTTGCCATTCATTCCACAGTGATATCTGGTTGGCAACAGACCTCTGTGGGATTGTCACTGCCCTACACCCACCCCACTGATGCTGTTTTACACCACAATGACACAGACTCCAAACTTCAGGAGGCTGAAAATGACTCCTTTATTTCTGGGATGTGTCTCCCTTTTATACTATTTCACACAGACCAATTGGATTGGTGACACAAAGACAAACCTCTTCACTCCCATTGGTCAGAGCAGAGGGACAGCAAGGAGAAGTCCCTCCTGGGGAAAGGAATGAATAACAAAGGTATAGCTCACAAAAACATTTCTCCTGTTTACAGAAAATTCCCTGAGAAAAGAATTTCAGGAAACCAAAACACCTCAGGCACAGAACCAGGGCTACACCCCACTGGAAGCTGGAGTCCCCAGATTTGCACCAGACCTCAACAGGAGAAGGGAAAAGATCCCAATATCCTCCACTCCAGATGGGAGCCATTCATCTTCCCCCATCCACAGGGACCCAGAGCCACGTCCGGCATCCTGCCAGCCACCCCCTCATCCAGCATTCAGGGGGGACTTGCTCCCTCCTGTTGATGATATTTTACTTTGTATAATTAAACCTTAATGAGAATAGGGACTGGAGCTTCCCCAGCGAGTCCCGTAACCTCTGAACGAGGGAGCCACTCGGATTCCTAATTAATAAACACCTATTGGTACACACAAGGCAGAGAGTTCTGAGCTGGGGCCAGCCCAGCACCCCCCAACAATCTGCCAACATCCTTCCTGGGGAGCTGCAGCTTCCAATTCCCCAGGCAAAAAAAAAAGAAAAAAAAAAAAAAGCAGGATTGATTCCCAGGCGACTGCTGTAAGTCCTCAGCCACTGGATTAAAACACAGTTATCACCACTCCATTGCTTCCGTCAATCTAGACCTGATTTTTTTTTTTTCCCTCCTGCAGTTGAGCATTTTGATTAATTCAAATCACATCACTCCCAGACAAGTCACAGGGATTTACTATCCACTGGAAAACAGACGTACAGGTGGACTAAGGCTCCTCCACGTCCAAAGACTCAGGTTTGAGCTGCTCTGGCACACGGAAAACCACCTTAACCTTAAACTCGGCACGGGGGAGCCTTGGGGAGCCAGGCTAAGCCAGAGCATCCCCATCCATCTCTTCAAACAAGCCCTGCAAAAACAAATGTCACAACAAAGGGGATGTAGGACTGCGGAGCGTGCAGCCCCCTCCAGCCTGGAGGAGATGCTCCAAGGCATCCTGAAATGCAGAGTTTGATGGATGGAGGAGGGATGCTGGCAGCGCAGGGACGCGGTTTAAACTTTATGTTGGAGAAATGTCAATTTTTCCATCCTGCAGCAGAGAATGTGGCTCTGGTTCAGCCTGACCAATTAAATTAAACCTGTTAGCAACTCCTCCATTATCATTTTCAGTGGAGCTGGTGGAGCAGCAGTTATTTTTTCCTCGACAGACACCCCCTAAGGTGCTTCTCACCACCGAGGCAACAACGCTCCTACAAAACAGGAAAAACTTAAAATTCCCCATCCCACGTAGGAAACCAAGCCCCAGAGAGGAGAATTTGACAACATCTATGGCAGAGCAAGAAAGGAAAATCAAGTTTCCTGAGCTCCCCCCAAGGACTGGGCCATCCTCACTCTCCAAACCAATGAAACCCCCGAAAATGGACACACTTAAACAGGCTTAACCCTCCATTAAATCAGTTCAGTCTCACTTGGTAATTTACTCTTGCAAGCAAAATCAATTTTAGCAAAGGTTAAACTAGTTCTGTCTGTATTAGGAGTTTGCACCATTTTAAATAAATTGATTTAAAATCAATTCACGTGATTTTGTGCAAATTTCTGATACAGGCAAAGGCATCTCTCAGATCAGTTTGTGTTTCAGGCAGTTTCTTGCTTTATTTCCTTGCTGGTGTTTTCCCAAAAGGTGTCAAATGCCAAATTTGGATCACGATTTCAAGGAATGATGAAATCTCCATAGTTTAAATAGTGATTATTCCTTATAAAATCATGATACTCCTCCTAAAGGAAGCATTATTGCCCCAAGTTTTCTGGGCAGCACAGAAGATTCCAACCTGCTTTTCCCAAGCAACCAAAGGAGAATCAATACACACACACAAAAAAAAAGCTTTTCATTTTTTTTGTTCCCCATCCTGGGCTACTGCCCTGCCCTCTCCTCTTTGGTGGTTCAGGCTTAGATCATGAGTGGGGCCAGGTGTGGTTTCAAAGCATCTTTAGCATGATGAGGACTTAATAATAACCCATCTCTTCAATTCCTCCAAAGGCCTCTCCGAAATGAGGCCATGAAAGCACCCTATTGACTGCCTGCCCCATCACAGGGTGGAAAAAGGAATAAAAATAGCTCCAGATCAGCGCAAGGAAAAAAAAAAAAACCACCAAAGTCCCCTCCCTTTGTCAAGCAGATCTGACCTCTCATCCCACGAAGAATAACCCCCAGCAGACTGCCAAAAAGCTCGGAAGAAGCAGGGAACAATTTGATTTTCACCCCTGTGGGCTGCATAAAACGGGGAGGCAGGACCTTTTGTGTGCATCATCATCATCATCATCCCTAACCCAAAAATCCCTGGAGCGTGAGGAGCCACAGATGGGCTGGGGGGGACACAGCCAGGCAAGGGCTTGGACTGCAGGATGGCAGGAGGATGGAGGAGTCACCCAGAACTGGGGTAGGAGAGCTCTGGGCTCATCCCAAGTGACCTGAGCCTGGATTCCCCATTGCTGTGGGTCTGATATTTGTGGGTCTGAGAGATTTTTTAGCCTTCCAGCAGCTGCCAGCTTTTTCCCAAAGAAAAATTTCCCAAGGAAGCTTCTTCTCAAAACAATCTTGGCCAACAAAACTCTCCTTTCTCAGAACAATCTTTCTCCAGGTGGTGTTTTGCTGTTTCTCTGGTTTAACCAATGGGATCAGAGAGGTGTCGTTCCTATTCCCCAACCATGTTCAGTCTGGATGGGAACACCTTATAAAAGTGAGTAAGAATTAGACAATAAAGCCTTTTTTTCTATGCTCTTTTCCTGCAGAAATATTTGGAGTCTTTCATCTTTATTTTGTGCCCTACAACGACACATTGCTGTCCCTTGGCAAAGGTTTCTGCCCCAGCTCAGACTGTGCCAGATGACGTGATTCCCTGGAACAGTTCATTCCTCCTGAAGTCTGCTAAATTCTCAGCTCCCTAATGCCTTGGGGCAGGAGGTGTCACAGGGCAATTGCATCCCTACTAAAATTTTATTTTGGTTATAAAATTCCCCTGGATCAGCCTTAATTTTGTCCATTTTCAATTCTGCAGGACGTTCCTTGGATGCTGAATTAAGTGAGAGCCAAGAGCAACTGTAGCTCAGCTCCCCTCCAGCACCAACCCTGCTGTGAGAGAAGTTGTGCTGTCCAGGGAAGCCTCACCCCTGGAAGTGTCCAAGGCCAGGCTGGATGGGGCTAGGAGAAATCTGGGATAGTGGAAGGTGTCCCTGCCCATGGCAGGGGAATGAGATGAGCTTTAAGGTCCCCCCTCAACCCCAACCATTCTGGAATTTTATGAGTCTGTTCACACTGAAAAACACTTCAAAGAAGAACTGAATTATTTGGCAAACAAGACCCTGATCCCAGTGTCCTGGTCCTCTAAATCCTTCCACCTCTCCCATCCCCAGGCATTCCAAACAGAACTATTTGCAGGTTCTATATTTTACAGCTGAGGATGCAGGGAGTGATGTGCAGAGATTGGTTTTTCTTTCCCAGATCTAAAAGATGGAGAGGAAAAGGATCAGAGGGGAAGGGAGAGGATTTGTGGATTTGGAGGAGGGAACTGAGGAGAGGACAAGGTTGGAAATTTCCTCCTGGCAGCCCTTTTCAAGAAGAGTATTAGATTTATTTTCAATTATACACAAGAATAAGCTGTCTGCAGTATAGTTAACTTTCAATTTCAACCAATTTTCGACACATTCAATCACAGATGCCTCAGTGATTAAGAATCTATGTTGCAAAACAATTCCCACTTTGCAACAATGCAATCAAACAGATCTACAACTCATAACCCATTATCCAAGAGTTTTTCAGCTCATTGGGGAAGTGAAATGGGATTCACCAAGCATGCCCTTTTTTTACCCAGTGAGCCCCCAAGCTCATTTGCAAACAGAGCTGTGACTCCAAACAACCCACATGGGGATTTTTTTTTTTTTTTTTTTTTGTGTGTGTGGTTTGTGTTGCTTTTCCTCCCTCTCCGGAGATGCTGAAGTGCAAGGCTGGGATGCAGGACGCTGTTGGAGAGGCTTGGAGCTGGATGAGAAGGCAGTGGGGGGCAGAGAGGGGCTCTCCATCACCCATAAGGATGAAAGAATGGGAAAGGCTTTGGAAAAGCTGCTTCATTTGCAACTGGCTGCTTTTACCCCACCTTTTTTTTTAAATCTTAGGACAATGCTGTGACCGACAGTGACACGCAGCAGGTCACAGCCAGCAGCAGGCTGGACCCCTTCCCACGCTGGGCTTGTGGATGCTCCCTGCCTTCCCCCATCCTGCTGCTGCTCCTGGGAAGGAGAGGAGCTTCCCCAGGATTTGTAGGGTTTTGGTGGCTACAGGAAGTTTCCTGCCCCTACAGCCCCGGGAAGCACCATATAAATGGAGCCCCTGCCTGGGGAGCACACTAATGCCTTGTTGGGACTGCCTGAAAACAGAGGCCAGGCAGAATTAAGAGAATAAAAAGCAGTTCTGTTTATTGAAGGGCCTTCAGGTACATTTGGGGCAGATAAAGCCCCCCAGGGGCTGCACCCAAAATGGACAATGGTCATGGCTTTGCACACTTGGATCACTTTGGGCCATTTGCACATTGGGGGTTCATCTTCCAATTCCAGCTCCAGGTCATGAAGTCATTGAGCCCAAGTTTGCTGCCCCCAACTCCCTTTTGTTCCCATCTCTGGGATCCTGAAGCAGTGAGGGGTCCTTGATTGCCAGGCCTGGAGAGGAATTGTTGTGTCTGCCCAGAATGGCAAAGCAGCAGCTATATGTGTATTTATATATATATACACACACACATAACTCATCACATATATATTATATATATACATATAACTGAATATGGAGTTTAGAGTTCTACACTAAAGAACTGCAGGATTACAAATACATGAAAAACATAAAAGCCAAAATCCTAAGGCATCAATGCCATGACCCCAAACCCAAGATGTTTCCTCTCCAGAGACTATTTGGAGTTGATAAATGCATTTTGGAGCTGCACAGACCCCCATGCTCCAACCCTGAGGAGCACAGCAGCCAATTATTGCTGCTCCTGGAGGTGCCTCTGCGTCCATCTGCAATTCCATGCACGGAGCTTGATGGTCCAGCCCCGCTCACAGGGACCTCTCCAAAGGCCATCAGATCCCTCTGGGAAAGGACAAGCCACAGCTGAAGATGCTGGGAATAGAAGGGCTCGGGCTGATGGGAGAGGAGGAGGATTTTAAAGCTCGCTGAGCCTGGAGGAGAGGCAATAAAGCAGCTGAAGGAAATTACTTTCCTGGGTAAAGTGTCGTTTTGTCAAGACCAAAGTTCTCCCTGGGAACGAGTTGATTTTGAGTAAAAACCATCAGGAACGGAAAAAAAGAACTGTGAGGGACCAGATGTTTGAATGACACACTTTGGAAAGGCGAAAGTGAAAGTGCCACAGAACAGCTGCACAGACCTCAGATTGCCTCCCTGTGCTCTTACACTCCGTGGAAAGCGCACTGAGGACGCCTCAAATTCCCTGTTCTGCCCTGATTTGGGGCAGCAGAAACGGATGGGATCTGTGGAAGCAGATGGATGTACCCACTGAGGGACACCCCTGGCAGAAGTTGGGCTCCCCATCCCAAGGGACCCCAGGTGCACCCCCTGCACCAGCTCCTCTCTGCCTTGGACGCCGACAAATAACAATTTCAAACTGGGGAAGACACCTGGGAGAGCTGAGGCACTTGTGCTACAAGATAATTAGAGATTATTATAATCGAAATTTCATTGCCACATCAAACTGTGTCTTTTAGCATTAATTAATCTCCTCTCCCAGCCTCTGAGCACTCCCGGCTCCCGCGCTGTAGGACAGCAGCTTGTCAAACACACCAAAGACTTGCATCTCATTACCTTATCAGCGGGGGTGAGTGGGGAGCTGGGGAGCAGCACTGACACATTCCCCAGCACAGCCAGGGACCAGAGGATGCCTGCAAAGCCACTCCTTGGATTGCAAACTTGTCAAACAAGGCATGCCAGGGGCCTTCATCCCCCTCACCGCACCCTCCTTCCTCTACCTCTGGCCCCTCCTCGATGAAAACAAGCCTGGCAACGATGCTGCTTCGTCCCACTGCACTGTATGACCTTGAATAAACCGTAAATGAGAATGGATGACACCCTTGCAAGGCATGGAGTGCTCATCCTGTGGCTCCTAGGAGTCGGTGCAGCCATGCTGCTATCCCGGTTACAATGTAAAAATTCCTGTTTAATATCCCATTCCCACCTTGGTGCACGAGACTTCCCTCCTTCAGGAGGTTTGGGGAAGGTGTGAGGCTAAATCCAGTTTTCTACATGAGGCTCACAGCAGCTGCTGCATGAGGCCAGGCAAGACTGACCTTGAAGAACCAAGGAGGCGGAGGGAAGCTGGACCCAGCTAAGGCCAAATTCAGACCCTTTTTAAAAGCTCTCAGCACCTCTAAAAAAACCCAAACCAAACAAAAATCCGCCTGCAAGGGGACGCAGGAACACAGTGCATCCCTTTTAGCAGCAGCTGAAGGAATTGGGCACCTCCAGCCCCCTCCCAAAACCTGGCCAGGGCTGTGTATATATTGGTGCTACGCATGAGGTGCTGTATGTTCTAGTCATTGATTCTCCACTCCTTCCATAGCTCAGCTGAAAATAAATATCCTCTCCCTTGTTTCCACCTCTCCACTCCCCCTTTCCCCATTATTGGCTTTCTGACGGAAGGCTTTAATTTATTCCCCCTGCCATATCTTTGTGCCGCTGTTTTCCAGCGCTTTACACCATATATTACCCACCGTCCTGTGTCATTTAACTCCACAAAGCACTCTGAGATACAGTTTGCTTGAAGGATGCTGGAGCCATTAATCCTGATTCCACAGCCCTGCGGAATGCCCGTGGCATCGCCACTGTGCGCACACACACACACACAGAGCTGCCTTTACAGCCAGATCTCCACTGAAACCCACCCCCAGCCCTAATTTAACACCAAGTCAGTAAAATCAAGCCCCATCCTTGACCACTCATGGCTTCTCCCCATTCCTATTGTCCAAGGCAGAACCCCGTGGGTGAAAATAGTCCCAGCTCCAGGGGAGTGTGGTGAGCAGCCAGATCAAGGCAAGCAGAAACCAGTATGGGGAGGGGATTACCTCCCCATACCAGTCTCCTTCATCCCGGAAAATGGGACAATGAGATGATGAAAAACACATCAAGCACAGCAGAATCCTCTCCTCGGAGCCGCTCCGCGCCACGCTGCCTGCAAATTGCTCACCAGAGGGAGAGCTTTGATGAAAAATAGAAAGGGGGAGAGAAAAGGAAAAAAAACTTTAACAGAACGAAAAAAAATGTCATTTGTTTTATTTATTTATCAGAATATTTCCGTGCGGGGAGAGGAGGGCGGGCATGATTATTCATGGGATTCCACACGGCGGGGTCCGCGGGGAAACGCCGCCGTCGTCACGCTCGTGTCCCTGCGCCGCCTGACACGTCGTTAGGGGGGTATTAATTGTGCCAGAGTGAGAGAGATGAGAGAGAGCCCCTGGCTCAAAGAGCTGTGAGCCCAACGGAGCACCCTCCCACCTCTGCAAAGCCAGGGACAAGCAACTCCAGCAGCAGGACGCAGTCACTGAACTCCACAGCTGGAAAAGGAAAACAAATCCTAACCCAAACCTTTGTGCTCCTGCCTAGGGCACAGAATGAGTTTAAAATCATGATTTAAAATCATGTCTGTCCTCAGCATCACTGGCACAACAGCAATCTGTGCCTTCTGTGGCATTTTCCGCCTTCAGAATCTCAGAATCATGGAATGGTTTGGGATGGAAGGGACCTTCAAATCCATCTTGTTCTACCCCTTTCCACCGGCAGGGTGTCCTGGGTTGCAGTGTAGGATGTGCACAAAGTATTTATTCCATCCCCATCCCCATGAGCTGTTGGAACCAGGTGGGGCAGTGTTTTCCCAGGCCCCTCCTTTGGGCTCTTCTGCTCATGGCCCATCAATGCCTTGCCCAGGACTCACAGGGAACTCCCTCCAGGAGCTCTCTCTGTTTAATGGGCCATCAAGGACCCACTGCACGACTCCTCATCCCATTGGGAGATGCTCCCAATGCCCAGGGGGAGGAGCCAAGCATTCCCACCTGCAGAGAATCTGGGATTTGGGACAGGACAAGCAGCCCTGAGCCACTGGATTCCCAGAGGAGCAGAGCTCCCAGACCTTTCTGTGGGATCACTGCTTCAGGAAGAGCCCCTCACCTGGACTGCTCCCACCACCCTGCTCAGGGTGTGTCCTGACTCTGTCAGTGCTCTTTTGTGTTATTGCATTTATTTTATTTTATTTTACCTTTTTACCTTTCTTCTTATTAAATTGTATTTCTGACTTGGAGCCTCTCACTCGTTCTGCTTTCAAACCACAACACAGGGACACTTCCCACTGAAATGAGGGGAATTGATCTCATCAGGAAGGATATTTTCCTGCTGTTATTTTGCTGATGGGGAAACTGAGGCTGGTTTTCCCCAGGCCGTGTAATGCTGGAGCAGCAGAGCTGTGGCTCCTGCCTGCTCCTCCTCTCCCAGGCCTCTCTGGAGATGCTGCATTTCAATCACTCCTGGTCTTTCTGCTGCACGCACAGGGATTTTAACAGCCTTGCACTGGCACGGTGACGGAGCTGTGAGGTTTGCGGGGAGAGCTGATGTCTTTCACTGGAGCAGCTGAGGCAGGTGGGAAAAGCCGTTTTTTGTGCTGAAAACCCAGATCTGATTGAGCTCTGATGAGGAGATGCTGCATTTGTCCACCTCCTCTGGCAGCCTAATAAAATCTCGCTCCCACCAACTTTTTCAAACAAGGGAGCAGCAAACAGCTGTAGCCCCCACCTCCTGCATTCAAATATCCACAAAACCCCTTGGGATATGCAAATATCTCCATGATTTCCCAGAACCCTCACAAGCAAGAAACTATTGCAAGGCCCTGAACAACAAGATGACCTGAAATTCTCACTTGAATTCAAGCAAAACACTCACAAGTTGCTTTTTTTTCAGAGCTGGTGGGGATCAGTTTTTGAATTTGTGGGAGAAAAGGAGTTGTTTTGGAAGCTACAAGCGCTTTGTTGCCATTGCTGAAGCCAAAATAATGGCCCACCTGGAGACACACTCCCCTGCACACAGCTCAGCATTCCTGGGAAGAGGAAGGGAAGAAGTCTGTAGAGAGCTGGTTTTGCGGTTTGGTTGTTTGGGTTTGTTTTTTTTTTTTAAAAAATCACTATAATTTAAAGGCCAAAGCTCTAACGAGTGCACAAGGGCAAGAGGCGACAAATGCCTCGGTGAAAAATACAAAATTACCATTTTAATGGATGAGTGTTGACTCCCTGGCTCTCCCCAGGGATGCCTGTTTGATTTCCTCAGCTTGTTAGCACAAGGATTTGACACAAACGATTAATGCTGAGTTCATTAAGGGGGGGTGAGTGGTTTTTTTGCTTTTCCACTGGATTCAGCATGGGGAAAAAGGCTGGGGGAAAAAGCAGGGGATCAGTGGTAGGGAGCTCTTGCCCCTGAGGATGCAGAGGATGGAAGCAGTTCATCACACCAGTGCCCAACATCATCAGTCTTAGAAACAGCGCTCATTTTGGGGCTCAGGCTTCAAATCTCTGCCTTCTGCATCCTCAGTCTTAGAAACAGTGCTCATTTTGGGGCTCAGGCTTCAAATCTCTGCCCTCTGCATCCTCACATCCCAGGGACGGCAGGAATTGCCCTCCACCATCACAACAGAGACCAGCTTTGATCCCAAAGCCTGAAAACAACCAACCACCATATTCCCTGGCAAGATCCCAGCTCTGCAGAGGGGAGAAACTGAGACAGAGCCTTGGGAAGGGCTGACCTTGCCCACGGGCACCTGGAGCAGAGTCACCAGCCACAGAGACACGCATCTGGCCCTTGTCAGAAGGGCAAGGCAGGCACCGTGCCCACAGCTCTGCTGTGCCTGCAGAGGGCTGGATAGAGAGGGATGGATGCAGAGGGATGGATGTGAATGGATGGATGCAGAGGGATGGATGTGAAGGGATGGATGCAGAGGGATGGATAGAGAGGGATGGATGTGAAGGGATGGATGCAGTGGGAGGGATGCACAGGGATGGATGGGCTGCATCCAGCCCTGCTCTTCCCACAGGCACCCACAAAACCAGCTGCTGTCCCCAGCCACGAGCGTCGGTCCAAAGGGGAAAATCAGCATCCTGTAGAGGGGTGGCAGAGCAGTGTCATGCAGAGCCAGAGCCTGTGCCAGGCCTGTGCCACGGCTCCATCTGACACTGCAAGGTCAGCTCCTGAACCCTTCCCACCAGCCACAGCACCTCAGCTCCCAGGGGAAGCTCCCTCTGACACAGCTGGGAGGTTTCAGAGCCTTTGGAGAGAAAGAGCAAGCAGGGATGAATCCCCCTTTCCCATGGGACATTTGGAGAGCCAGGGCTGCCTGTCCTGAGCCAGGAGCTCTCAGCAGCCCAGCTGCCTGCTTCCCCCTTCATTCTGATAAAGTCTCTGCTCAGCAAGAGCCGTTTGTTCGGGGGTTTTTCTGTTGAGGAAGCACAAACAGAGGTGGAAGGTTAAGTCCACTCCGGTGCTCTTTGCTAGCTCTCTGGCCGATTTGGCAGATGAATTCCTGCACAACGGGCAGCTTTGAGGAACGAATGCAGCTGGTGCTGGCTGGCTGTGCCCTGTCTTCTTCCCCCTGAGCTGAACACAAAGCTGGTGAGCTGCAGAACCATGAGCTCCCCTTTCCTGCCCCCCCAGGAGCCTCCCAACCCATCACTGATGCTCCCACAATTTAACCGAGGGATGTAGGTCCACTGTTCCCCAGCTCTGCACCAGCGAGGAGCAGCAAGGCAGCCATGGGGAAGAAGTGGCTGCAACTAAAAAGGACTTATTGTTCCTTTTTCTTTTAAAAATAAAGCACTTCCTCCCTTTCTCTGGCTCCTTCCCATCAATCCTCTCTCCTCAGGGTTTTTGGCTAAGTGCCGCTCCCCAGGCACGGGGCAGTGATTTTATATCCATCACCTGGGGCGGGGAGCTGGGAAGACGCTTCCCAGTCACAGCTGTGCCCTGCCACATCAGCTCATGTCATCGGCCACTGCTCAACTATCAGCAGCTTCCTGCAGAATTCCCTCCCCCTGTATTCCCCAGATGCCCACAGATCTCTCCAGGTCCTCGGAGGGGGCACGAAGACGTCACTGGCTGCAGTGATTCCTGGTTTCTCTCCCAGCAGGAGAGGCTTTTATTTTAGACAGGCAATTACTTTGTGCTGCACTCTGTGTTTTGCAGCGCTCTGCCGGTTTGGGCTGGGCTGGAATTTGTGGCTGGGGTTAGACCATGGTGGGCAGGGGATGAACACACTCCCAGACCTGGAATATCCTGGGATATTCCAGGAACACCACTGACCTGCTCACCCCCAGGCAGCCCTGATCTGTCAGCTTACAAACTCCCCTCTGCAAGGATCCATGTCCTCCTACCTCCCCATGAGGATGGCCCAAGATGTGGTGCTGGGATGGGCTGGTTTAAGGAAAGAGGCATCCCTCACCCTGCACCTGGACACAACACAACAGGGAAAGCAGAGGAGAGGAGGTCTGACAGAGCTGCCGTGATCCTGTGACTAATGAGAAAACCCAGGATGGAGAGGGACAAGGGGCCCCTCACACTGGGGATACAACTCAGGAGCCCCAGCACAAAGATCAGCTCTGCTGGGAGGATGTGGGAAAACAGCTGAAAAGCAAGACTCAAAGCACTGCTGAACTCATGGCAGAAGTAGATGTGCTAGAGGGCCACAAACCTTGGCAAGTTGAGGCAGGACCCTGAAGGAGGAAGAGATGAGGGTGAATGTATGAATGTAAGGCAGTACAGGCCTGTACAGGTCTGTGCTAGCCCAGAGTTAAGCACAGTTAAGCACAGTTAAGCAAAGTTAAGCCAAGTCACTAAGAAACACAGATATTGTTGTTATGGTTGTTATTGTTTAAGCGGATAGTTATTTTTAGCTTGTGCTTGAAAGGTCTATAAACCAGCAGTGTGTTCAATGAAATCAGCTTCATGATGCAAACCATGGAGGACCCTGTCTTTTCAATCACCCAACAGGAGAACACCAGGATCTGAGCCAGGACATCAATTGCATCAGGAGCCAGGCTGGGCAGAGATGCACAAACCAACCTGGAGCAACCTGCTCTAGTGTGAGGTGTCTCTGCTCATGGCAGGGGCTGGGACTGAGATGACCTTTAAGGTCCTTTCCAACCCAAACCATTCTGGGTTTCTATGAAACACCCATTTTGCCCTCAGCTCTGCCCAAAACTCACAAACCCGCATGCCTAAGCTCTCCTCAACCCACAGCTCCCTAGGAGTGGGGTTTGGGGCAAGCTGGAACCCCCAGCCAAGCCCAGAGGGGCAGATCCAGGCTGGCACAGTGGCTTGGATGCAGGAAAGCCCTGATGACAAATGGCATCAGCACCACGACAGCAATTAGCTGCTCTGCGAGGTTAAGACAATGCGAGTCCCGTCCCTGCCAGACAGAAGATGCCAAGGGAACGTGTTCTGAAAGGTTTGGCCTCCTTAGCATCTCTCCAAAGTAATTCCACTTGTAACTCATAAAGCTTCTCCAGCCGACTGCACGGGGCTTGCCAGCTCCTGGATGAGACAGACATTTGTATGAGATATACAAAGCCATTTAGCTGTTCAAAAGCTATCAGCACTTACATGCAAGGTTGAAGCAGGACAGATTCTGCTGTATTCAGGGCATCAAAGGGGATTATCCAGGAAATGATAACAGATTTTAATTTAGATCCTCCAAGATGGGTATTGGGGCTGGGCAGGGAGAGGTAGAGAAAGAGAAGGGGGGAGGTTGTAAGGCAGGGAGGGGGGAGAAAAGAAAAAAATAAATAAGCAAGGAGAGATAGCTGATCACAAAAGTTGTGTCCACACATTTGCCATGCTGACCACGGAGCTGCCACTGCCACAACGTCATCCCTGTGCCTGCCCATAGTCCTTTTCCCTAATCCTTCACAATTCGGGGGTGAACACCGAGCTGCAGCCCCTCCACACTAAACATTGCCATTTTCCTAGGCACAGCTTCTATTCCTGCTCAGAGCTATTTTTTTGCAGGCAGGAGGGGAAGAGGCTGCCCATCAGGCTGTGACTCCGGCTATCAGACAGTCTATCAGCGGCTTCTGGGTACATTAAGTTCTCCTTTGCAGTGAGATCTCGATATTCCTGTCCTCCCAGCCTGATTCTCCATGCAGATTTAAAGAGCTTTGCACAATGAGCACCTCTGCATCTCAGACACGCTCGGGTTTATGTGTTTTATCTAATTTGAGGGGCAGGGTCTGAGCCTTTCTACACAAGGGATGGATGGATGGACGGACGGACGGATGGATGGATGGATGGATGGATGGATGGACGGACGGACGGATGGACGGACGGACAGACGGATGGATGGATGGATGGATGGATGGATGGATGGATGGATGGATGGACGGATGGATGGATGGAGGTACCTCCAGAGATGCTCAACATCAGCGCTCTGCGAGTGGCTTTTTTGAGATGCTGGAGACTCAGCTCAATTTTGAACACTCCCTCAAAATCAAAACATTTCATTAAAACCACAAAAGCAGCAGCTTTGTCTTTTTAACTGCTTTAATTGAGGATACATGGCAAATCCTTCCAGATTGAGGAATAGTTTAAGTCGATCCCAAGCCTTGTTTTCTTTTTAGAAGCAGTTCCTTGCCTCATGTCCTCTCCTGCCACATGGCTTCTTTGCAGGTTTTGCCTTTCTATTTCCGACAGTCCCAGATGGGATCTATGAATAAAACTGAAGAGGAGCTGGAGATTGGCTCCGAGTCATTAACGCAGCAAATATAGACTCTGCTCAAGATCTAAGGCATGGAGGGAAGGGGGGAAGAAAAGCTCTCACCTCTCTTCTCAAGGAAGGATCCAGGCTAATGTGGAATGACGTAACCCTGCTGACATTACTGGAGCAGAGGGGACAGTTCTTGCCTTTTAATCCCCAGATGAATTCAGTGTATGCAGCGGATATACAAAATGCCTCTGGCTATGCATGACACAACTTTCCATCAAAAAAATGCCCATCTCCTGAGGCTGCTCTTGGAGAAAAAGCCCAAATATCCCAAAATAATCTGTTCAGTGACTTGTATATTTTGCCTGCGGAAAGATGTTTTATATATGGAGTTCTGTAGGAACCAGATCCCACGGGTGTAACACAAATTGACCCTCTGGTTTGACCTGGTCTGCCCAGAGACCTTGCATCACACCCATCCCCAAAACAGCTGCTCAGGGATGTGCTGGCTGGGAGAGGAGACAATTATCCAAGAGGACATGAAGATAAGTTGGAGTTATTTTTAGTCCTATTGATAAAAATCCTGGTGTTTGGTCAAGAAAATTTCTTGGGACAATTTCTCACCCTTCATTGTACAATTGGGCTGGATGGATTGGGGAGAGATCAACCCCAAGAAATGCACTCAACATGCCCCCCCAAAAACCCAAATCCTGCCCTTTCCCAGGCCAACACTCAGGACAGGTCTGTGAGCAGGGCCTGTGCACTCAGGTTAATAAAAC
The DNA here is from genome assembly GCA_013397095.1 of Sterrhoptilus dennistouni. NCBI lineage: Eukaryota > Metazoa > Chordata > Aves > Passeriformes > Zosteropidae > Sterrhoptilus > Sterrhoptilus dennistouni. Next base: position 377,569 of record VWZU01007192.1, on the reverse strand, counting down.
CATCCAAAACCAGGAGGGAGGAGCCCAGTTTGACAACCTGGGTGTCACCAACCCCACCAGCACAACCTGGAGGGAGGACAGTCCTTCTGCTTCCAGGTCATTGGGGTTGACCTGGTCAACTGATGAAAACCTCTGAAAACCATGGCAGAAACCCAAAACTTCAGCTGTGTCCAGGGAGAAAATCCCCCATCCCTGCCCCCCTGCTGTCCGTCCTCATTTCCCCTTCTCGGCAATTAAAGCAATAAATAAAGGTGAAGGAATCTCATTCCATTTTTAAGGCAAAAGGCATGAAAACAGAGAGTGAAGGGCACTGCTGGGAGGGAAGGGGCTGTAATTAAACCCTCCCCTTCTTTACGTTTTTTTCTGTTTTTCTGAAGGCCTGACTAAAACGCCCTTAAAACCTTCCTCCACAAAAGCAGGAAAAAGACCCCCCTTCCCCTCCCACCGCCCGCCACTAAATGGAATGAAATGGATTTTTCAAATGTCATGCTAGTATCCACTTAATAATACATTTTCCTATAGACAGGACAATAATATATATTTTAATCACTTTTCTACAGGCAAATAAACGGCATGGAAGCCTGGCCTTCACTGGCGCTTGGAAATTATGAATTTTTCAATAACCTTTTCTATTATTCATCCCGTGTTATTCCGTAACATTTCTATGTGAGGAATGTGCTTGCCAGACACTTTATGAATCTCTTCTTTTATTTATTAAACAGCAAGGTGTCTCCCTGAAACCCCTCCTCCCTCCTCTGGAAAGATGTCGGCGGAGCCTGAGCAAGGCTCAAGACATAGATAATTACACCTTGGGTCATTAATAATTTCCCCTCTGTAAGAGCAGCCATGTGAGCAGCTCCTGGGATGCAGCTGGCTCAGCCTCAGGTGGGTTTGGGGGCAGGTGACAGGAATAAAATCCAAAGTTTAGGGAAGAGGACAGTGAGGTGGACTTCATAAATGCATCTTTATACAGGGAGGGATTCACTGCTGGCACAGCACAATTCCCTTGGCTGTGGTAAGGATGAGCCAAGTTAGAAATTTGTCCACAGATTTGGGGTTTGGGAGAAGCCAACTCCGCATCTCTGGCTGCTATGGGCACCCTCAACAAGGGTCAGCACCGTGTCCTGCTGGATTGGATGGCCAGAGGGCAAAAAAAAAGCCTTTTTCACACCAAAACACCAGCACCTCACTGTCCCTCATCATTTACATAGTGACCTGCTGCACGAATGACCCTGTAAATACAAACAAAGTCCTTTTTTTTACAGACTCCTCCTGAGCAGAGGGACCAGCGCGTGCTGTGGCTTTTCCGGGTGCTTGGATGCCGTGTACGGCACAGGAAGGGATCAAACAGGGAAGCACCACTCCCAACACCTAATACCAGCATAATTACGGGATGATATCTGTGACTTACATCCCTGCACAACGCAGAGAGAGCTCAGCAGCTGACGGCAAAGATCCTCTGATGCGACCCAATTAGGAATCCTGATCCGACACTCGAGAGCCGAACGCGCGGCGGCAAGGAAAAGCAAAGGAGACGGCAAAGAAGCAAACCTGGAATTAATCTGAGCGCTGTGCTCACGGATACCCACGAGGTAATGGTTAAAAAGATTCATAATTTGAAGGCAATGACCTCGTGGGGGAAGAGTGGGGGTGCTCTTCTTGCAGCAAGCGGGACCTTATTATTTTGCAAATGACATCTCCATCACGAGGCAGAGCCTCTCGCGCTGAAATACAGATGAATAAATGATACGTGGAGGAGCTTTATGCAGATTCTTGGTGGAGATATGAAGAAAAGGGGAAAAAAAATATATATAGAAAATTAAGGCATAGATTTCCCACAATGTTCCCATTCCCATCCCCAAGGTTCAGATAGCAGCGTCACTTGGGAATTTAAAAAAAAAGAAGTAAAATAAAATGATTGAAAATACTGCCTGGAGCTCTGCACTTAAGAAAAAAGGAAAAGGAATTTTAAAATAAGATGCTGGATCTGAAAGCAGCTGTGGTAGCACAGCTCAAAGCAGGCAGAGCATCCCTAGGCACAGTCCTGGTTCAGCATCTGGGGACCTCATCCCACACATGGAGAGCTGGAGTTCTTGGGATCGGCCAGACTCCCATCCAAGACATTTTTTCCTCAGCATCTTTAATTAGCCAAACCCTCCTGCCTGCCTCAAGGACAAGAGGAAGGACATTGCCCCAGTCTGTGGCCAGGAGGCTGTTCCATACCTGTTCAAATACTGATAACTGCTGCTCCAGCTGCCTCAGGTGGCTGTGGGCTGACACTTGGCAAAGGATTTCTCCGATAACTCCTTGTAATCAGGATGGGAAAACAGCCCCACTGAACCCAACAAAAAAAATAGATTAAAATTTTAAAAAAAAAGCAACTGTGAGAAAAGGCGGGTGACAGGGACTGTAATGGATTTTCAGGGGCGGGAAATGCTTTCGGTTCAAGTTTTTGTTGTTGCAGCAGGGGGCTGGAATTGGAGGAATTGATTGCAGGGCAGTGATGCAGCTCAACATGCCAAGGCCAGTGTTCCTGCTCCAGGGGCCTTGCTCGACAGCCTCCAAGGAAAACGATCATTCCACTTTTGTTACTGATACTGTGATGACATGGGGAATCCACGAGGCAGGGGCAGCATCCTACAGCAGGAAAGAAGCTCAAATAAAATAAGGAAAATCTCTAGGAAATTCATTTTTTTCTATATTCTGAGGATGATGAGGAGAAGCACAGAGAAACATCAGCTAGGTGTCATGCCCTGGATGGCAAAGGTCACATCTGAGGCACAAACCGTGCAGGTTTTATGCCAGGTGTGAACAGGAGTTACTGTGGGCAGTGAATCCCAGTGCCCTCATTAGCCAGAATTCCTATTTCATGACCCGTGCTGGTTATTTTTAAACCTGCACATCTTACATGAGCAGAAAGCCCAGAAGACGGGTGGCTCCAGCCAGAGAAGCAAAATCCATGGACAATGGCAGGATGGAAGAAACAGGAGAGCAGGGCTGGGACAGGATGCCGTGAGAAAAGACGAGCACAACAATCTCGGTGTGGATGGTGAACATCAGAACTGTTCCAAGACAGCCAGGAATCTTGGAGATTCCCAGCTGCTGTGAGGGTGCTGAGGTGCTGGCACAGGTTGCCCAGAGAAGCTGTGGATGCTCCACCCCTGGGAGTGTCCAAGGCCAGGTTGGGTTAGATTAGGGTTAGGAGATGGATGGGGTTGGAGCGACCTGGCCTAGTGGAAGGTGTCCTGTCCATGGCAGGGGGGAGGAATGAGATGAGCTTTAAGATCCATTCCAACCCAAACAATTCTGGGATTCTGTGACTGTATGATCCATGATCAGCAAGGCTGGGAGGAGGGAACCATTGTTTAGGGGGAATTTCCAGGTGGAGAGAAGGGGTGGCTCAGAGAGAGGAGAGGGATCACTATGTTCATGCCCTCCTTTGAGCACCACTGGAGGTGGTGACCTGACTTTCCCAATCCCACAGGAACCTCTGGATTTAATGACAGAGGCTCTCAGAGGCTGCACCCACCTCTGCAGCTCTGCCAAAAGCACCAACGGCAATCCAAAATTGAGATCAACTGGATCACAGCCCATCACCTTCACTCCCTGTCCTTGTTCTTGGCATAAAGGTTCTGGCAATCAGGCCCAACTCCACCTGGAGGGCTTTTTCGACCTTGTGAACCTCCTGACAACTGGAATCTCCAGTAAAATGGAACAAAGGTACCAACATGATGTGCTGGCCAACTTCTCCAGAAGGATCCGGTGGGTTTGGCTCAGTGCAGGTACCAAAAGAAACAGCCACGTTTTCCAATGTCCTCAACAAGTTGGCTGTTGACCCTCTGAAATGCAGTAATTTGTCCAGCAATCCGAGCTGAGCACTTTGGGAAACACAGACTGAACTAACCACTTGGAAAACAGCTTCCAAGTCTCTCTGAAGCTTTCCCCTGAAATGACAGCTCCAACTTTTTAATGGCACCCAAAGTATTTTCAGCCTGGTTTCCTGAGGAAATGAGCCTTACACACAGGCAGTGCCTGCCCGGCTGTTTCCTTTCCCCATCTCCAGTGATTTCTAAACCTTATAACCCATTTCAATAAAATCTGATGGAAGGACACATTTATCTCCAAGATACAAGTTTGGGGAAAATAGGGAACTAGTCAGATGAAAGATACTACTAAAGCTTTTACCCAGAGAAAGGCAGCATTGTGAATTCAACTTTTTTTTTAAGCATCAGAAAATCTAGCGTGAGTTTGCTCTCGAGACACAGGCACAGGGATCCAGGAATAATTATTTCTGCTGCTCATGGAAGTAGCTGTGTGTGGTTTTTTATATGTATGAAATCAACACTAGAATATTTGCCTGGATAAACTAATCGAAATTGCTTGTTGGATGAGTTCACCGGCTATAAAACCCTGCAGTTACAAGGTATAATTACAGCAGCTTTTATTTTCCTCAACAAAAAAAAGTCTTCATTAAAACAGAGTTAAGGTTGTAAACAGATCATTAATTTATAACAACATTATCAGATGGGTTACAGTTATTAAAAGAGCACACACCGAAGAGACGGGAAACCGAGCAGTGAAGGTTAAAACCGGCTGAAATTTGGAAAGCTGAGTTTCATAAATATCCCAGCCCCAGCCTGATCAGTTGCAGGGATACTGCAGCAAGGACACCTGGAGAGATCTGCATTATGGATGGGCTGGTGGGAGGCCCAGCAATGCCGGAGATGTTCCTGGAGCAGGCACGGACACGGAGCTTCCCCAGAGACCTCTGGAGATCTGCAGCTGCCCAGGTCTGGTCCAGGGGAAGGTGCCCCTGCTCCTGGCAGGGGGTTGGAGCAAGATGGGCTTCAAGATCCCTTCCAACCCAGCCCAGTCTGGGATTCTCCAACTTGCCCCACTGAACCCCAGAGAGACTCCGGGGGGCTGAGCCCACCCTGGATGACGTCTCCTGAGACCTTTTCGGGCTGTGGCTCTTCCCACATGGATCACACCCCAAAGCACTGAGCCCAGGAGGGTCTGCCCAGCTATCCCAGCCCCACTTGGAACCCTCGGGGTGCCCAGGTGTGTCCCAGAGCAGTGACAGCCATCGGGACCACACCAGAGGATGCCCAGCAAAGCTGCTGAAGGAAAAGCTCATTTAAAATCCCCCTTTGGAGAGAAAAGACCAACAGAACCACGGAATAACTATGAGAAGGACCAGAATGGGATTTCAGCCAGGATCTCAGGACCTGGCACGTCCCTGTGCTGCTCCATTCAGGCAAACGTCTCCTCTGGGCAGCAGAGCATAGCTGACAGCAAATGAATGTGAGCACACACAGAGGGGGAATCACAGAAATTCGGAGAAAATTGGGGTTTTCAGCTGTTTGCTTTCCCTCTCAGCCTTGGGTTTGCATTCCTTTTATCCCTTACTTTTATTGTAAGTACAGAGTATTAGCTGTCTCTCAGTAGCTCCTGAAGGAGCCAAGAGCTGGAGTGATGGAGCCAGCAGGGAGGGACAAGCATCCCACATGTCTCCAGCTCCAAGAAAATCTGTGATTTTGTGTCTTGCCATAAAGCAGGACAGAGGCAAAACCAATTCCCCTCACAGCCATGGCTCGAGGCCTCCTTCTTCCCTTGAAACCTGCCCCAGGTTTGCTTTCAGCACATCAAGTGGAGAGAGGGAGAGAGAAATACAATCGTGGAAAACCTTTTAAAGCCTGCACAGCTCTCCCTTGATAGCACATTGTTAAAAGGGATGTTATTGCGAGGGGACACTGTGAATCCATACAGTCAATGCTCCAGAACTTTAGTGGCAAAACAACTCAATAGCCTCAATTGACTGCATGAAATTCTATCATTTTACCACTAGAAAGAAAGAAGGCAGGAGGAAAAAAAATAAAAATAAATAAGAGACTAGATTGCATTTGTCTTTCGTTAACTCCCTAGGCAAGAGCATCTCAATCCCTGTCCTTAGCACAATGTGAGCCAATTCCTAAGTGGCTTCAATGAAAAAATAAAAAGCCAAATCCATCCCAAATGCACTCCCACACTCCAGAGCTGCTCTCCTGACTACCCCAAAATGAACAGCCTCGGCAGCATAAAGACACAGCATCAGCCTCAGGCAGCTGCCTTGATTACCACCTTCCCTCTGATGAAGATGACACGGGATATGATTAAAGATGCTCTGAAAAGACACACAAGTAATAGAGGAGAACTTTTTGCCTCCTTTCCCCAGCTAGGTCACTAGGTGTTCCTCCTCAGCAGCTGATTTCTTATTCCAAATTTGTCCAGACCCTGCTCTTCTTCATCAGCTGAAGAGCTCCGAGACCGCCGGCGCCTCGATTGTTCCTCTCCTGCTGATTGGGCTTTGTGGCTCTTGGGAAGCTCTGCCTGATGGCAGGAATCTGTCTGCACCCTCCACCGACTGGTGCTTAAAGGGGCTCCAAGGCACTGTGGAGGGTTCAGAGCATCACAAAGAGCCAGCAAGTGTTACTTTTGTAAAGCGAAACCCCTGCTTAGTTTCTTTGTCCCCCCTTTTTCTCATGCTGCACGCTGAGGAATTCGGCTCCTTTCGCCACAGTCGCTTGGAAAGAGGCCAACCACCCCGAGCTGCCCTCGGTCCGTCCTCACAAGGGAGAGAAAAGATGCTTTTATTCCTGGTAGCGCAATCCAGCAGGCAGGTCAGGGGGCTGAGAGAGCAGGCAGGCTCCTGGCTCCAGCCCCACACTGCAGAGTGACTTTGGGAAGTCATCGCACTCCATCGCCGGGTCCCCTCCCATTTTCCTTCCCCGTTGCCCTTCTCTGCCATCTGACACACGGGCTGTTTCCTTGTCCCCCGTCCAAGCCCCAGCCGCTGCCGCAGCGCTCCGTGCAAATGCTAATGAGCGGTGCCATTGCAACCTGGACGTGCCGGGCTGAACATCTGTGCTTCCACAGAAACCTCTGGATTGGGGCTGGAGGGATGGAACAGCACAGCCAGCAGGGCTTTGCCTCAATCCCAAACCATCCTCTGCACTTTGAGACGCCCTCCCCAAAATCTTCTCTCCGTTCCACCTGTGTCAGCCCGAATTCCACTGAGGCAGAGGATGGGATGAGCACAGGGATGCCAGGAGGGACTTGTGCAGCCTCCTCTGCGCGAGGCAGCACCTGCCGGGATGTCTCATCATAGCCAATTGATATTCCACTGAGCGTCTTCAGAAAAAATAATCTGCAAACAAGACGCTGCAGGCTATAAAATCACTCCCTCTCCTTCGCTTTAGTTCGCAGCTTAATAAAAGCATAACACAAGGTAGCCGAGGAAACCGCCGCACTTTGCCCAGCCACATCATCCCTTTGTGTATTATTAATCGGTTTCAAGTTGTACCACAGTTTCCTGGGGTGGGAAGGAGAAGGGGGCTCCGGTTGTGGAGGAGACTTGTCTTTTCTCTTTCAGGATTATCTGCTGAAAGTCTCACTTAACAGAGCAGCGCAGAGAGAGAGTGGCACTTACACCTCTGGCTCCCCACGACGCTCGTGGCGAGGATCGATAGGAAAAATAATTTGGGGTTTGTGTCGGCTGAAGGACACAGGAGTAGCACTGAAATGGAGAAGTTTCAGTAAAATCAGGTGGAAAAAGAATTGTTGGGAAAATGGGGAAAACACACCAATTTTTGAGAGTGGAGTGGGGGCCTAAGTGGCACCCTGGGATTTTACAGTAGATGTCTCTCACCTAAAGCTTTCCAACGCTCCCTCACTTCATAAAATCACAGAATTCAGCTTGGAAAAGACCTCTACGATTTTTCTGGGTCCCCGATGGGTTTGCAACAGCTCAGTGCAGGGGTCTCCTCCCTGATCACAACACATCACACAGGAACATTAATTCTGAGGTCTGCAACCTGTTCCCAGACCTCCACATGGGTTTGGTTTCAGGCACAGGGAGAATCCTCTCCAAATGCTCCCAGGATGGAATCAGCAGCTCCCTGGATGCTGCAGAGTGTATTGGAGAGCGGCTCTGAGATGCTGAGTGCTCCCATCTGTGGATTTCTGTATCACCTGGATGAATAAGGGTTTTACAGTGGGGAAGGAAGGCACAGAGCATCCATCAGAACCCCAGGAGCAGCACAGGCAGGAGACCAAGAGGCTGCTGCAGACGCTTCTGATAATTTTCCTGCTCCCACTAAAAAAGTACAATATATTGTCTATTCGGGAGCAGTTTAAGTTGGTTCGTTTCACACAGTAAATTAACCTGATTTCTTTAACAGGGGATTTTTATTTGGTGTCAAGCCCCAACTGTTATCCCAAACCCTGCATCCTGGGACTCCAGCTATTAAACCTTCTCCCTGGATACGGAGCTGGAAGCGCTGCTGGGGCAGAGGGTTTGGTGACACTCAGAAATAAATGGCTCAACCATTTCTAAACATCCTCGCCATTTACTGCTGCCACCTGACCCAAGAGATTTCTCAAAGCAAAGCTGCTTTTAGATTTACCAAACAGAAAACAAGGTATTGGGAACCCTCCTGGAGTGCAGAGCCTTCCCGAGCTCCTGTGGGGATGCTGAAGGCAGCTCTGTGCATGGAAATTCACTGTAGGATTGGATAAAACACTAAAACTCCCTGGCCAGAGAGAAAATCAAGGTTTTCTCTTCTGGATGGGCTCAGTCCCGACTTCCTTTCACATGGCTACTGCAGTCCAGATGGGAGCTCAGCTCCTGTGCTGGAAATTGGTTCTCTCTGCACCAGGGATGAACCACAGGATGTGGCCAGGCTGATCCAGGCTGGGCAAAGAACAGCACAGATCCAGCAGCCCAATTGCTCTCCCCCTTCCCTTTGGTGGCTACTGGGGCTCTACAGCCTTTAATGGCACCAGAACCAGTGGTCATATTGGGAGTCACCAGCCCTTGCTCTGCCAGCAGAGAGGAACCATCTTTTGGGATTAAAAAATATCCTGAGTTTTTTAATTCCTGAGAAGTGAAGAGCAGCCCTTTGGGAGTAAGGATGTAGTTAGTAATTTTTTTAACTTCTGTGGAAAACCCCAAGTCAATGTGTCACCCGCAGCACTGAGCAGAAACTGCCTGTAAGTCAGAAGGCAAAATTCCCCTCTCCAGTGAATCCCCTCCTGCCCATCTCTCTCCATCCCATCCTGGCAGCCGTCACCTCGGCATCCAACCGCTCTGCTCCGATCCACGCCTGGTTAACCAGGTGACGAATGCCCGCGGTTAATTTCCCTCCTCTCCCCTATCTGGGGTGCCGCTGACATTTTGATATTTCCCGCTGAGATTATCCTTCACATAATGAATTTTCTCCCCAGCCCCTCCTCTCCTCGCGCCTCTCGGCTTTGCCGGCGCACACTCTCTTTCCCAACTCCACCAGCTCCGGGAGCGTGCCCGACACAAGACGAATCGCCCGGAGACTCCTGGTGCATCCTTCTTTACACTTCACGTCTTCCCGGCGCCGATGAGGAATAGGTTTTTTCCTCATCCATCATAAGTCAGCGTGACAAGGCTGTCGTTCTCCGGCACCACAGTGCTGGATCATGCGCCTCGCCGTCCCGCCTGGCTGAGCAGCCGCTTCCCCCCGAGCAGCTGGGACCTTTCCGAAGGGCTGTCGGTTGGATTGGGAATTTGGGCACTGATAAAAAGTTATTTCTGATCGTTTCTAGCCTCTGTGTTGTTCCATGCCTCTTGGGTTGTGCCCCAGTAAGATCCTGCGTGGTTCAGGTTGTGTTAATCCTAAGGAGGACTCGTGTGGAAGGGGAAACTGAGGCACGGAGCAGGTTTGTGGCTCCCATGGGGTATGACTGCGAGCCAGGAACAGCTGTCCACAAATCCTGCTTTCTATCTCAGCACAGTTACAATAGCCAAACTCCAAACCTGAGCAATGGCGTCAAAACCAAAGGAATAAAATGGTAAAATTGTCAATTCTCATCTCTTCAATAAACTGCAAGTGTTTCACTTCCATTTTCCTCCTGTAACATCAGTCAAAGAAAGCAAGCAATTCTGCCTCAGGTTCAATTTGATATGGATACTTCCCTCTTTTTGACAGGGGATGTTTTTTTCTGACAACTTCCCCTTACTCAGAAATTCCTCTCAGGCCTGGGACGGAGGGAATTTGGACTGGGGGAATCACCCTACTATGGACTCAGCCAACACAAAGCCCAGCAGAAATCTGGAATCTCCTGCCAAGCTTAGGAGCAACCCTCTGCTTTCACTTCCTGCTGAGCTTCCATCCTTGGGAGCCAGTTTGTGAGCCTGGCAGCAGCGCTGGGGAGGTTTGGAGGGAGGATGTCAGGGAGAACAGGGGCAGGCAGAGGCAGGCAAGGGTCAGATGGCTCCGAGCCGCCTGCTGCCACCTGGCCCCGCAGCCAAGCTCGTTTCCATGACAATGGCAGGTAACTTCACTCCAAGCCATCAAAAAGAAATGGGATGGAAAGCTGTCCAACAGAGACAGAGAAGTGACAGCTCGGCCTTTGGGATCAGACCCCCACGGGCAGGTTCCCTCTCAGCTCTACTGTCCACGCCCAGATAAATCCTCGCATTTTGGGGGTTTTCCTAAAAACAGCGGCAATGCCTTGGTGGTGATGAGCCTGCAGCCCTTCCCATGGCAGATCCCTGCAACACCTGCTCCCCCCAGCAAAGGCAGGTGCAGTTTGGAGAGCCAGGAGCAGAGCAGGAGCCTCCCTGAGCCTTCCAGCAGCAGCAGGGAAGAGCTCCCAGCCGTCCGCCCTCTTGTCATTCCATGACAAGCAGCTCAGCCGGGAAAAGAAGATTTAACTGTGTTTGCTTCAAAACCCCAAAATGAGTTCCCTCCCATCTGCCGGGAGAGATTGATCTCCTGAGTCAGCCGTAAATCGCCCAAAAACTCCCTTGGAGCATTTAGGCAGGAGAGGGATGAGGCTGGGAATGATGTGCTCTCTTAGGTTCACACCCTGCAAGGACACTGCCTTCAATCAGGTAAATTATCCAGCTTGGATATAACGATTTCAGCTAGTTAATTAATTTTCTGATTTATTTTATCTGCGGGTAAAGATCTTTCCACCCCAAAAATGGGAATCCCAGTTCCCCAATTCCTTATTCAGCTTCCTAAATAATGTTGACTCATCATTACGATGAAGAGGAGACCCCTCTGCCATCACTGAGGTCACAGCTACCCCCAGGATAAACTTTGCACCCACTTACTGTCACTTTTGGGCACTGGGCAGTGTCACAGAGGGAGAGGAGCCTCTTGCAACAATGCTGGAAGTAGTAAAATGCAGAAAATTCAGAATAAATAGTGGACACCCTGTATCATGTGTGTTTGCAGCCCAGCCAAACCCAAGACATCCAACTGCCAGTACTTCAAAGGTACAAATGTGAGATACAGAGATACAGAGAGACAGAGATATAGAGATACAGAGATATAGAGATATAGAGACATATATAATCTTTTTTTTAAACTCTCAGGCTCATTAGTCCAGTTCAAGCTGTGTTGCTCCACTAGAAAGGCTCTGATGATGCCAGTTTTATTCCCTACTGGTACCTTAGTTTTTCCTTTAATTTTTGCTAGTTAAACTTTTCAAAGAGAACTGCTTTAAAGTCTCTTTCTATAAATCCGTATTAACTAATTCCATGCAAACCCATGGAAGGTGCTCTCAGTATTGCTGATCCCAAACCTTCAGCAGGAGTTTGGTCCTTAAAAATCAGACTGGAAAATACTGGGTTGCTTTTTGAGCCTTTTAACCTAAAACCTGCTTTTGGTTTTAACCTAAAACCTGGTTTTGTTTTTGAGTTGCTTCTTTCCTCAGTGGAAGAGGAGATTTCTCCCTGGCATTCCAAAATCCTACTTTGTTTGCAAAGCCTGGACACTCAGAGACAATGGGAGAGGGATCTAAGTTGTCTGAATTTTGCTGTGGCATTTCCTGCTGAATGCAAACTGCAAAATAATTGGGGACTCGAGATGCTCGTGGCTATTCGGAATGGCAGGATAAAAGAAAAACTCTTTTCCGTGAACAATCACCAAACAAATCACTCCTGAGCATATGCTCAGACAAATTAGAAGGAAAACCAGAGAGGCCCAAATGGGCCAGTCGTGGTACACAAAATGCAGGAGGCAGGAATTCCCAGATGAATGGAATGGGTGCTGCTCAGCCCTGCCAAGCCCAGGAAAGGGGCAGAGAGAAACTGGGAAGGTGGGAGTCAGAGGAGAAGCAGTTGTGGGGCGAGTCTTAAACATAAAAAGGACGTAGAGCTGCTGGACAGATTCCAAAGGAGACAACAAAGGTGCTCCAAGGGCTGGAGCCCCTCTGCTCTGGAGCCAGGCTGGGAGAGCTGGGGGTGCTCACCTGGACAGGAGAAACTCCAGGGAGAGCTCAGAGCCCCTGCCAGGGCCTAAAGGGGCTCCAGGAGAGCTGGAGAGGGACTTTAAACACAGGCCTGGAGTGCCAGGAGAAGGGACAATGGCTTTGCACTGCCAGAGGGCAGGAATAGATGGGAAACTGGGAAGGAATTGTTCCCTGTGAGGGTGGGGAGGCTCCGGCACAGGATGTCCAGAGAAGCTGTGGCTGCCTCATTCCTGGCAGTGTCCAAGGTGAGGTTGGACAGGGCTTGGAGCCCCCTGGGACAGTGGAAGGTGTCCCTGCTCAGGGCAGGGGGTGGAATGGGATTAACTTTAAGGTCCCTCTCAACCCAAGCCATTCCATGATGATTCGCTGGCTCTATCTGGCACACTCCCATTCTGCAAACACTCCTGGAATATTCCTAAACCAGAGCCTGCTCTGCCTCTGCCCCAGCAGGAGATGTCATAAAGCTGCATCAGCACCACAATCTCAATTTCTGTCAGGACAAAAGCAATTCCTGGCACTGCAGGAGGTCCAGATGAGGCAGATTTACATGTGGGACATTTAGAGTGAGGTGAGATGTCCCTCTAACCCCCACAATTCCCTCCCTGTCCTGGCAGGTGTCACACACCTGAGATGGTGACAGCACTGGCACTTCAAGGGCTGGATGGAGATTTAGGAATCCAAATTCTTTCACTTTCAGATAGAAATCCCAGATCTTGAAGCATCCCTATGGATCTCCCAGCAGTTCCAAATCCTGCACAAGAAGACAGACCCCAGTGACCTGGTCTGTCTCAGTCGAGTCAGGAAGGTGTCATCACCTCCCACCACACTCCCACCCTCACCTGGGTGCAGGATGCAATTCCCGGGGCTTCCCAGTGCTCCCCACCTTATCCCCCACCACCAAGGCCTCTCAGGCCCAGCTGTGAGGGATAAACAGCTGGAGACAGACACGAGGAGGGAAAGAATCCGTGAGGAAAGTGATGGAAGCTGCCATGTGTCACCGAGCTGCAGCCACTAAGGCTAATTGAGCCTTCAGGCCCTGTTCCTCCCCGTGATGGGAGCGGGTGAGATTAATGAACAGAACCAACCTTTCCCTTTTTTTTATGGTTCTTTTTTCCTAGCAGTGTCTGAGCACGGCAGCAGAACCAGGATCAATAGGTGGGAAATGTAGGTAATAAGTGGCCTTTAAGAAGACAGCTGGGACCTGCATGTCCTGCTCAGCTACAAATCCCAATCCTGCCTGACAGGCATAACTCTGGCACACGGGTCCCTGGACTGGTGTGAGCCACAGGGCAGAGGACAACACCTGGAGCTGCTCCAAGGACTGAGTTCACCCCTCACTGCCCACATAATGAAGGAATCCAAGATCTGTTTCGTTGTGGGGGGCAGCAGGAGGGATGGCTAGAAGGAGATCCCCATAATATGGAAGGCTGCTTGCATAGCCATCACTTTTGGGAACATGTTCGAGCTCTGCCACACCACATCCACTCCGAGCACCCACCAGTCAGTTTAAGATAAATATAATTAAGGTTTGCAAAGGAGCCCCTGGGACAGGTTGGGATTTTGAAGCACCCTTCATCTGCAGACAGGGAGTGGTTGGAGAGGGACTTTGGAAAAGGCAGGAACAGGAGAAAGGAGAATAGCTTTAAACTGCCAGAGGGCAGGTGGGGAGAAGTTGCTCCCTGTGAGGATGGGCAGGCCCTGCCACAGGGTGCCCAGAGCAGCTGGGGCTGCCCCTGGATCCCTGGGAGTGCCCACGGCCAGGTTGGGCAGGGCTTGGAGCAGCCTGGATAGTGGAAGGTGTCCCTACCCATGGCAGGGGTGGAATGAGATGACCTTTAAGGTCCTTTCCAACCCAAACCATCCTGTGATGATTCAGTGATGATGGAAGGGAGGGAGAACATGTTCTGCTGGGTCAAACCCGTGACCAGCATCACATCCAGCCAGAGCCAGCACCACCCAATGCTAGATAACACAACCTCATGAGTTCCTCAGCCTTGTCCCCAGTGCCCTCAGCTCCTCAGAGCCGTGGCCGTCCAGGTGGGAGGGCAGAGGAGCCCCCAGGAAAAGCGCCTGCTCTGGCTGCAGCTTGGACCCCCATGCTAGAGGGCAGAGGGTGAGGACAGCCCGGCTGGGGTGGCAAACCCAATCCCTGCATCACACGGCGCTCCAGCTGTGAATCCAAGCAGTCTGGGGCTGTGTGTGGCCGGGAGCGCTGCTTGTTATGCGAGTCAGGCAGCTCTGGTGACAATTAGGCATCGCTGGAGGCGGCGCAGGTGGCTGCCTGCACCTGGGGCTGCGCTCCGGGAACCCGGGGCTGCTCGGGGAGAGCTGCTCCCTTTGCTGCTCTCTGTGCCACTGCCCTCCTGACTCGGGGCCACAAACCACGGCAGGACCCCCATGGTTTATCGAGATTCCACTCCTCAAAGCTCAGAGAGCTTTCAGCAGAGAGCAGCCCCTCTGAGGAAGCCACCTGAGACAGGAGGAGCAGTGCCCGTGCAGAGGGGATGGAATAATTCATCTCCCGGCCACCAAAAGCATCCCAAGTGGAAGGTGTCTCTGCCCATGGCAGGGGTGGAATGAGATGAGCTTTAAGGTCTATTCCAACCCAACCCATCCTGTGATGACTCAATGATGATGGAAGGGAGGGAGAACACATTCCTGCTCTCTCTGTGCCACTGCCCTCCTGACTCGGGGCCTCAAACCACGGCAGGACCCCCATGGCTTATCGAGACTCTGCCCCTCAAAGCTCAGAGAGCTTTCAGCAGACAGAGAGCAGCCCCTCTGAGGAAGCCACCTGAGACAGGAGGAGCAGTGCCCGTGCAGAGGGGATGGAATAATTCATCTCCCGGCCACCAAAAGCATCCCAAGTCCTGGCTAACGACCTTTCCCATCCTGTCGAGGCGTTAATCAGCTCGGAGTGCTGATTTCACACGACTTCTGGAGGCAGGCAGGCTCCCTGGCAGGAGCATGGCCGTGGACTCCTCCAGACCTCTTTCTCTCCTCATCAGAGTTACTGTTTTGGGTAATGATGAAGCAGGGGAATTGATTTGAAGCCTAATGAATAATCAGCCACCATCAATAATTGTAATCACTAATCTGGTGCAATTAGAGGCAATTATAGTAAATGCAATTTCCTCCCGAGCTGCTAACGAACTGCAAAAATATGAATTGACTTGAACTGGCTGCCTGTGATTTATGCAGCCGCAAGATCAAGGATCCCATTACACCAACAAAGGCTCTTAAAGCGACATCCCAATTGCTTTGTCCCCCTTTCCCATCCCACCCTCCCAGCAAAGCCACCAAACTCTGGCGGGGATCCCAAGGCAACGCCATAAAGGAGACAAATCCCCCTTTTTTTTCTTNNCCCCTTTTTTTTCTTTTTTTTTTTTTTTTTTCCCTTCGTGTGAGACGTGCCACATCCAATTCCCACATCAGCTCCAGGATAAAAACCAGGATTAACACCTGTTGAGGAGAGGTGCCACATTCTTGTTGCGTGGAGATATTGCCACCTATTGGCACATCCACGGGCACGGTGGAGGAGGCAGCAGCACCTCCAGATCCACCAGGAGCTGCAGGTTCCCGTCGGTTTCGGAGATGAAGCAGCGATTTCCAGCTGCCCGTTATTATCCTCCCGACGCCGTTAAAAGCGCTCTTTTTCAAAGCACCCTTTAATTTCGAGTGCCCGGGAAGGACATGCACCAGCCTCAATTGGAAAAGGTGATAAGCACAAGAGTGGGATCTTAGGAGAGTTTTTGAGATGAAAAGAGAGCTGGCTGAGCACTTTTTTTTTTTTTTTTTTTTCCCCTCCCAAACTGCAGCAGAAAAGGAAAGATCTCGAAGAAAAGCACAAACCACTTCCCGAAACAAAAGAGCTGAATTCAGTGCCAAGGATTGAATCGAAAAAGCACCAAAAGGAGCCACTTCAGGGATTTGGGGCAGGTCCCAAATTCTCCATCAGTTTGGGAACTCTACAAACCTGGATTTTGTGTAGAACTTCCTCGATCTTGACAAAGATGTCTCTAAAGAAACCTGGTCTAGGGGAAGCTGCTTCTGCCTGTGGCAGGGGGTTGGAATGGGATGATCCTTGAGGTCCCTCCCAACCCAAACCAGTCTGGAATCCCATGACAATGTGGAGATCCATTAGGTTTCCACTCTCAAAGCCCATCTGATGACAATCCATGGGGAAACAGCTCTGGCAGGCAGGTGCACACACCGAGGGGCTCTGCATTCCCACGGTCTGTCCATTCCCAGGCTGGAGAGACAGAAACCACTGGATCAGACGTGGAAATGAACCTGCCTCCATCAGCAACCCCCAACTCGATTCCAGCTATTATTCTCCTCGGAGTCAATAGTTCCACTCTCCCGTCCGTAAATCTTGATATTCGCCTCCCCAGAAATCAATAGCTGCCTATTATTGGTCTGTAATTGTTACAAAAATTTAATCAAGGGTCAATAAAGGAAAGGAACAAGTCTATTGCAGCAGCAGAACTTCCAACACAAAGTATTTCACTGCCCAATTATCCTCTGCTCCTGACTTTTGCTAATATTATTTATTATTCAGGCACCTACAACACCCAGAAGACTCAATCTGAGCTCTGAACGATGTTCCTGCACAAGGAGCAAAACTCCCACTGTTGCCCAAACCACTTGCAAGGCAAAGCAAAATCTACATTGTGCAGAGGAAAGTAAAAACTGCTGGGGAAATGATCACTGCAATAAATCTGTGCCCAAAACTAAGCGCCAAGTGAGCGTTGAGAAATTAAAAGACAAATGAGAGACTCGTTCCCAGAGGAAACGGGAGTCGGCGGTAACTGGTGAAAGCTGGGAATGTTTTTTTCTAGGTGTATTTTGGAAATGCAAATTGGATTTCTGGGCGAAATTGCTACTTCTGTGGAGATTATTGGATCAAATTCACCTTAAAGTAAAAAAAAAAAAAAAAAAAACCACAAAAAATATTAGGAGAGAAAGGGATTAAAAAATCCTTTGTAATTTCCACCCAAATCAGTTCCAGGGGGTTGTTAGCTCTCCAGGCTTCATTTGTCTACATCTTTCAGTCCAAAAAATAGGTGAGGAAAATAGCAGAGACATTAAAACAAGTCCAAATGTATTTCAAAATGAGAATAATTGTAATTTTTGATCTGTGCCAGTCCCACTGACAATTTTTGAGACTTTTGAAGGGGTGAGAAACTTTCCCACATTTACCACATCCCACATTGCCACTTGGGGGGAAAAAAAAAAATAAATCACATTTCCAGGTTTCCGATAGGTTTGGAGATGCTCTAACCTGGAGATCTCTCCTGCCTCATTCTCCACTTGCCTTTTGAGCTTTAAAAATCAGATTTTAAAGCTTCCCATAAATTCAGCATGTTTGTTCCATGCAAAACACAAGGAAGTGTGTCACAGACCTTCTGCTCACAGGCTGAAAACCATCTGATTGCCTTTGTGAGGAACTTTGGTGATTTTCCTAAGGCAGTCAAGGGTCACTTTTGCTCCTCAAGCTCCTCTTCCATTGGTGTCTGCTCACTTTCTACCCCTCAAAATCCCTGGAACCTAAACAATCCCAAACCCACAAATTCCCACAGGCATTTTCCCTCCAAACGAAGCAGAGGCTGCGTTTGTGCTCTAAGGTTTTTATGCCCAAGCAAGGATCTAAATAAAGCCATCACATAAAACCTCCTGAGAAAACATAACCATAAAAAAAACCCCCCACCAAAACATCACCTCAAACAGATAAAACATAATTATCCAGCGACAAAGGATGCCAACACTCCAAAGAAGCAGGAAGAGCACAGGCATCTCCAAACCCACTGAAATTTCCAATTGCAAAACATTTTTTCCCCCCACTCCTGTGGCGCAACGCGAACAATAAATATGGAAATCTGTAAAGGAAGGAAAACCAGGGACTCTGCTGTGTCTCACCAACAAAGAACAACATGGGTTTGTAAGGAAATGAGGAGTTTTATTCCTTCTCTGAGCTCTGTAGGGTTTGGGATATTGCTGGACCATCACTGGCCTGGGGGATGGACACAGCAGGTTTAGGGATAAATGGAAAGTTGGAGATGCAGCAGAGCATCCTCACCTTCACAACCCCAAATCTGCAGGTTTGGAGCTTCATTCCACTCCCCCAATCAACTGTTCCACCAGTGACTTCCACAACCCAACGAAACCCTGCTTAAAATGATATTTCCTTGGATCACTCATGTATTTCTCACTTTGCCATTTCCCCAAGAACTCTGTCGTATCCCCCTGCCAGGCTGCAGATGGCCAAACCCCCCCAAAAAAAGCTTTTTTAGAGCTGCTCCTCACTGCACATATCCAATCACAAAGCCTCACCCCCTCCAAAACCAGGATTAAACCCTTAATTTGCTGCGAGTCGGTAAAAATTTGGCTTCATTTCAAATCAGACCCGAAGCTGAAGTTTTCTCCAAATGTTTTGCTGCTGGGCAAGTGGAGCATTTCATTTGCACACGACAATTTCTGTTTGCTTCAGTTTTCCCTCTTTCCCAATCCTACGTTGCGAGATGCAATCAGAGGAGGGAAAATAAAGCAATTAAAGGAATCGCATGAGATTCCCAGACGGCCACTGATACCAATCAGCTTCAAGAGGGTCTTGGCACCCAACCTGCAAAATATTTGATTTTCTGGAGTGGATTTGTGGGGTTTTTTTTCTTTTGGTGAATGGAGCTGGAGCTCAGATCCACATTTGCATATAAAGAATGACGAGGATGCTCTAGAGAAGACCACAAGTGGCAACAGAGCTCCAGTTTTTTGTGATGTTTATCCTATTGGTGCAACCTGGATTTATTCCCCAGAGCCTGAGGATCAGGTTTAGCCCTTCCTCAGCCTCTTGCTCTTTCCTTGTTCATCCCTACCTTTATCTCCTCCCCCCAGAGCTCCGGTTTACACCTCCATGTAAGCAGCCACGCCGGTAATCACAAAGCAGCTTATTTTTAATTGCGCTGAAACCAAATTGTTATTTAAACTTCAGATCTTGCTTTTCTCCCCCAAGACCCCTTTAATTCCTCCCAGACGTTAATTATACTGAATCACAAAGCTGCAAAAAAATCTCAGGCTGGCTGAAGAAAGAGCCCCTCTGGCCTGATCCTGTTGGGAAATCAATGCCACCACCAGAGCTGTATCATCTACATCCACGCTAAGCTTTGGGAATGGGAACCATGTCCCTGTCTGCAGCACCATGAGAACAGCACTTCCCAAAGAACCAAGGTGATTTTAGAGGTCCAATTCCCATTTTTCCGTGCGATTCCCAGTCTAAGCTCCATTAATTTTTAATGAAACCTTGTGGTTTGCCCAATCTCCTCTGGAATTTGGAGCAAAGCCTCCAAACCATCAAGGCTGTTGCCTCCCGGGTGCTTCCACCTTTGGCCTTGTGCTTGATCCCCAATTTCTTTTTCCTTGGAGATGATGAGGAGGCAGGAGATGATCTGGAGGCAACAAGGATTTTTATCTGGGTGGATTTGGAATCATTTTCATATTTGGAAATACATATTTGGAATATAAAACTTCATATTTGGAGCCAAACAATTTAAATGGAATTCCAGGCTCCTTCACCAGGACATATTGGTCTAGTGGAAGGTGTCCCTGCCCATGGAACAAGACAATTTTTAATGTTCCTTCCAACCCAAACCATTCCACGACTCCATAATTCCATGACATTAGTGGTTCAGACAGGATGACACTTTTTTATTACAACTGGACACAAGAAGCAGGACTTACACCCAACTTCATCACTTCAGACATGATTTAGTGTTTCTGCTGCTGCATTATTTTGCTGTTGGGATTGTTTTTTACTTTAAATACCCGTCACGTTAAGCTGTGGCATTTTGGTGGCTGGGTTGATAACCCTTAGGATATGAAAGGGATTGTGAAAAGTACAGACAAAAAAACCTGTTCTTCCTTCTCCTCCCCACCATGGTTCAGCAGCAGATATAACCCGTAACAAATTGATTTGTTAGAATGAGCAAGACAGCACATGGTATTAGGAAATTATGAATTATTAGGGAGCTTTAAAAGCCAAAAATTTGATACCTATAAACCACTGCTCTGAGCAGATGCCAAACCCTTTGGAACTCACAACACACATGGCTACAGTGCAGGTCCTGCAATCCTGCATCCGGGCTAAAAATACCAGAGAACAGGGCCAAGCTCCATTTTTAAGCCCTTTTCCATGCCAAACCCTCAATAGGGATGCTCCAGCTCTGATTTCCCTCCTGCTCATCACAGCTCTTCACAAATCAAAAGCATTCCCAATTTATTCCTCTCCTTTCCAAGCTCCGCGCTCCTCTCATCTGCTCAGCCTCGCAGAAAGCTCGTTAAACAATTCATTGCAAGCGCCTGGAATATAATGAGCAATGGGAGGGTTGGGAAGGCTGGTGCCAGCAGGCACACAGGGCTCTCTGCATTCCCAGGGGTTCTGCACCCCCAGGATGTTTGGGATGGCCCCAAACCCCTCCTCTGGAAATGGCCATCCACGGTTCCAGGTGCTATGGAGAGGCTGCACCCCTATGCAGGTGAGTTTAGTGGTTCCTCTCCCCCCTGCTGGAAGGGGAGGAGGTGTTTGGAGAAAATAAGAGTAAGAAGAAGGCTGAAGAATGCACAAGAGCACAATGAAGCCCAGAGGAGCTAGGGCACGGCTGAGAGAGAACAGGCTGACCTCCACTGAGAGCCTGAGCAAAGTGCAAATAAACCACTGGCACAGAGCTGCGTGTTCCCAGGATGCTCCTGCATCTCTTCTCTCCTCCAGCCCCAATCCAAATCTCCTTATCCCTGGGGGAATCATCATCCCTGGAGGTGTCCAAGGAGCTACTGGACATGGCACTCAGTGCTCTGGGGCAGCTGACAAGGTGGGGACCAGGCACAGGTTGGATTTGATCTGGGAGATCTTTTCCAACTTTAAAAATTCTGGGATTCAGCAGCGCTTTAGCATGGAGGTGTTCTCCTGGGGAAGGTTGTCCCTGTCCTGCCCCACCATAGACACACAGCCCTTCCTGGCACCCAGCACTGCCTCTTCCAGCCTTCCTGGGAGATTTGAACCCACTCCATTCACACAACATTAACCCCAGCACCGCAATCCCCGGGAGAACCAGGACTTTAGCCTAATATGTATTTAAAAATTGAACGTATGTATCTATTTCCAAACATCCGCCGTGCAGACACACGGCTAATCCACTTCCAGACATTTTACCAATTATGCCAGGGCCCTCTGCACAGCCCATTACCCCGTAGATGTTCCTAAGTGCTGCATAAACAATCCTCTGCTGCGTGGCTGACACTTAAGCGGACAAGTGGAAGCCAATTGCAGCAGGACAGCAAATGGAGCCGGAACAGTGGCAGCAGCGGCTCCCCCGCTGTGAAAGCCATAATCATCAGCACATCTGGGCTGCCTTCCCACACAGGAACCGGCTGCAGGAGCCACCTCTGCAGAAAACTCCCCTCCTCCCCACTGCTGATGTGCTGCCTGGAGGGGTCAAGAGAAATGCGGAGTTTGCGGGAGGTTGGGGACTCTGTGGAGCTCATCCGTGCGATGCCAGGGATCCAGTGTGAGAGAGGACTCCAAGCAAGCCTCTACTTCCTTGGCTGTCCATGCTGGAGGCACTTTCTACACATCCCTACACACACGTGTGTGGGCTGGAGGGGAGCAGAGCTACAGCAAGGCCAGGAGGCAAGAGAAAGCCTGGCAAAGGAACAGCATCCATTTTGCCCCTTCCCTACCAAACTCATGGTCCTGCTCCTCACAGCAGCTCCAGGATGCTGGAGGAGGCAGAGGGTGGTGGGACCATGTTCGCCATGATGGGTTTGCCCCACAGGGTGAGGTGGGTGAGGGACGTGTCCCAGGACAGCCTGTCACCCTCTATAGCCTGAGCAGAGCCAGCACACCCAGCCCCCAGCTCAGGGACCTGGCACGGGATAACAGGCTCACAGGCTGTTTAATGCAGAGAATCCCCCAGCCCCACTCTCTGCCTCCTCTCCAGGAAGCAATTCCCTCTTCAAACTGGAACCAGTCCACCCCAACTCTCTGGAAGCTGGGCAGCACCTTGATCCCCACAGAGCACCTGTCCATCCCCACACCACCAGCTCCAAATGTCACCACGAGCTTTTCCCTCTTCCTTTCCCCCCTCTCCATTGTTTTTAAAAGCAGCCAGACTGTTAATTAAAAAGGCAGAAATCAATTGCCCTCATCTCCCCATCAGAAGCTCCTCTGCATGCCGGGATTAAAGCCGGCTTCTACTTTAAGTCAATTAGAGATAAGGGGAAGCTGACATTTCTACAACCCGCCTTATCAAACTGCTTGAAAACTGCTCAGATTAAAATGTAAAAAGATTATTTCCTCAGCTCTCTCTGCCTCTCTCGCCTTTCTTTTTTAATAATTATTCATAAGAAACCCGACAAACGGCTGCTGATAGTCTGAGATAGCGCTGCTCCTCCATAGGACCATTCTCAGGATCATCCAGGAGCATCCTGTGGGATACTGAGATCCCCCAGCACCCCCAAAACAGGGGGAAGGAGGCAGAGAGTCCTCAGGACTGCAAAATTCTCTCCATGTGAGTCACATCCTGACTTCCCCTCCAAGAGCTGCAGGGAACGGGTCAAAGCCCTGGTCTGGATGCCATCCTAATGAGGCTCTGCTGTCCCTAATTAGCTGGAGGCAGGACGAGGCTGGGATGACAGGTGGGATGCAGGCCAGGGACCACATCTGAACCCAGGACAGGGCTGGAATGATAAATACAGCCAGGGACAGGGGCAGGGACACTGCTGGCACAGCCCAGGCTTTGTCAGCCATGCCCAGGAGCTGCATCCACAGGGTGAGAATGCAATTCCTGCACCGGGATCTACTGCCCTGCATCCCTCAGCTCCCCCTGCCAAGGATTTTCTGGGACTGGGAGAAAATGGGGTTGGAGATGGAAAATAGCTCAGCATCGAGTCAGCTCTGCTGATGGGGAGTGACCTGATGAGCTGAAACTGTGGCATCTGTCTGTCCATTCATCCTCTCCTCTGAGGAGAATGCAGCAATTGGGATCCTCCCCAAAATGCAGGTTTAGGGAAAAAAAAAAAAAAAAAAAAAAAAAAAAAAGAAAAAAAAAAAGAGGAAGAGAGAAAATATAGAAGTTTCTTATCACAAATGCATGAGGATTTTTCGGAAATACTCCAAATGTTAGAAGCAAACTGCAACAGCCACTGAGGGATTTCACTGATGTTTTTCGCATTGAAGAAAAAAAAAAAATCTCATTCCAGCCCCAGCTGCAGGAAGCAGAAAGCTCTTTATTCCTCCAGGCAGCAGTGCCACCCCCAAAAGTCACCAAGCAGAAAATCTTTACGTCATAAACAACATCAGAGATGTTCCCTGGGCTGATCCATGTCCCCAAAATCTCCTTTCCCCCCAGTGCAGTGGATCTCTGCCAGGGCTGGAGCTGCCCTTGCAGCAATAATGCTCCAGGTGGATCCAATGCAATGGGTTACTGCAGCAGCCTGGGAGAGCCAGGAGTTGGATTTTGGATTCACATCAGCAATATCCCCTGCACAGGGAGTGAGAGATGAGAGCACAAAAAGAAGACAGGGGGGAAAAGAGAGAAAATAGAGTAAAAAGAAAACCAAAGAAAAAAAGGGAACACAAAAAAGGAGAAAGAGAGGAAAGAGGAAAGAAAAAGGAAAAATGGAAAGGAAGGACAAAGAAGAAGGGGAAGAGAAAAAAAGGAAAAGAGAAAAAAGGAAAAGAGAAAAAAGACAAATATAAAAGAGGAAAAAACTAGAAGAAAAAAAAAGAAAATAGAAGAAAAAAGAAAAAAGAATGGAAAAGGGGGTGTCCCAGCAGAACACTTGGTGCACCCTTTGCTTCCACCAACATTCGGAAAACCACATGAAAGGCAAAAACCCCCAAACCCAAGGAGATACAAAACCCAGCATTGCCTCATCACTGGGGAAACGCCATGAAATGTCTGGACTACCCTGATCCACATGAGACTCACAAATCCCAACCCTCCCTCTGCACATTCCTGTACCGAAGCCTCAGTTTCCCTGTTGGCAGAGGAGGTGGAATCCTTCCCACTGGCATAAGGATTTCATTAACTTAAACCCATCAAGATTTATAAAGCACTCGTGAAAGCTCCCGCGTAGGAAATATCCCAGTGTCACTGCCAACGTCAACTGTAAAATATTAAATCTCTCTCTCTTAAAAAAATAATAATATGAGATTATGTCCCAGGAGGAAGTTTTCCCACTAGACTCCTCTATTCTTATAAAAACGATCCGGCATCACTTAATGGCTCATAAATTCCATCTCCTATTAAGCAGATATTAAACACGTATTTATAAAGGTTTAAACAGATCAGTTCGCTTAATTTTCTGTTCGCCTTTAGGCAAAAAAAAAAATAAAAAATTAAAAAATGGTGTGTTTGAATGGGGAAAATTCCTGCTGGGGCTGACAGGGGAGGATCCTTGAGACCAGAGACAGAGGGGGACTTCTCCCCAGCATCAGCAGCACCTTCTGGCCCTCTGGAACAGCACTGATGGACAGATCCATCATGGAAAATACAGGATCCTGCACTTCAGCAGGTCAGAGACTTAAAAATCAAGTACATGGTACAATTCTCTCATCTACTTTAAAAAGGGAGAAAAACCAGTTTAATTCCCCAGGCAGGTGCATGGACCAGAGCCTTGACACACTGCAGCCTAGCCACCAACCATCGTTAATATTGATATTATTATATTATTCTTCATTATTTAATTACATTTTTTACATCCAGGTCTTTGGTCTGTCCGTTCTAACAGCCTATTCCAGTGCTGAGGGACACATCAATATTAAACCCTGGAATGAGACATTGGGAATATCAATTTTCATAATGGGACAGGTGGTGACACTGAGAAGGTGACCTGCAGCCACAGGTTGTGGAGGAGCCTCAGACCCACTTATTCCAATCAAAATTTATCATTTTTCCTTAAAAACAATGGCTGGGACCACCAT
Organism: Sterrhoptilus dennistouni; assembly: GCA_013397095.1. NCBI lineage: Eukaryota > Metazoa > Chordata > Aves > Passeriformes > Zosteropidae > Sterrhoptilus > Sterrhoptilus dennistouni. The sequence goes on along the minus strand of VWZU01007192.1, from coordinate 352,320 downwards.
CCAATACTGTATCCATCCAAAAAAAACCAAAGACAGAGCAAGCAGTGCTTGTTATGAAATCCCAGAATGGGATTCAATGGGAAATCTCTCTAAAGATCATCCACACAAAATACATAAGAACAGCCCCTGAAATTCCACATGGTCAAATTAATCCTGGTCTCTCCCAAGATTTAGAAAGATCATTCCAATGCCTTTACTTAAAGCAGACTAAAAATGGGGGGGTTAAGACGTGTTCCCTGGGTCAGGCATTGCTTTTTGGGTTCATAGTGTGAATTTTAGACAGCAAATACAGACACAAACTCTGCAGTTCACATGGAAAAGGTTTCCCTGCTTGTTTTAGGCACACAAAGGCTGGATTTGCTGAGAAAATCGAGGGCTTAAAGCTTAGTAAATAGCAGAGAAGGACACTGTGACCCAGGAAAAAGAGCCAGGAGGTCTCCCCAGTGGGCAGCGAGTGGAGTCAGAGCAGAGAGAACAACCTCAGATCTTCCCATCTCACCCACAACCTCCCCAAAACTGCTCCCAAACAGAATCCCTGAGCACGGACAGCAGGAAGATTTTCCAACAGCACAATTCTGCTGGGGAGCAATTAGAGAAAAAGGACGTGGAGGAGAAATGGAATCAATTCTGTGGGCATCTTCCCCAGGGGGGGCAGCGGCCCCAGACTCGTTCCTGCTGCATATGGAAGGGGGATCAGAGAGGGAAGCAAAGAATTCAATGACAAGCCCTGGGACAGGTGGTGACATTGAGAGGGCAAACTCCTGCCACGGGGTGTGGCAGAGTCTCAGATCCCATATTCCAAGAAAAATTGGTTACCTCTTCCTTGAAACCAAAGGAAGTGTTTGTATCCATTCTGGATCCATGAAAAAAAAGACAAGGACATGATGCTGTTTTACACCACAACGACACAGATTCCGACTTCAGAAGGCTGAAAATGACTCCTTTATTTTTAGGATGTGTCTCCCTTTTATACTATTTCACACAGACCAATTCAATTGGTGAAACAAAGGCAAAACCTCTTCACTCCCATTGGTCAGAGCAGAGGGACAGCAAGGAGAAGTCCCTCCTAGGGAAAGGAATGAATAACAAATTTACAGCTACAAAAACATTTCTCCTGTTTACAGAAAATTCCCTGGGAAGAGAATTTCGGAAAATCAAAATACCCCAGGCACAGAACCAGGGCTACAAGGACAGACCAAACAGGTGTCCTTACAAAACCCAATGATTTGGCTGAGGCGTGATGAGCAAACCTCCAGCCAGTTTTCCAGCCCTAATTCTCCTGTGGCTTCCAAGATATCCACAAAAGTATATTAAAAAAAAAAGCAAACACAACTCCATTGTTATCGTATAAAGCAATCTATGAACATAATATTCCTGAAATGCTCTCTGCCTTCAGTCGGGAGTTTCTAGGTGTGACAAAGATTGAGTGTTCCTCTCTGGATGAGTGGGGTACAACAGGAGCAAAAGCAGACAGCTTTATTTCCTGGGGAGAGAAAAATAGCCAAAAAAATGTAAATTCTCTTTTTATATGAGAAAGACTTTGAAACCTGGGGCAAAAATCTGAAACTGTGAACTTCCTTCACATCACAGAATATTCCAGGAACAGAATATTCCCAGTGATCAGTGAGATCACTGAATGCTTTAATTTTGATTCCATTGGTTTTTATTGTATAAAATAAGACAAAAAAAAAGACTGCTGGAAGAGTCTTCCAGTGCCTAAAGGGGCTCCAAGGGAGCTGAAGAGGAACTTTGGACAAGAAATGGAGGGACAGGACACAGGGAATGGCTTCCCACTGCCACAGGGCAGGGTCAGATGGGATATTGGGCAGGAATTGTTCACTGTGAGAGAACAGGTGAGATCCTGGCACAGGATGCCCAGAGAAGCTGTGGCTGCCCCTGGATCCCTGGCAGTGTCCAAGGCCAGGTTGGATGGGGCTTGGATCAATCCGGGACAGTGGAAAGTGTCCCTACCTATGGCAGGGGGTAGAATGAGATGAGCTGTAAGGTCCCTTTAAACCCACACCATTCCATAATTCTATGGCATTTCAACTATGGACATTTTATCCACTGGTGCCACTGTGCAAAACTCCAGTGGAAAAGATCTTACCAGATATTCTGATTTCACTGTAACTGGTGGTGGAAAAGCCTTTTTGCCACAAACCCAATGCCTGGTGCTCCCCAGTCCTCAAAGAGGAGAAGCAGAGGAGCCTCTCTGTGAAATTCCACAGGCAGCTCCGTGCAAAGGCAGGAGATGAGGCCCCTCTTTGCACAAGGCATGATTAACCTCTGACACCAGGTGTCATTAAACAGATGAGCTTAAAAGGGAACCATAAGGCTGAAGGACTTACATGACCAATGAGGACCTGCAGCTCCACGGCAGAACAGAACAAGCCCTTGTGCTTTCAGTGAAAGAAACTTCTCCAAGTGGGATGTGTCGGCAGTGCTGGGCTAATCGTTGGACTCAGTGATCTCAGAGGTCTTTTCCAGCCTCAGAGATCCTGTGATTCTGTGATTGTAACTCTGCAGCCACATTCTGAGAAGCTTCTTGGACCTTCCCCAGACTCCCATTTTTCAGAAAAGAGGACAGGATGAGCTGGCCCACTGATTCCAGAAGTCCCACGCTAGTCCAAAAGCCGGGAGTAGTGAAAAATAAATGACAAAACCCTCGTGTTCCCATGACAGGGTCGCTGGAAGCGTGGCACTGACTTGTCCCTTTTAATGAGTGTTAATGCTCCCCTTTCATTTCTGCGGCCATGGGATGCCAACACATTTATCTGCTTTATGCGTCTCCGTTCAATTTCAGGAGACATTTCTTTGGACATCGAACATTGTAATTTGCACTGGCTCCCCATTGCGAACGGCTGAAGTTGGAAAAATCACCGAGTGAGTGATCAAACACATTATAAAAATAGCCAGGCAAATGCACCACTATCTTCTTCTCAAGAGCCATTTATAGGGGCCAATCCTAAAGCAATTGAAGTCAATGGAAAGACTCCTGCAGAATTCAATGGGGTTTTGATCGAGTCCTTATTGTGCTATCCATAAGAAATAGGTCAGATATTTATATATAGTCTTGAAATGTTGTGTGCCACCACGCTGGCAGCTCGCCTTTTGAGGCACAGCCTCGCTTCTTGCCGTACCTGCTGCAAAGCTGAGGACTTTGCAAGTCCAGATTCCCAACCTTTCCCCCTTTGGCACCGCTGCCACCCTCAACTCTTCCTTTTTCCTGCATGAAACCCACACCACCACATTCCTCCCCTCACCTGGGAACGGTGTCACATCCAGCCTGTGCTCCCTTTGCCCACAGGTAATTCAAACCTGAGGCGGAAAATTGCTCTTGGAATCCACAGGTAGGGAATAAGAGGAGGTGTGGAGCTGAGCAGGAGTCTGCACCATTTAACAAGACCCCATTATTAAACCATCTAAATGGGGGCAAACACTCATGAGCACAAACTAGTTCAGCTTGAAAAGGGCTTGTTCCAGCCTAATCTTAAGTAAGTTCCAGATCGAGTTGAAGCAAATTGGAGCCCTTCATCCTCACAGGTTTTCCAGTTTAAATATACCAGGTTAAACTCATATAAGACCTTCCAAAGAGATGAGTCTTACGCTGTTGGCACAACCTTCATCACACACACCTTGAGAGCACAACTGCAAATCAACCACCTCATTCTGCATTCAGGGCGTGCTGTACTGTGATGACTTGGGAAGGGGCTTGGAGCAGGTTCAGGGAATATTATTTCAACTGAACAAAGGCTTCCAGTGAATTAATTGTTATTTGTTACCAAAGTGACTTCCTTCAGTCCCAGTTTTAGTTTAGACGAGGCTTTAGAATCAATATTTTCTGGGGAAACAAACCTCACCTTTCTTCATCTGACGCATCCACTGGTTTTTGAGTACTGTGAGATGAATAAAAGCAAACCTCAGGCCCTCAAACCATTATTCATAAGCTTAAATTTATACAAGTGAATCATCCCACTGAAAGTGGTAATACCTCTCATGTACTCCGAGTGAAATACATGACTGTTTACCAATTAGTTGGACTGCAGTAGGTTTAGTCGCTGTAGTTCCACGTTAATTATTTATAACACTTTGCAGTACCACCAGTAAATGTACAGTAGCATCTTCTTTAAAAATAATGAGACCTTAGTCCTGTGCAAAGTCCCTGCAGCAGCTGTTATTAAAACTTCAGTGAAGCGAGAGAAGAAATGGATGTTTTTGCATCTGCAGCATGAGCAGCAAACTTCTCCTGCACTGGATTTAGCCTTTGCATGGTTTGGTCCTTTCAGGAAAAATCAATGGGGAAAAATAGGAACATCTAGGTTTTCACTGGCCCTTTTATTATTATTTAAAAAGAAAAAAAAAAAGGACACTTTGGAAATGTGTCACTTTAATGACTTTTCATCTTAAGCAGCCAAGGACCAGGAAATGGGTGAATGGCTTTGAGGTGCCCTAATGGAGCTTAAGGTAGGTGCTCTTGTAGGATCAATTTGACTGCGGATAAGTCTTACTTCTTGGCATGGATTTGATGAATGCTGGGCATGGCTTAAAGATGAGATAATCTGCTCAATTTATTCTTATTATTTATTTGCTATCCTTGTGACAAAATGAATTATGGTTCTGCACGGAGCCAGAAGCAGGGATAAAGTTACCATTGGGGAAGAATATGTCACTGTAATGGGATCTTTGCTTTTTTCCTTCCCCTGAATGAAATCAGCACGCCGAAAAAACGCTTCACACATAACCTAAAGGAATCATTTCCAGACAGCAGAGGGGTAAACTGAGCCTTTTTGCTTCACTGTACAAACACAATTACTACAACAGCAGCTTAATACAATTGTTTATACAGATGCCTCATGTTTCCAACAGCCAGAAAAATCCTTGTCTTTCTAGGAAGCGATGCAGGACTCAGAAATCCTGCCATGGGGATGTGCTGGGGGAGAAGAGAGGTGGATAATGGGGTTGTGATTTGGGGGATCTTGGTGATCTCCACTTACCCCAGACCCTACTCTTTCACCCCAGGCTGGCGTCCCAAGATGTAACAGTTGAAACTCACAGAATCATGGAATCATTTAGGCTGGAAAAGCCCAAGACCATTAACCACTAACCCAAGGCCAAGGCCACCACTACACAATGTCTCCAAGTGCCACATCTACATGACTTTGCAATCCCTCCTGGAATGGGGACTCCAACACTGCCCTGGGCAGCCTGTGCCAGGGCTGGACAACCCTTTCCATGAAGAAATTTTCTCAGTATCCAACCTAAACCACTCTTGGCACAACTTGAGGCCATTTCCTCTCATCCTGTCCTTTGCTCCCTAGGAGCAGAGCCCGACCCTCTCTTGCTGCATCCTCCTGTCAGGGAGTTTTGGAGAGGGAGAAGGTCCCCCCAAGCCTCCTTTTCTCCAGGATGAGCCCCTCCGTTCCCTCAGCCACTCCAGACCCTTCCCCAGATTTACTGCCCTTTTTAGGACACATCATGGGACAACCCATATGGACAAACACCTCCACCATCAGCAGATGGTACCTAAACCCCCTGGGCATGAAACAGGTTGTTGACCTTAAACCAGCAGCCAGGACAGTTTGTGTGTGGGGTAGAATCATCAAATACCCTGAAGGGATCCATAAGGATCATCACATCCATGGGGATGTTGGTGGACCCACATTTCACTGTCTCCTTGCCACAATGGGATGCTTGGCTTTGACTGGGTTGCCTCCACTCCCCACCCTCGTCAGCGGGCAAACATTTCCCTGCCGTACAACTCGCAAGTGGATAAACCCAGCAGCAGCAACAGTCTGATGTTCTACATCCCACAGCCCATTAATTTACTATCAAAGGGGTGTTACGAGGATAACGGCGTTAATCATCGAGCCTTTGGATGTCTGATTGTTGGGCAGCCGAGGGTGCGCGTTGAGGAACGTGGCAGACAAGTGCTTAAATTTGCTCCCTGCACACAAGGCTGGGTATTAACCCTTCATCAAGGCTTTGTGTTTATTTTCCCTCACATAAAGGAAGGGCAGGAGCCCTTTTGAAGAGCTGAGCTGCAAGAAGAACACACAAGGTTAAAGCCCTGAAAAGTCCTGATCAAGGAGCCGACTGGATTACAGCCAAAGCTGCGGCAAATTTTTCTCTTTCTTCCCAGACAGGGATCTAAACACAAAAGAAATAGGTTTTTTTGGGGGGGAATTCCGTCTAATTCCATCAAATCCTTTTTGTCATTTCCTCACCATCCTTTAAACATCTGACAAGGCCAATCGACCGCGCCAGGCACGGAGGGAATCGCAGCACCGGGGCTATAACTCTAAGTTCATTAAGCGTGAATTATTATTTGAGCCAGCCTCAATTTTCGCCAGCAGAATTAGACATTCCTAAAATAATGTCCCTGACACATGCAGAAAATGGGCTTTACGGCTCTCACCTTGAACTCCACCAGAACTCCCACCTCATCTGTTACCCTTCCACGGGCAGGAGACGGAGCGCGGCGCTGCGGCTTCACCTTTAATTATGCCAGGTATTTAAGGGCTAATGTTCATAGAAGAGGAGTATACGAGGCAATAAATGGCTTTTGCAGGTGATTAAATGCCCAAGCAGAACAGAGGCACTTGATAAGCACAGAGGCCGTTTGCTCAATTATGTTCCCTGCACTGTGAACTTCATTCCTGCTTCCCGATGAGGAAGGGGAATATTCAAAAAGAGGACAAAAAAACATCAATGGACTGAGTTTTACGTATTAATATGTATATTACACATACCTAATTCACGTATTTTTTTTTCTTCACTGTACACTGAGGTTCGCTCTGCCCACCTGCAACAACTTCAGAAGTTTAAATGACAGGTGAGATGTCACAAATCACCGAGATCAAGGAGGATTTCATCCCAGATTCTTGCTGCAAGTGATATAAGTCACCCCTCCCATCAGCTGAACCCATGGAGCAAGGAGAATTTAAAGAAGGTTTGCAAGGTTTGCTGATGCTGTGGTTCCCCCAGAGGATAGTGAGCAGCATGTGAGGTGCCAAAGGCTTAGGGAAGCCCTGGGGACAATAGATGAGGCATAAACCATAGGAGAACCAAGTCTGGACAAGACTTCAGCACCAAAAAATGTACAAATGGGTCTGGCTGAGCCTCTACTGGCTTCATACAGTGGTTGTGTGGAGACAAATTCAGCTTTAAGTCAAAAATTTTGTTCTTATTAAGTACTTAAATTAAAATTGGGACTCTTTATATGATGTTGCACTGCAAAAGTCTTTATTTTAATGTTTATTTTCTTGGTAACGGTGAGGAGTCTCCAGAAACATCTTTGCATCAGCAATTCCTTGCAGTTGCAGCCACAGCCCAGAAGCTGAAAAAGCAGCTCTAAATCCCACTCTGGCCATATGTCCAGCAGCACAAAAAAATCTATAACTGTATTTTGCATCGGGTCACTTCCACTGGCGTGACTAAGGACATCAGCCCCATGTGTTGGGAGATACCCACTCCTCTCTGCCAGTGCCTGACCGAGCTTTTCCTTGCCATAAAATCACACACAGAACCCTCCTTAGCGCTTTAATTTCCTCACATCTCTGCTGAGCCCCGAAACTTGCCTGGATTTTGCCAGCGGCGCATTTTGGAGCTGCCCCTCTGCAATCCCTGGGAAGGTGTGAAATCCCACCACTCCATAAACACAGCCTAACCCAAATATCTAGAACAGATTCTCCACAAACAGCAGATTTGGCCTGTTTTTTTCCTTCCCCTCAGTTAATACTGATCGTTATCCCTCCAGGAGGACTCTGCCATTGCCACACACAAAGCCACAATCTAATTTATCCAGTTCTTTTTCATAACTCCCAACGCTCCATTATTAGGGCAACTTTATATTTCTCTTGCAGTCAAAGGCCAGAGCCCCAGTCACCCCATGTTTCTGACCATTATGAAATAAGTTAAACAACATTAGACCCCAGAGGAAATTTGAAGCCCACGACTGCTAAGCTTTTGCTGCAACGAAAATTGATCTATTTGTCTTATTTTCCATTTCCCGTCAAGTAGAGGGTTTGCAGCTCCTAACAAGGCTTGGCCATGCACGACTTTCACATCCATCGTATCCTTGGTAGGGCATACAAAGGCTCTCAGATTCTCCCAGGCTCAATTATTTTTTAAAAAATCAATTAAAAATAATTAATATAAAGTCATTGGATGAAAAACCGTGTTAAGGTTCAACAAGAGCATGGGAAGATCAAGAAAAAATGGACTCAAGTTATACCAATGGAGGTTTAGGTTGGATAGTGGGGAAAATTTCTACACTGAAAGGATTGGCACAGACTGTCCAGGACAGGGGTGAATTTGCCATTCCTGGAAGGATTTAAAGCCATGTAGATGTAGCACCTGGGGACATGGATAATGTAACCTTGGCAGTGCTGGGTCAGTTGGACTCAGTGACCTTAGAGGGCTTTTCCAACCTAAACCATTCTGTGATTTTTTTTCCCCTCTCCTCCTTGTTTGTCTTCCTCCCATGAAATCCTTTCTACAAATAAAACCCAAAGATCATCACTACAACCTCATTTTTCTTCTGAATGGGAAAGCAGCATCCTATTCTGGTAGGGACAGGCATAAAACATTTCTCTGCAAGCCAAATATTCATCTTTCTTCTGCCTTGCTTACACTCACTGCTGAGCTCTTTGTTGTCAGTGTTTGTTTCCCACCTGCAGAAATGGATGTTTCCATTGAAATCCCATTGGTTTGGGATATGTTGCCAGCAGTGCCCAGAGCCAGATGCCTCAGGAGGTGGAAAACCCCTTCCAGGCCTATCCTGGTTTGCAATACTTCCACTGGAGATGCATTTTTTCCTCTCCAAAGTCCAAATCCTCGATCTCCCGACTGCTTGTCAAGGAAATGGATTTGGTCACAGACAATTTTGGGAGTAAAACAGGGAAAAAATCTCATCTCCTTCTCCTGCTTCTCACCTTAGTGTGCAGTGCATCCTGACAGGTTTGGGCAGGGAATGGAATATCCTGGGGTTAAAGAACACGGAGAGAGCAGCACCTACCAAAATATACCCACACACCACTGGAGGTTTGCAACACAGAGCCACGATTCCAGATGATTTCCTACGAAGTCTCACTCCAAAGACTAAATGCCAAGGTGACAACACCAGATTAATTTGTCCAAGAGACATGCCTCCCCTGGTTTTTTTAGGAAGAGGGGAGCAGGGGAGATGCAGCCCCAAAATGCCTTTGACAGGACCCGACACTCAGTGCTCAGTTCCCATTGAAAATGTGGAGGTTGGTCATAAATTGGACTCCATGATATTGGAGGTCTTTCCCAATCTCATTGGTTCCATGAATCTATGATTTGGAGAGTCCCTTGGTCCAGGAGAGGACATCCCCGCCATTCCCACCAAAACCTGTGAGATGTTACACTGATTCAACCCCAGTTCCAGGACTTTGGGAGCACAGAGAGCTGCAGCCACCACTCCAAGCAGAGAAAAGCTTGGGATTTTCAGAATCTAGAAGAATTTGGAGCGGCCTAAGCTAAAACACCACCTGGTAAGTTCAAGGGTTGCTGTCCCCAGCAGCTGTCTCACCACCTCTCCTTGCCCAGATGTGTTCAGGGAGGATGGAACAGCAGGGGAAGCAAATCCTGAAGTGCAGCAGATGGTCCCAATTTCGCATTAACTCTCTGTTAGAACCGGTGGCAGCCCAGGAGCCTTTTTCCATGATGTTCCCAGGTCCTGGCTGCAGAGGTACCTGTGATATCCCTACCAGGGACGCCCACTTCCTCCACCTCCTCCTGCAGCTGAGACTCTGAGAAAGCCACTTTGCTGCTATTTTATTTTCCCCAAACATATCAGTCTCAGAGAAGATATTTTCTCCCGTCACAGATTTTCCCTCAATAAAATGTGACATTTTCCTGCCTTCACCCATTTATTGCACAACATGAGCTCATTCTCTGGTGCCGATTTACATGCAGAACTTTTCAAATTTGTTTTATTTTTAATTGGGGAAGGAACTCTGCTGCTTTGGTTGCATCCTGACAATTTAAAACCCTGGAGCGAGCTGTTTACAGACTGCCGGATTTCTGTTTAGCGCTCTCCACATCTCCCTTCAAACCTCAGTCTTCCTTTATAACCTTGGAAAAAATCACAGGGGGATTATTCGAGGAGTTTATATTAACTTGGACCACGCGTTTCCCCTTGGCTCAGCTGCCTGTAAAATGGGAATAAGGAGAGCTGCTCTATTACCTGTGGGGCAGCTCTGTCTCTCACAATCAACCTGTGCAGCACTTGGCATGAGGATTCCTGACGTCAGGGTGGGACGTTTGGGCAGCTGTAGGAATGTGATGACAAATAAGATTTGCAGGAGAGGTAGATGAGATCTTGTTAGCTCTCGGGCAGAGGTGATAATAGATAAGATAAAACCGACATGCCCACGCTGCTGTAAAACATGAAGGGTCGGGCCACTCTCCTGTACCAATTTGCAGCAGAGTACGATGAAACCCCGGAGAATGTCCCAGGGAAATAGGTGCTACTCCAAGCACAGTGTGAGGACCTGCTTATTTACTGATGGCAGAAAGTGTGGAAGCAGCTGCAAGGAGCCATCAACCTGTGATTGCCCTGGAAAACAATCCCGTCTCCCTGCCTTCCCACGATCAAGGCTGGAGGGAAATCAATCCAGAGCTGAGATTGGACACAGTGATACAATATTTATGGCTCTGGCACTCGAGCCAGGCACTGCCTGCTGAGGAGGGGATGAAGTGCAGCTCCTGGAGTGTCCCATGGGTGTCAGAGTCATGTTCAAATGGAGTGGGATCTGCCTGCATCCATGGAGCCTGCCCTCTCTGTCAGCTCTGTTCTAGCCAAGGGATTTAGTGCAAAGCCTTAAATACATCACTCTCCTACAATTCCACCAACGTTTCCATGTGCCTGAAAACAAGACAAGGAATAGGGTTCCAGACATAATAATTCCTGTTCTTCCAGGGAACTCCCCTGACCTGGGCAGGTGTTCCATGCATGGCCCCCCTGCAGTGACCACTGCCAATAAACCCCTGTCCTGCCATTCCACAGACTTGATGGCCCCACTGTCCTGGGCCCAACACTGGAGCTGCCTGGGAAAGGCAGCTGGGAGCTGGATGTGACCTCCACAGTGGAGCCTTCCAGCCACTGTGACAGAGGAGACACAGGCAGGGTGTAGCAATGGAGGGGAGGAGCAAATGGATCCTGCCAGAACATTCCAAGGTTTATCAGGGCTTTGCATTTCCTTTAAACCAACGTGAACACTGCTGAGCACCCAACTCCTTGCTTTGCCTGCTGAAAGCATCAAAGAGATGCTCATCCTGGCACACACATGCCAGGGGGAATGAACAAGGTGGGCACGGAGGGAGCACGGAGGGTAAGTCCAAAATTCCAGACACCAACCCTAAAAGCCTATTAGAAATAGCCAAACCACCCCTGCCCCATCAACCCAACCACCAGCCCAGCAACACCTCCCAGTCAAGCCATGGTGATGCTCCAAGAGCATGGAAAACAGCAATGGGGCATCCAGCCAATCTTTCCCACACACATCATCAGCAAGGGCACCATTCCCCCTCCCAAGCCACCACCCCCTCCATCTCCAGAATTTATAGGGCTGTCCCAGTGACACACCGTCTCCGTAACTGCAGAATGGCAGTTGTAAAAAATCCCATTTGCCAGCGTATTAGAATCCTATTAGCGCTCCCGGCGGAGAAATAACGCCGGCCCTCCTGGCGGGATTAAAGGGACTAGGACTCAGCCTCCACAGTTTTATAGCCCTCTCCCCCATTTGCTGATCAAACTGACAGATATAAAGCTGCAGGCGAGAAGTGTCCTTGGCCCGTAAGCCCCACAACGAGAAAACGCCTTTGAAGAAACCTGAGTGCCAGTAAGGAGACACCAGAGCTACCAGGAAAGGGGAAGGAGCCATTCCTTCTTCCTCACAGCATCCTCTCCAAAAACCCCAGTTCTGGGGTAGGCAATGCACAGGGACAGGGTAGGAAGGACAACAGGGCAGTGCCTCCCAGACACATCCCTGTGCAAGGCAGGGCCCTGTGGATATGGCCCAGCAAACCCTGACTCGTCTCTTGGTTGTTTAAAGGACCTGTTGTCACAAACACAGGAGGTTGTATAATTACTGAATGGATCACTCATAAGTATCTATTGATTGTCTGGGAATTATGCAGGGGAAAATGGCTATTTCATAAAGCCAAGCCCCATCCCCAGAACTGCTCAAGGCCAGGCTGGATGGAGCTTGGAGCAATGTGTTCTAATGGAAGGTGTCCCTGCCCTTGGCAAGGGGTGGAGCAAAATTATCTTAAGGGTCTCTTCCAACCCAAACCAATTTTTGATCCTCCCTTACACCCAAAACCAGCCTCAGATACATTTCACATGCAACAGGCTCCTCCAACACACCTCCCTGCAAAATATCCTCCTTCTTTTTGTAGCCCTCGGCACAAGAATGCTGAGGCAGAGCAGGGCTGAAAATACCTCAGCACAAGGAAGGGTTGGGTTTTATTCCCTCCAAAGACACAGACAGCACACAAATACTCCCAGGGTGTGTGTGCTGCCTTTTGGGACCTTCAGGACCTTCACTGCCTGCCGACTGGGAGCCCCTTGCAGAGGAGACAGTGTGGGGCTGGACTGGGAAGCCCTGGCAGCACTCCCAACTCTCCGGGTTCACCAGTGCAGCGTCCTGGGGAGAATAAATAAATAATTGCAGACTGCTTGCTCAGCGCTGCTGTAAATAGTTCATGAGTTCCAGGAGATTTATTTCCCTCTCCTCGCCTTAACGAGCCCACAGCCGCCATGGAGGGATGGGAAGGTTCACAGTCTGCAGCCACCCAGCAGGGCTAACAGGGAGCCCTGTATGCACAGCACTGGCCAGGGGAATTTTTGGGACCCATTTGCTCATCCAGCATCTCATGCTTGTGCCCATTCCCAAACCCAGGATTTATAGGTCCACATGCCAATGAGCAAATGCTTTTTCCAGCCCTCGAGGATTTGTTACGAGGTCCTTGGCGACGATCCCAAGTGCTGCTTGCCTTCCCCCTGAGATGGCTCTATCCAGCAGCCATTAGGAAGACACTTCCCAAGAGATTTACAGCGTGGTCTCACACAAGCCCAGGAGACCCAGTCGGGCTCCCAGGGAAACAGTCTGTCCCCAAGGGATTGGCAGTGCCAAGAGGACACGGGAAGTATTAAGAGCTAATGAAGAGGTATAAGTGTGGCAGCCACCCCAGGGACAAACACAGCTGAGGACTGCACAAGGAGCCGACTATTCATCCAAGCTTTCATTTTGAGGTCCCTGCTTTATTTCCAAAGCAAACTTGGCCAGACGGAGTTGTTCCAGGAGAATTTCTCCCATGTCACCTCTCCCTTGGAGCCATCAAACAAAGGGACAACAAAGTGTGTGAGCTCCAGTGTGCACCCACCCCTCCTCACAGCAGCCCTGGTGCTGTAAAGGCTTTATCAATCCCTGGAGCCATCCAGCCTCCCCTGCTAGGTCTCTTTATTATGTGCCTTGACATTTCCAAGGGTTATATTTCCGCTTGTGAGAACCATCAGTCCAGCAGCACACAGTAATATATGGAGTAATAGAGTCTCAGCACAGCAGGTTTAATCTCATATTGCTGAAGCCCCTGGTGTCCTAGCCGAAGTAAGTTTGTCATTAGGAATTCCTTTCTCCCGACCTTGTTTTGTTTGGGGTTATTATTTTACCCCTAAAGAGAAGAGAAACACTCAAGATTGATTTATGACTTTCCCGTTTCTTCCTGTGCAGTGCAAACTGGTGAGCTCCAGGCAGGAGGAGAGGAGAGGGAGACAGCCCAGGGCTTGCTCCCCTGGCAGCCAGCACAGCCACACTGTGCCACCAGCTGGGTGACACCTCGGGGACCCTCTTGAGCCCTGAGCAGGGTCAGAGCCCTGTGCAGCAATGACTCCACAGCTTCACCCCAGCAGATTTACCAGCAGAGCTCGGAGCCATGGAAGATTAATGATCAGCCCTGCTGCATCCACTAATTCAATGAAAAAGGGGCAAGGCAGGGGAAAGGAATATAATCAGGATATTTTCTACAGTGCCAACTTGGATTTGGAGGGACAAAGGAGAAAATAGGGCAGCAGAGACTGAAAATTTCAGAATTCCTCTGTGCCTTTTTAGGGCTATCCAAGGGAAAGGGGCGGAGCCCTAAAAGCTTGAAAGCATTCAGTGCAGATCAAAGATATACTGGAGGAAATAACCTGCCTGGACAGGAGAGGGGCCCAGCACTCCCATGCCCATGGATCATGTTCCTTCACTCCTTGAAGCCTCAAGTCTACCTCCCTACCCTAACACAACACTTGGGAGAAGATACCAGTACAAGACTGGTTTATTTTCTCTGGGTATCCCAAGAATCTGGGAAAGATCATAGAACAGAATCATGGAAAAGCTGGAGTGGGAAGGGACTTTCTAAATGCAATCTAGTCCTGCCTGTGCATGCCAGCACCTCCCCACAGTTCCAACAGCCGTGGGAGTATTTCCACAGGAGCCCAGAACAAGGCTGGAACACGTGTCTCTCCATCCCTAATGTGCTGTGCCCTGATGGCCGTGAGGATTTTCAGGCTGTTACACAAAAACCAGGATTAAATCAAGCCCAGGAACGGGGCTGGCAGCCTTCTGCAGCCATCTAAGGGCAAGAAGGCCCAGGGGACAGAGCAGCTTTGTGCTCTGCTACTGCGTGGCTCCAAAAAGGAGGGGATGAGGTGGAGAGAGCTGGGACATGATGCACGTGGCAGTGCCACATACCAGCCCCAAAGCCCCACGCAGAGAGGCTGCCCCACTCTAGCCAGCTCCAGCTGGAAAGCAGAAACACCACCACAGCCTCCAGATCCTCAGAGCCCTTCCCAGTCCCCTGGGACAGATGAGCAGTTCTGACAGGCTTTGTCTCAACCCCCAAGGTGCAGGAAAATTGGGGAAAAGACCAAACACACCATTCCCTAACAGAAGCACCAGCTGAATGAAAGGACTTGGGAAGCCTGTCCACACTTGGGGCTTTGGGAATAGGTTTTGCTCTGTTGTAGGAGCTTTACTCCTTGCTGCATTTGATTGCTGCTTTCCCCTGGAGCACAGTCATCCCTGAGATCACAGCTTCATGGAGGAATGAGATAAAAAGGTGCCAGGAGTGATGCCAAAACCCCTTAATCCATCCAAGGCTAGCTGACATTTCCCAGCTGAAATCTCTGGCTCTATCAGAGCAAGAGATGCTCTGGCAGGTACCACATAACAAATCTGAGGACATGGACACAATGTAAGACTCCACTCTGATGTCCTGGCCATGCCAAGGAGCTCAGCTGGCCTCTGCAATCCATAGATTTCCATTTGGGAAACCAATTGTGGAAGTTTAGGGGTGCCTTGGGGGTCATCCAGCTGCATCTAAGCAATCAGGAGCCACATGGACTTGCAGAAGACTTTTGGGGCAACAAATGCTGCTGGAAAAACCCAGTGGGAGTTTCAGAGCAAACCCATTGCAGTTCTGCAGTGGCTTTTAAAGCCTCCAGGAACCAGCAGGTACGAGCTGGAGGGGAATGAGGTTGAGCTGAGCGAGGCACCCTCCCGTTCCTGGGATGTGCACCCGCTGTGTGCTGTGATGGCAGCTCATCCTGGCTGTCCATGGCAGCGGAAGGACACCACTGGCTCATGAATATGCAGAGGCAGGGTCAGAATTAACATCTTTAATGAAATTAAACTTCAGGCGAGAGGCTTTTTTGCCTGACCATGGCTTGGGAAGCATGGGGAAAAGCTGTGCTGGAGGGAAGGAAGCCTTGGAGGCTGCCTGGCAAAAAAATCCTTCCCTCCTGCTGGCATCTGCTGTCCTCTCCCTGCGCTCTCCCCATCAGGAGCCACAGAAAGATGCCCATGGCCAAACTCTGGGGTGTGGGAGCAAAGAGGCCACTGGGAACATAAGGACCAAATATTGAAGGCATGTTTTATCTCTTAAACCATGAGGATCAGATTCAGTCACACTGCAGCAGCCTGGGAATCCCAAAACAGCATGGCTGGGATCCCTAGATGAGGCTGTGGACTCCTGTGCTCCCCCAGGTATCAGCCTGTCCCTCTGGCAGGAGAAAGGGATCCTCTCTCACCAGCAAACCAATCTCTGCTGTATTGATTCCATTTCAATTAACAGAGTTCCTGTGGGATGACAGGCTGGGCAGAACTGGAGAGGCTGTGGCAGGGCTGGTGGGAGTCCTGAGCCTACCTGGCAGGGAGAAACACACCCCAGCCCAGGGGCACTTCTTGTGCCTCTTGCCATAGCAAGAATCCCCAGAAAAGAAATGGCCTGAAGACTCGGTGTTGTATGAGAAGAGCCCTGTGCTGTGGATCCCAGCCCTGCTGCACATTCCTGTTTTCCTTGCTTCCTTCCCAATCCACTCATTTTTATGCTAGTCAGGATGGCAATCAGTCCTTCCCGTGGGCACTGGGACCAGAGCTCAACCTCACAGCGCCAACTAGAGCAACAATGCTTTTTTCTGGTGCAGAAGTGACCCCTGTCTTTCCTCACCATGTCCCCAATGGCAAGGGCAGCAAATATCCCACTGCCAGAAACACACTCCGTTTAATCTACACCAGCAGCCCTTTCAGAGGCTCCAGCTCCATCAATAAGACTTTCCACAGGGAAGTAATTTCAGGATCAGTGGCTTCTCTCAGACAGAGCATCCTGACCCAGCCCTCAGATGTTGCAGCTTCACAGCCAAGCCTTTCCCACAAAGGTTTGGGGCTGGCGAGCCCAAACCCCAGCTCGCTGTGGGGTGAGGAGACCCTCATGGCACTGAAACAGGCTGAAGTTTCTCCCTCTATTTTGTCAGGTCAAATTTACTGCAACAGGAGAACGCTTCAGGAGAGATTTGTCATTGTTTGTGGCAGTTTGGAAAGCTCCTAAATATGCTCTGTGCAATCGCGAATGTAAATTGAATAGAAGGAAAAGCAATTTGCGAGGCATTAAAATCCCTCTGCAGGTTCCTTTGAAGTGATCGATGTCTCAAACCACGATGTTATCTCCACGTAACCGAGTTGGGCAACGCAATCCAATCCCTGAAGTCATTCCCTTCTCAGGTAACTTATCAGCCCATGGAACACATTCACTCCCGACCTCTGCAGGCACCGCTGTGCCTGCAAAGAGCTCCCCTCCCTGTCTCCTGGGGCACCTTTATCGCTGAGGAAGGGAAGGGAGGGATCTGGCACGGCCAAATTTTGGGATGCACACACCTGGCCTGGCTGAGCTCCCTCCAAGCAGAATTGCAGCTTCTGCAAAAGAGGACCAGGGCGGCTTTTGCTCCTATTTTTGCAGGATGCACCAAAACCAGGTTGCACCGCTGGGTGTGAAGCTGTCAGCCTTGAAGAAGTGCAGCTCTCAGCCCCGTGGCCTTGCTGACACTCAGCTCCTGCACCCCACATGGACAGTCTGCAGCCAGACAGGATCACTGTACCCCCACTGCCCGCAGGAGTGACTTTTTTGGGAGGATTCTCATCACATCTGGTGCCTGCCAGATTTCCGTGTGCTGCGATCCAAGCCCCAAGGCAACACGTGGAATGGAGATTTGCTCTCATCAAACTCCTGGACCATTCCTGCAGCCTGTGCATCTCCACTGTGAAAAGGTGTGTGTCCACTGGATTAAGGATTAGGGAGATTTAAGAGCTCTTATGAGTTCTCACAAGATGGGAATTAGCAAAAAGCCCAGACAGCTCCAGCAGAAGCTGTGCCAAACTGCTGCTGGAATGGCCACTCTCCATGATGCTGTTTTTATAGGGATCCCTGAGTCCCAGTCCCTGGGAGCACGCAAAGGAAGTGCATGAGAAGTTGTGGATGCCCCATCTCTGGAAATGCCTGGAAATTTCCACCATTCCATGGGAATTCTGCTAATTGAAATGTAATCAATACACCCCTAGGCCAAGCTGGACGAGACTGGGAGCAACCTGGATGCTTGGAGAAACGGAAAAGAGAAACCACATGGAAAAAGAACGAGCTTTAAGGTCCCTTCCAACCCACACCTTTCCGCCATTCCATGAGCTGGGAAGCTGCTTCCCACCAATCCACCTGCAAGGAGCAAAGGGGCTCTGCGGGCCAGGTGCTGTTGGATGCAGCTGTGATGGGGAGGATACAAGAATTTGGATAGAACAGACAATGATCCACTGAGCTGAGCCTTCTGCCTCCCCCGGTGACCGCTGCTCGCGGCATCCCGGGGCACCCGGCTGCAGCAGGCAGATAGGCAAGAATTCCTCTGCAGGAAAAGTTTCTTCCTAATCATGTTAGCTGGAGCTGGGCCCGTGCCCTGCAGCAGCAGGTCAGTATCTATTTCAAAGCTTTCACTCGTGAAAATAAATTTAGCGTTAGGGCCGCGGACCTCTGGCGCATGGATAAGCAGGAGGTTTGGGGAGGGGGTTTGGAGTCCTCGGGCAAGGGGACAAAGCAAGGAAGGGGTGAGACAGCAAAGAGGGAAGTGAGAGAAAGGGTTAAAGCTCCCTCCTTCCCTCCCAGCCCAGGCAGAGGAGCTGCTCTCAATCAGTGTGTGATTGCAATCAGCGGGAAGGTGCCGTTTGCATTAAACAGAGCAGACAGGGGGAAAAAAAGACAAGACAGGCTGTGCAATCTGAAAAATTTATGTAAAAATCACAAACAACAATAAAAACCAGCTTGGTTTTTGGGGTTTTTTTTTTCTCCTCCCTCTGCTTCTCCTTGTTATTATATTCCCCAAGGGCAGAGAACTGGGATGGAGCAGGGAGCCAGCACTTCCCTGTGCTCCTCTGCCCTACCTAAACCCGCCCTACATCAAACCTTGCAATCAGTCCCCTTTACTACTAATTTTGCCTCATGTTTTTTAATTAAATTTGCCGCTTCCCTTCAAATACCAGTCAATGAACCATCCACATTTCCTCCAAATACCCTTGAAAATGTGGAATCAAACAACCAAACACAATGATACCCAAAGAAATGTCACTGAAGAGGCATTGCCCAGAGCATGAACGGCCACAGCAGGAGCCAGGGAGGAGAACTGGGATAAAACACGGAAAACTTGGCCACAGAGGATTTTCAGCGAGCTCAAACTGCAGTAGCAGCACCCAACCTGCTCGTTAGAACTTCAGGAATAAAAGGTAACGACAATCCTGAAGATGGCACTCCTGGGCTACCCTTCCCAAGCCAACCTCCCTGCCTGACCCTCCCCAGCCAGAGGGTGCCCGGCACCCTGAAGTGGGATGATTCAGAGCTCCTCCAAACCCTCCAAGGTGGTCCAGGTTGGGAAATGTGTCCTTCGCTCTCACCATTCCACAGCTACTCTTTGATTTCAAAGGTAGCTCCTGACAAGGGATTTGAGGCCGAAGACCGAGGAAAAAGCTGAGAAACTTCAGGAGCAGCAGTGCATTCTGTGAGAAGGCAGAAAAAAAGGGAGAAGAAAGATTTTTCCTTTCATCGATTTGACATTTGCTCCTTTTAGGTTTTCTCTCAGCAGCATCTCCTGACTGCACCACGAGCCAGGGGGGTCACCCATTCCATTTATTCACCTGGACCCCCTGTGCCAACCTGGGACCAATTTATCGCACCGGGACTCGACGGGAATCGGATGAACTACGACAGTTTTGCTCGGTGCTTCTCTTTGAGGGCTGAGGCTCGTTTGAACAAGCAGCTCAAAGGGAAGGGAAGGGGCCTTTGAAGCCCCCCACAGTGTGGGACTGCACGAAAAAGGCCCCTGAGCTGCCACTGAGTTGGTAACACCCTCACTCCCTTTGTGCCAGGGCTCACTCGCTGCTCCCTGGAGCATCACTGAGAGCTCAGCACTGAGCCCACACAAGTCACAGTTGTTTCACAGGAGTCTCTTCCCACCCTGGGCAGGAGAGAGCTTTGTGTGGGGCTGACAAGACTAACCACACCTCAGCTGGGCTGTCGCCCTCCCACCAACAAACCTTCCCAAGTCATTGCCCAACAGTGGAGAGGCTCAGGCCAGCAGCAGCAAGACCTGGAAAGGAGGAAGATTTCTGGGAGCAGCTGGAAGAGATTCGATCAATGATATGGAGCAAGAGCAAATCCTAAGAGGCATTTTCTGCATCACAAACCTCGTGGGTGAAGCCCCAACCTCAGCTACACCTGAACCTCCTCCATGTTCTCAGCTGCCTCACATTTGGCATTCCAGCTCAGCACAGGGACATTTTCTGCATTTAAATGGACAAGAACCTTATCCCCAAGATGAAAGGGGATGGAGGGAAGGCAGCGCTCCCTCCTTGGGGGGATGGCAGGAGCATAACCAGGCACATTTTTTCCCCCTTGTCCTCACATCACCTTGAGCACAGTGACTTCCAGAAGCATTAAACCCAGGCCACCACACGGGGCAGGGCATTCCGAGGGCTGCAGGGACGGGATCAGGCAGGAACGGTGGCAACCAGAGGCTTTATTAGGCTGGTTTATTTATTTATTTCCCCCAGCAGTAGGAGTTAGCCTCAGGTGAGTGAAGAAGCGCCGGCACGCAGACAGGGTAATATGTTATGGAGAAATCTTCTCTCTGTGAGCAGAGGGCTGGGCTGGCTGCTCCTGTGCTCTATGCATTATTTATGGCCCTGCCGAGCGCCGCCAGCCCCTTTATCTGCCTTCCAACGGGCTCGAGAAGAAAATGAATCTTTGACTCAGCAATTTTTATCCCAGTCAAATGAAAGAGAAATACACACACACACACACACATATATATATATACACATATATATTTAAACTGAATCCACTCTGGGGAGGTGACAAAGAGCTAATCCAGCCCCCTGAGAGGCTGCAGGTACTCGCTCTGGGCAGCTCAGAGTGAAGAGATTTAGCTCCTACATAAATTGTCTGCAGTTCTTCCCCTTCTGCTGACCTCCAGCCCCACGTCTGTCTGTCCTTAGGCTGAGCACAAACCCAAAGCCCGGCCTTTGGGAGAGCTTAGGAAACGCCTAACACACTCCAGGTGCTGCCATCAATTAAATAAATCTGCATGATGCATCACACAAATAAATAAATAAGTGGAGACGACTGAAGAGCTCCATTTTTTTTCCCAACTGCACATATACACACGTGCACTTAAAGCCAGTTTTTCAAACAATAAAACACTTGAATATTTTTTTCCGCATGAAAAATTCATCCTGTCTCACAGCCATCTAAAAAAGCAAACAAGCAAACAAACAAATAAATTCTTCGTGGTGGAAAACATCACCCAAATCATTCCTGATGATCTTCACCACACAAACACAATTCCCAACCAGCCCTCGATGCCCTGGTTGCTCCCACTGTGGGAGCGAAGAGCAGGTGCTACATCTATGAAAATAAAACAATGATAATAAAATAGAGGGTTTCTTGGAGATGGAGGCAAAGAAAAAGGGAGTCAGTCCTTTCTAGATCCCAGCTGTGTTTTTTCTGGCTGTGTGGATCTCCCTGTCAGCACAGGGAACCATCCGAGCCCCGTCCTGCAGCACAGCCACTGCCACCAGCTAATTATCACCTCTTCCTCCCTGCATCCAGGCTCTTTAAAAATAGTTCTTTTAATCAGGGCCGCTTCCCCCACCGGGAGCCGGTGTGCAATCCTGGCACCGGTTGCAAATGGGTGCCCCAGATCTATTTTGAGCTCCCCAGGGCTGTGGCTCCGCCGGGTCCCCAGCACAGGACACTCCAGCACGGTGCAAGAGGAGCTCGAGCTGCCTGAGCCACAGGGAGCACCAAGGAGGAGCAATTTCCCTTCCTCCAGCCGCAGTGCTGCTGGTTCCTGCAGATGAGGAGCCAAAGGCACTGACAGCCTCGTATCCAGGTTAAACCTTGGCTAGAGAGCCCCTGAGAAGTGATGCTGGAGACTTTTGCAGTGTGTGCCATGGAGATAAGCCGCTTCCAGGCTCTGGGAGTGGGGAAGGAGCTCCTCCTTTCCCTCCTTTACCTTAGAAATTCTCACCTGGCTCCTCCTCTCCATGATAAAAGGTGGCAGAAGGGCCAGGCTGGATGGAGCTTTGAGCAGCTTGGTGGAGTGGAAAGTGTCCCTGGCCATGGCAGGGGGTGGGACAAGATGAGCCTCAAGGTCCCTCCAACACAAACCCTTCTGTGATTCTGTGATAAAGTGGGTTCCTCATCCCAGGTCTCCACCAGACTCTTCCCATCCCAATGAGAACAAAAGCCAAAACACCAAAACAGGTTTTCCAAGCCCCAGTGTGAACACAACCACGGCGTAGACAGAGACTAACCAATCATAGAATCCTATGAAGTAACACTAAAAATATTGCCTACCACACTTGGAACATCACAAAATACCATCTTTTAAAACAGCCAAACCAACCCAAAATTCTCCCCCGGGATTTTTAATGTTTTTTTGGGAGGGCAGACGGTGGTTCAGATGCTAATGCTGAGTCTTCTTCACCCTGCCACCACCCTCCCGGGGTGACAGAGCTCCATGCAGCCATTGCCTTTGGCTCTGGGACAGCTCTGCTCTACCAGCTGGTGGGGGAGAAAGGTCGACCAAGTGACAGCCAGCACTGCTCACGGCTGAAATCCATCACCAGACAGGCGGAGCAGCCTGGGTTTTCTGGTTTGGTTTTTGGGGTTTGTTTTTTTTTTGGAGATATTTGTTGCCCATCTAAGTCCCTCTTAGCGTAGAAAACAAATCCTCTGCCACCGACCCGGCACAGAGCGGGCTCACAGAGGAGAACACGTTCGTTATCAAAGTTCGGAAAAGCCTTAAAATAATTGAAAAGGTACATAAAAGAGAGGCAGCGGAGCAGAACGGTTGGCAGTGCCTCCTGTGCTCGTTAGGAAAGGGGGGCACTTAACACTACACAGACAGCAAATTAGCCTTTAATCATCGCCTGCCTTCACCGGGTTTTATCTACGAGTAAGTTTGAGCCCAGGCACCTCCCTCGTGCCGGCAGCCCTGGGGACTCCAGCTCGCCTCCTGTTTATTCCCCAGCTGCTTTGTTGTCTCAGATCAGCAGAATAAGGGAGCCGTGTCGGCAGAAGATACTTCTGTGCAGCCAGCGAGAAGTTCACACACAAAATTGATATTCGCCGCAAATTATTTTGGATGATTTACTGGAATGTATTAACTCACAGCGACGCGGGGAAAATTCCAACGGCGCAGCTTGTCTGCCTCCCACCACCAACAGCACCACGCGGATCCCAGCCTCAACTTTCTATGGTGAGGATGAGGATGAGGATAGAGGGACCTTGGAGACAGCCCTGGGCAGGGCTGTGGCTCAGGAAGCTCTGACATGGTTGGATTTGTTGTGTGGGTGATTGCAGAGCCCCCAGGTTTGGGCTGGAAAACCAGACCAACCCAAGGCAGTCACCCCAAGTCACTCATCCTGCACCCAAAGCAGCACAGAGAGGGAGGGGATTCTGTCCCCTGGTGAGACCCCACCTGCAGAGCTGCCTCCAGTTCTGGGGCACCCAACAGCAGAAGGACGTGGAGCTGCTGGAGCCAGTCCAGAGGAGGCCACGGAGATGCTCCAAGGGCCAGAGCCCCTCTGCTCTGGAGCCAGGCTGGGAGAGCTGGGGGTGCTCACCTGGAGAGGAGAAGCTCCAGGGAGAGCTCAGAGCCCCTGCCAGGGCCTAAAGGGGCTCCAGGAGAGCTGGAGAGGGACTGGGGACAAGGGATGGAGGGACAGGACACAGGGAATGGCTTCCCACTGCCAGAGGGCAGGGCTGGATGGGATATTGGGCAGGAATTGTTCCCTGTGAGGGTGGTGAGACCCTGGCACAGGGTGCCCAGAGCAGCTGTGGCTGCCCCTGGATCCCTGGCAGTGTCCAAGGCCAGGTTGGATGGGGCTTGGGGCCACCTGTGATAGTGAGATGTGTCCCTGCCCAGGACAGGAGGTAGAACAGGATGAGTTGTAAGACATTTTTCAACCCAAACCCTTCCATGTTTCCATAATTCTATCTTGATTTTCTAACAGGTAGCAGGGGAGGAGATGTCCCATGGATCACACCTCTCACAGACCCCAGTTGCTCATGTTGGCAACCCTGGAGAGTTTTGAGAGGGACGGGAGCACCCAAGGAGGGCAGGGGCTCGTCTGACCCCAGGTCAGCTCTGCTACCTTCGTTCTGTTTGCAAGAAGCAGAGATAATGCCGCCGATTGATCTTTTTCAGCTCTTTTGAAATCGCAGGATAAAAGACTCTGGGCTTAACACTGCGGGAAAAGGAGCACGTCCTGCTGGGACAGCTCTTCCCTTTGTCCATGCCCTCACGATGGTGACTTCTGCAGTGCTCCCTCACCACCAAAATGGCACCATAAGGGCTCCTTGTGAGTCACTGCTGTCACTGGCAGGCAGCTCAGCAGAGGGTCACAGGGAGGCAATGGCATTTAGGGATTGCTCTCAGGCCAGGAATGCACCCGGCCAGCTCCACTCCTACCACAGCTTTGCTGACTTCAACGGGTTTACAAGAGGGATGATCTCAATCCCTCAATCCTGGATTTCCCTCCCACCACCTCCCTGGCCCTAAATATGAGCAGCAAGGGTGGGGGTTTTTTTGAGGGGAAGAGGGAGCCCTCCTGCACCAGGGGCTTCCTCAACCACCCACCCCCAAATGGCAAAACCAAGACAAAAAGATCCCTCCACTCCTTTCCTTGGGTGGAGGAGAGGAGGATGAGGCAGGCTGCAAGCTGCCTCCACATTTGCTCCATCCTGGGATTGCTCATAACCCAGCCTAATCCCTTGAGGAGCTTAAAGCATCCGCAGGGATCCTCTGCTTTACACGCTGAGCCCTGCAAAGCCAAGAACAGCAAAGGACACTTGTGACAACCACGTCCCCACCCAGGCAGGAGCTCAGCACCCCAGGATGGAGAACTCCTAAAGGCAGCACTGCCCACCACAACCCCCTTTTTAGGAGGAGAATATTGGCTCCCATCCCTCATCCAGCACAGCACCCTGTCCCAAAAGCAACACTGATTTTCATCCTCCATGATTTTCACCCCTGAGGTACAAATGTCCATCAGGCAGGAGTTATCCCATATTGACCCCCCTGCCTGCCCGCTGTCCCCTCCCTGCAGGGCACCCAGCCCTGCCAGGCTGTTTTCCCATGGTCAGTCCATGTAATAGCCTGTACATAACCACCTAAACGCTGCAAACTCTTTGAAATAAGCACGGAAATTGGTTTCCAGGCTCCAGCAGTTTCTAAATAATGGATGTTTAAGATAATAATAAAAAAAAAAAAAAAGAAAAAGCAAGTGACATACAAAGTGGATTCTAGAGGGGAAAAGAAAAAAAGGTGGAGCATGTTCTCAACAAAAAAAAAATCTCTAAGAAAACCTGAAGCAGCACAGAGGGACCAAGGAGCTGTGTCTGCAGCTGCCAATTTAACCCTGTGCTCTCGCAGCAGAGAAAACCTCATTTCCCTGTGCTCCCCCAGTAACTCCTCCTCACTTTATATTCCGCCTCGCCGCAGATGTAATATATTCTGTCAGAGCAAAATCTGGGCTGAAAAATGTGCTGGCCTTGGGGAGATGTCTGGATTGGATTGGATAGGAGAGAAGGGATGAGAAGGGTATGTGCCAAGAGCAGCCAGACGCAAGGGATGGAAGGGAACTGGAAGGCATCAACCTTTGGCTCTCTCCATTAGCCAAAAGACATCCCAGGCCACTTTGCTCTAAGCAAAGGTCAACTAAACTGCTCCTTCTTGTTGGCAACACCACCTGCATGACTCCATTTCAGCCACAAAAGAGAGTACTTGCTTAAATCTAGAAAAATTCCTTAATGCTGGGCTTGCAGCTGGAGTGTGCAAGGTGGGCATCTCCCAGAAGATCATCAGCAAGAAGGAGGTCTCCATGATCACAAAAATAAGGATTTTGGAGGCTGGGAACAGCTGGCAATGTGGGAAGGAGGCTGCAGTTCCACTACAAGGAAAACCATAAGAGAATGGAGGAACAGCGAATCCCTTCTCAGCACTTCCAGTGTTGGAGGAGGAGGGAATTCCCTTTTCCTCTTCAGCAGACATCCACAGCTCAGACATCAGGGATCTCCCTTCAAGGGAAGGGATAGTTTAGGAGAGCTGAGTGATGCTTCCCAGACCAGCAACAGGATCTGCCCAGAGCAAGACTATCAAAGCAGCTCTGGACACGCCGAGGGCAGCGGCAGCGACAGGGACGGATGTTTGCTTTAATTACAGCGAGTGTGTGTTACCTTTACACCCAAATCACCCACCCCCGCGGCATAATTCACTCAAAGGGGCTTTTTCACTCGAGTCAGCAAAATGAAGAGATTCAATTACAGCCTTTGACTGGGCCTGCTTATTGTTATTTATAATACAATACATCCCGGCTGCTGCGGAGAGAGATGTACAGGTCCTGGAATGTTGGCTGTCTTGGCAGTTAATTGAAACGCCGGCGCCTTGCTAGGATTGCTTGTCCCGGCCTCCCCGACACTGAGTGGTGGCATCTACCTGCTGTACCCTAATAGAGAGGCACTGTCACCAAAGGACACCCTGTGGCAGGAGCAGACCTCTTAATAGCCGCCTACTCCCGCGCTCCGAACCCAACAGCTATGCCGAGCTACAATGGGGGGTTTCAAATGAATCCTGGAAGAGCACTTGGAGGAGAATGGCTCTATTTTTGAAGAATGACACGGGGGGGATCCACAGCCATTTCCTCTGAATGGCTGCAGACCCAGCTGCACTTTATAAGCAAAGTGATGGATATTTTTTCTCCCCTCTTGCGGCTCCGTCTCACTCCATCTGCGATGGAGCCATGCTACCTGAGTCCTTTCTGTCCCTGCCTCGCCATTAGGGAGAGGATGCTGAGGTGGAAAAGGAACTCATTAGCAGCTACCAGGGGCACAAAGTGGGAGGAGAAGTGGTTTTCCCTCCTGGAGTAGGGCGGGATTCACTGGGCTTGTGAAGGGCTCGGCTCAGTGCCAAGGACTTCACAGCTTGCCTGGATCGAGGCACAGAGGGATAATTTCCCAGGCAAGCAGCATCCAACACCAACAATGTGGGCAGCAAACACCCAGCAGCACCTTCACAAATGCACACAAACCTGAACCAGCATTTTGTGCAATCATAGGACGGTTTGGGTTGAAAGACAGCCTAAAAACCATCTTGTCCAACCCCCTGCCATGTATAGGAACAACTTCCACTGGACCAGGTTGCTCAGAACTCCATCCTACCTGGTCCTGAACACTTCCAGGGATGGGGCAACCACAGCTTCTCTGAAATCCCTGTTTTATTTTGGTGGAGAAACTCAGCCCTGCAGCACCCACAGCCCCATGCTGGGGAGAAGAGGAGGAATGAGAAGTCTGGGATGTTCCAGCACTTTGCTGGGCTGTCACCTGCTCCTGGGTGCTCCACAGAAAGGTTTGGGACTGCCACTGGAGTTTCTTCATGAGGATTTGCCAGCAGCCAAGGAAATTAATTAAAATCTGCTGTGCCTTAGAATCAGAGTCACATTTAGGTTGGAAAAGCCTTCTGAGATCATTAAGTCTCACCATTCCCCCAGCACTGCCAAGGCCACCATTAAATCATACCCCCAAGTGCCACATCTATGCCTTTTAAATCCCTCCAGGAATGGGGACTCCACCATTGACAGCCTATCCCAGTGCTTGATATCCCTTTGGATGAGGGATTTTTTCCTATTTTTGATTTAAGACAGAATGCCTTTGGCCTTCTTGGCCACCTGGGCACCTGCTGACTCATATTCAGCCTCCACACAAGTGCTTCCCCCCAAAGTGCCACCAGTGGAAGAAACAGCTGTGAAGGAGTAGGGCTGGTAATGTTGGAGGGCACATGGGGCTCCTGGGACTGTCCTGGATCCAGCCCCTCCCCTAACAGGGCAGGTGGGGCCTCTAACTTAATCCATGAATGGGAATAATGCTCAGATGAGCCGTGCCAAGAAGGTGGGAATGTAGATCCAGCCAGCCAAGAGGGTTTTTTTGATGGTCCATCAACTGGAAACCGTGGAAGAACTCAATGAAGAGCAAAGGTGAAAACAGGGGCAGGGTCAGCCAGGAGGAGAGACTTTCTGCACCAGCAGGATGGCGAGATGACATCTTTCCTACCAAGCTTTCAGCTCTGACTGTAAACACTCAACTAACCTTATTATTATTATTTTTATGTGCCTATAACTTGCTTCAATGACCTGAAACAAAGCTGTGGTTTTCAGCGGCAACCATCTGAGCGCCTCCGATTTTTTTTTTCCTTTTTTTTTCCCCTTCCACTTTGCAGAAACATTCCTGCTCCTTTTAGGTGGTGTGGGCTGTGCTCCAGGCAGCCCTATCCA
This sequence comes from Sterrhoptilus dennistouni, assembly GCA_013397095.1. Taxonomy (NCBI): domain Eukaryota; kingdom Metazoa; phylum Chordata; class Aves; order Passeriformes; family Zosteropidae; genus Sterrhoptilus; species Sterrhoptilus dennistouni. The sequence goes on along the minus strand of VWZU01007192.1, from coordinate 324,109 downwards.
CAGAATATCCATGGAATGCTGCCTGCCTGCTGCCTGCCTGTGTCCCTTCCAGCCAGCTCCTCGCTGCCTTTTGATTGATTGATCGGCGTGGCAGCCTAATAAGCGATAACAGCACATATGACAAACTAAACAACCATCTAATGAATTGATTGACATCCGAAGGATTTGACTTGATGCACAACCCCAGTCACAGATAAGGTTAATGAGGGAGAAATTAAAATGTAGCTCAATGGGTAATGAATACAGCATGTGCCTTGTTGGAACACATGCCAGATCCATCACTCTGAATCAAGTGGTGGTAGCAATTTCTAAATTATTTATTGCACCCCTCATCCTCCTGTCTCCAGGGAAGAGGCACTCAGACTGGCCTTTGTATTATTTTTGTGTGTATATATATATATAAAACTGTATCTTTCTGTCTGTGCATTGTGAGGATCCATAGCCAAAGAAAATTGCTTTGAATTTTGCAATTTTCATGTTGGTTTTTTTTTCCTTTTTGTAAACTCAACAGCAAAAAAATACAACAATCCAGAACCTGTCATGCCATTTGAATCATAATAGCTACAAATTCACTCCTCTGAATACATGGAGAGGCTTATTTATCAAATATATACAAGATGTCTGTCTCGTTGTTAACACACAGAGGTATGAGTAGGCAGAGGAAATCGAGAAAGTTTACATATTCACTGCTGTCTCCAGGGACCTTCCTTTTCCTCCTACTTCTTATTCCCACTCCCTTCCCCCAACCACATCTACAACTTGCTTTGACTTGCTGTGTTTCTCCGTTTTTATTTTTTTTTTCCTCCTTTTTTTTACCTCAAATGTGTCTGGCTGACAAAACTTAGGCTGTCAGAAATGATCAAGAGATGAAGTTGCCAAGGAAGGGGAGGGAGATTTGCATGGAGATGCATTTCCCCATGTCTCACTGCCTGCATGAGAGGGGATCTCCTCCGCCATCCAGGAGGAGAGCAGGGGACTCTCAGTCTGATGCAAAAAAACTGGATTATTGCAAGAATCTATTTCCACTTCAGGAAAGGGGAAGGAAGATTCACCAGAAATGGGTCTCTACTGGTTCCCAAAGGGACAAATACTGGTGGAAAAAGAAGTCAAGTACCATCATATGGGCTGTCTACATTATTTATTCCTGGACTCCAGAGTACTTGCAGCAGTGACCAGGGGATGGGTTGTCCAAAGGAGGAGGAGGAGTAGACAGGGACTGAACAAACGGCTTCGCACTGACACAGGGCAGGTTTAGATGGGATATTGGGGAGAAATCATTCCCTGTGAGGGTGGGCAGGCCCTGGCACAGGGTGGCCAGAGTCCAGTGGGACACACACCCACAGCGTTTTCTGTCTCAGGGTCTCAGAGGGTGCAGGTTCCCTTTTATCCCAATTCCCAGCCGCATGTTCCCCTCTGCCTTTCCCCATTGACAGAGGTACCAAGAAGGTGCAGCCTTCCCAAACCTCCTACCCCATATCCCCCTTATCCCCCATATCCCCCTTAGAGTTGTCATTTCCCCCAAAGTTCAGCACTTCGGGCTTGTGCAGACCCCGCTTCTCTCTTTCAGGAGAGCCTGAACTGTCCGGGCTCTGCATCAGACCCGCTGCTTGAGATTGGTGGAAACATCCAGACCCATTTCCAAGGCGTTATCACCCAGAACCTCACCCGTGGAATTGTTTGTAAGGACACGGGGACACATCCTCCCCATCAGGACGAGGAGGTCACTCCAGATGCCGCCGCAGAAGGCGCCTGTGCCATGGAACGCTTTCCTTTCCCACCAGCAGCAGGAATGTTTGCAGATGAGCAAAAACTTCCAGAAGGCTCAAGTGAAACATCCACATATTTTAGGTGCTCATCTGAACCCATTAGCACATCTTAATTGCCATCGGCACAGAGGAACGCCAGACTTTCCCCACGTCTGCCGAGTCTGTCTGCCCGCCCGGGGATGAGGGAGAAGCACCGACGCATCCTGCAGGCTGTGAGTTCGTTCTCCTCTGTGCGCAATCTGTCCCCGGGGCTCCTCAGCTGCTCACGGGAGGGAGAAGGGAGAGGGAGAGGAGCCAAGGCTCGTCTTGCAGCCCTTCTCTCGGTGAGCGCGCCGGGAATCGCGCCGGGGTTTGGCAAAACGCGCTGAGCCCAGAGAGACATCCCAGGGAGAAACCCATTCCCAAGGAGCCAGCGCCGGGGACATCCCACACATTGGGGACATCCCACAGAGCGGGGACATGCCACACACCGGGGACATCCCAATACACATTGGGGACGTCCCACACATTGAGGACATCCCAGACAGCGGGGACATCTCACACACTGGGGACATCCCAATACACCGGGGACATCCCACACAGTGTGGACCCCCCACACAGCAGGGACATCCCACACAGCAGGGACATCCTACACAGAGGGGACATCCCACACATTGGGGACATCCCACACAGCAGGGACATTCCACACACCGGGGACATCCCGCACATTGGGGACATCCCACAGAGCGGGGACATCATACACACTGGGGACATCCCACACAATGGAGACACCCCACCCTGTGGGGACATCCCACACACTGGGGACATCCCA
>VWZU01007192.1:282595-321301 GCA_013397095.1 Sterrhoptilus dennistouni | reverse complement strand
CACACCGGGGACATCCCAATACACATTGGGGACATCCCACACACTGGGGACATCCCAGGCAGCGGGGGCATCTCACACAGAGGGGACATCCCACACAGTGGGGACATCCCACACGATGGAGACACCCCACACACCGGGGACATCCCACATCCTGGGGACATCCCACACAGTGAGGACATCCTACACAACGGGGACATCCCGCACCCCTGGGACATCCCACACCCCAGGGACATCCTGTGTGCCTCCAGCGCTGTGGGGACATGTGGAGTTTGCCCGAGGGCACAGAGGCTTCCCCAAATCGGGGAGAGAGGTGGGAGCCAAGGGACAGACTCTCCCTGCCCACTCCCGGGCAGACCCTGCCGTAGGTGCTGGGAAAAACTTGGAGGTGCTGCAGAGCATCAGTTAATTTGTCATCATGGAAACAGCCAGCCCGGGTCAGTGGCTGTTGGTGGACGAGTCGGGAAGTGCTGCTGCTGGTCTTCTGTTCTTTTTCCTTTTTTTTCCTTCCTTCTTTCTTTTAAGGAATTATTTTTTTTAAGCTGCCTTGATAAGGAATTTACCAGGGCAAAATGAGATTACACCGGAGCTCGGAGTAGCTAAAAGCAGCAGTTTGCTGGGGACGCAGAGACTGCTGCTTATACTATCTCTCTATCATCACATATATCCTTCTATCTAATCTATCTAGCACCATATATACCCTTTAGCTCGCCAGCTCCCACAATCCCTGCCCTCTATCCATCATCCACCTATTCATCAACACACATCCAGCTCTATCTACCCAGCCATCACTATAAATATCCCATCCATCCATCTCTCTCAATCTATCTCTCATCAGAGAGACCCTTTCCCTACCCACCTGCCCATATATCCACACACTCATCCACACACCCCCCCTGTCTGTCCATCTGTCACCGGCAGAGCTCTCACCTCCTCTCCCCCATCCTTCACCACACGTATCCTCCTATCCACCAGCCCATCCATCACAGCCTCTTGCTGCAAGGGCCTCGCTGCCTCTCTGCTCCATTTCCTACCCGAGGGCACCAGATATTCCCCTGTGGATCGTTGGATCCACAGCCCACCAACAGCAGGTCCTCTTCTCCCACCCCCACCAGAGAGGGGATGGAGAGGGTGAGTGCTGGGAAAGGTGCTCTGAGCCAGGTGAGGGGACTCAGTGCTGGTGTGGATGGGGAGTATTCACTCACACTGCTGAGCTGGGATGTGGAGTGTTCACACTGCTCAGCTGGGATGTGGAACACTCACAGTGCTCAGCTGGGATGTGGAGTGCTCACACTGCTGAACTGGGATGTGGAGTGCTCACACTTGTGAGCTGGGATGTGGCGTGTTCACACTGCTGAGTTGGGATGTGGAGTGCTCACACTGCTGAACTGGGATGTGGAGTGCTCACACTGCTCAGGTGGGATGTGGAATGCTCACACTGCTGAACTGGGATGTGGAGTGCTCACACAGCTCAGCTGGGATGTGGAACGCTCACACTGCTTATCTGGGATGTGGAATACTCACACAGCTCAGCTGGGATGTGGAACACTCACACTGCTCCGCCGGGATGTGGAATACTCATGCTGCTGAGCCAGGCTGGGCTGTACTTGCACATCCACCAGCAGGAGGAAGGAGCAAGATTCTGCTCTGGGCAGGAGCAAACCATGGGAATGCACAAGGCACACATGTATGAGGAAGGTGCTGAGCACTTTCTACAGTTGCAGCAAGGATTAAAGAAAATCCTGATCCCCACACTAGGGAAGAGCATTGTGCCCTGTATCCCCCCCAGATCATGCCTAGCCCCTCTGGCAAGTGTAAGAGGAGAGGAATTTTCCTTGCACAGATCCGCATGTCACCAGGGCTCCAAAAATGCCATATTCCCTCCCCAAACCAGGCACTGACCAAATCACACCGTGCCCTGCCCCTCACCAACTGCCGGGCTGGCACAGCTCCTCCAGGCTGGAGCCAAAGGCAGCTCAGGCTCGGGGTGGTGGGGGGAGGACGCTGCCGAGTGGCACCGAGCCACAAAATTTGCCAGAGAGAAGAAAACACCCAAGCAGTGCTTAAAAACTGAAAGCTGTTACTTTAATTACGGGCTTTCTGCTTTATCACCAATAGCGTTCCTCACACATTCATCAGCAAACCTGGTAATAAATCAATCGCGGGTAGCCAGGAGCTGCAGTCTGGCTCCTTCCCTTTCTCTTCCCTGCTCCCTGCGAGCTCCCACACCATTAGTATGCAGTCCAGCGCTGCCAGTCTGTGCATTCCTCATCGGCTTTGGGCTGGAGCTGGTATCAAGCGAGTGCCCCCAGCACGGATTTCACAGAGGCAGCTTTGCCTGTGGGGAAGGCAGGCGCTGGCGGAGGAGGTGGTGGACGTGCCTGTGTCTCTCAGGGCACATGTGCAGTCCTGCAGGCTGTAGGGATGGTTCTGCATCCAGGGGGAATTTCAGGATGGGTGGGATGCAGGGATGGGGCAGGGTGCTTGTGTCGCACACCTGGGTGCAGGCATCAGCTGCTGGGCATGTTCCCACTCTGTCTGCTCCTTGTTTTGTGCCCAGAAATCCCGATCACAAGGCTGGGGTGGGGGCTGTGGGCACACTGGCTGGGCAGAGGGGTGACAAAATCTCAGCTACAAAATCTGTTCCATGCACAGACACCGCAGCACAGCCCTCCTTGCAGGACACTGAGGCTGGGGAGAACCACAGGAAGGAGCTTCCCTGTGCCTTTGCTGGGCCTTTGCACTCGAGGCTGCCATGAAAAGCCAGCTCTGCTGCCTGTCCCGCACCCAAAAAAGCCAAATGTTCAGACCAGCTGGGATGGTGCAACATCCAGTCATGCTGCCCTGGAGCTGCCAGTGTTATCTCTGCACACACCAACTCCTGGAGAGGACATTGCAGGTCCTGACTGTCCACAGCTCCCAGGAAGGGCCAAATCCTCCTGTCTGGATCTTGCTGGAGCAAGTGGGAACTGAGGCTGAGGATGCTGACCCTTGCTGAGGTCTCTGTTCATGGGCTGTTTGTCACCTGCCCTCTCCTCAACCTCCCGCTGTCCACTGCAGCAAAACCAGCATCAGCTCTGCTGCTGGAACACAAATTAAAACAACTCCAACTCTTTCATTTCCCCATCACCTCTGCCAGCTTCCCAAATCCATTTTTTCTTCCCATTTGAGCATTTCTGGGTTCACTCCACTGTGGCAGAGGTGCTCCCCTCTCCACTCTCCCCATGCCAGTACCTGCTGCTTCCCATCAGCCGTGTAAGGGCTGCACAGATGTGCACACAGCAGTCCAGATGTGCACGACACGTTGCCAGGCTGATGATGGAGAGGGAGCAGCCTCCCACCTCCCAAAATGAGGAGATGGGCTCCCTCCAATTGCTGCGGGAGCCAGTGTGCAAACCCAATTGACCTTGAATAGTAATTGGCCCTCTAATTAACACTCAGCAGAGAAGCAAAGGGCCAAGACTCTTTGCAGAGGAGGTGGCCAGGGAAGGGGAGCAGCCATCTCTCCGTGCTGTGTGGATGAAAGGACACATCTCCCTGTTTAACCAGGAAAATCCCTTCCCTGAGGCTCATCCTTGGGAGCAGGAGGCAGCAGGACATCCTGGGACCACAGTCCTGGGGAAAACATCCTAAGGCAGAGTCACTCCCAGCCCAGCACACACCCTCCCATCCTCACAGAGCCCCACACAGGATCACAAACATCTTCTGGGATCTCTCCCAGCCTGTTCCCTGCTGGGGAACAGGGAGAGATCAGCTCCAGCCCTCCCTGTCGGGGTTTGCATCTCCGTCGTGCACCGACTCCCCATCACTGTCCCAATCTCGCCCTCCCACACCAACACACACATTTCCCTCTGCTCATCCCCTCCTCTAGCCTGGCATCAGCAGCTCCAGGCTTGACATTTTCATCTCCCGGTTATTTACAGGAGGGCACATCCTCGGGAGCGGTCACAGGTGATTTCCCCGCGCCGGCGGCTCCCGCTCCGCACGGAGCCGCAGGGGGCAGATTCCTCACTGCAGATATCATTAATCCTGCAAATCCCCAAATCCCACCCTCCTGCCAGGCTCGTCCTGGGGAATGAAGAGCCACGACAGGCTAAAACTGCCAGCAGGAGCTCCTGCAGTCCTGGCTGCTCTCCTCCCTCCACAGGAGCTCCAGGGGAAAGTGGAGCCCCACAGGCTGGATCCTGCCTGGTCCACGGGCAATTGGAGCAAACAGGGAGGGAGTAAAACTCTCCCTGGCTCTGCTTCCCAGGCAGGGAATTGCTGGGATCACACCTTGTCTTTGTCCAGGAGCAGGAATGTGGATGAGTGAACACTGTCTCTAAAAACAAACTGCACTTCTTCCTCCCTCTTCGCTCTCAGAACAAGAGTTAAAGGTGCAGAACTTAATATCCAGCATAAACAGATTAGATAACTGGGGACACAAGCATCAAAAAGTCACCCCAGGACACGGCTGATTTGGATTCAGCAGTGGAGGGGCTGAATTCTGGGCTGGGCCTGCTCTTGCCTGGGGGGAGGCTGAAGAGCATCCCCTGCAAACCTAAACCCAGCCCTTAACACGCCTTCCTCCAAAGGATAACAAACTGATAGCAAGTGATTGCAACCACCAGGAACTGAGGGACATTCATCTGCAATGATTCCTGCCAGGAGCTGCCGGTGAACTGGAAAATCATGTCACAGCCTCCTCTTCGGAGCTGCTCCTGCAGAAGGGACACCTTGAGCTTCCAGCCCAGGTGAGCTCCATCACTGTCTGGCATTTCTCAGGTGGATGGTCACAAAGGAGAGGAAGCTGTGCCTGCAGCCACCAGGCTGCTGCCCTGCCCTGCCCTGGATCCTGGTGCCATTGCTAAGTCCCCATCTGGCAGGGATGATGTCCCAGAACAGCTGGGCTGGCCAGGATCCCAGGAGCTGGGCACCACTTCCACCCTCAGCAGTGCTCAGAGTCCAGCACACAACCAAGGCTGCAGTAAAGCCCAGAGCCCCTGGTTCACACCTCATGATGGGAGTGGGATGGGAAGGTGCCATCCCAGGGAGCTCCCAATTCCCAGCCTGGCAGCACACCCAGGAGCTCCCCAGCTGCTGCTTTCCTCACTCAGTTGCCTCCCTGGCCATAACTACTCCTTAATTATTTAATGTTTGCGAGACACCTCGAGACTTTCCACGGGAAGGGAGATGAACTGCATGACCTAAAATTGGTCTTTTCCATCTCGAACTCCTTGCATTTTATCCTGGGATGAAAAGAGCTCTATTAGGCAAAGTATCAGTATTATTAGATTTCCTTGGAGCCCTAACAAACGGATATTAGATTATTACTGCAGATGCATTTCTAAGGCACTCATCGCCAGAGTATCTGAGCATCAATTACACAGATTTAGAGATAAAAAATGCTTTCCCCTGGAGAACAGGGTACAAAACCCCTTCTCTTTTTGCCTCCCTTCCCCTTCTTTTCCAAATACATTTACCTCCCTCCCACTGCCTTCTGCAGAGCTGGAGCTGCTTACGAGGAAAGCTCTTGGGTTGATGGGCAACCCTGCAATCTTTGAAACATCTGAAGCAGCAAAAGCTTTTTGTAAAGACTGGCAGGAGTCAGCTGAAGAGATTTCAATGTGCAAATGGACATAAAAAAGATGCAAGAGGGGGGAATGAAACGTTGGATTTATTGTTCTAAGGACAAAGGATTTGCTATTAGATGAGATGACCCCACGGCCTGGCTCCAGCACCTACAGGTCACAGTGCACAGAAAACCCATCCTGCTTTTGGGGTGAAAGGGAAAAACGGAAAAAAGTTCAGGTTTGACTGTGCTGATAAGGTCTCTGATAATTCCCTGCCTTACTATTGCCATTATGCTAACCCCTAGCAACACCACAGGAACTGGGCTGGATATTGAACACACAAATCCACGGCTGGAAGTGCTTAAAGGCTGAAGAGAAAAGATCAAAGTCTGAGAGGGGAAAACACGGAGAAGGGGCTTGGCCAGGATCACAGGGCTGGGACCAAACTGCTCCTGGTCCCCCATGTCCCAGCACACACAGGGACCATGCCACACCACCCCTGCCTAACTCAGGCTTTCTTGCCCTTTCAGCTGGTCTTGCTCCCAAAAAGACTAAATATCACAATGAATTTTATTGCAACGCATGTTCTTTAATTTCAGCTGCTGGATCCAGAGATTGTGATTTGGCCTAATTTCACAGCAAAGCATCAAATCCATTCCTTTCCCCAAGCCTAGCCCATTCCAACCTGTAGGTAAATACTTCCCAGCTTCCATCCCTACCACAGTCCCCTCAACAAGCTGCCAGAAGAGGAAAAACCCAAACAAAATCCCTTAATTTTCTTTCCAGACCAGTATCCCATCCTCAGTGCAGGTTCACACTGCCTTGCAAGCCCAGCCCAGCTGCTTGGCTCATCCCAAAGCCCCTCCTGCATGGCTGGTGGAGACAAAGCTGCTGCTCCAGCCAGCCCAGCTTTGTGTGTTGGCCAGAGAAGCCACTGGGCAACAGGAAAAACAGCTCCACTTCAGAGAAAAGCTTTCAGAAGCACCTTCTGCTTCTATCCATGGGCAGGACTCTGAGCCAGGATATGGGTCTCCTTCTGCTTGGTGCCCCACCAGGACCAGGAGCTCTATGTGCCAGTCTTGGGAGGCACCTTAAAAATCATCTTTTTCCACCCCCTGCCATGGGCAGGGACACCTTCCACAAGACCAGGTTGCTCCAAGCCCCATCCAGCCTGGCCTGGAAGACTTCCAGGGTTGGTGAGTGTGTGTAGCCCTTTAGTGGTCAAGTGCAAGCTCCAAGCAATGCAGCTCTTGGCCTCCAAGTGACTGAACATCACTGGGATGGACCAGATGTCCCTTTGTGTGAAAGCTGCCAGCCCTGGGAGCACAGTCCCCAGGGTTAAACACTTTATAGGATAACTGGGAAGGCCCAGCTGATGCACAAGGGGATTTGGATGTAGCTGTGATCCTGACTCCTGCCCTACACAGGAGAGATGAGGGAGAGCCAGGGCCCAGCTCTGGAATGGTTTAAAGGGAGAGGGCTTAGGATGGACAGGACCCAATGCAGAGGGAGGGAGCACGAGCAGGGGGATTTGGCTATGGCAGAGCAGGGCATGGTGAGCAAAACAACCACAAATCCAAGAAACAGAGCATTCCTCCTGCCCCAGCACTGCAGGGTGCTCACAGCAGCATCCAGCCCAGGGGCTGGCACAGGGGACCCAACACTAACAGGGGATGCCAGGCACTGCCAAAGCTCAAACATTTAAAGAACAAAACCCATCACCCTCTTCAAATGATTTCACAAGTTACGAGGTCAATGCCTTTGGTCCTCTCTCAGTTTGACCTTGTGCTGCTGCCCTAAGCACGGCTGTAAAGGCACTTCCCAGCCCCAGCCAGGGTCAGGCACCAGCTGCGCCTCTGCTCATCTCCCAAATCCCTGCCAGAGCTCAGAACAGAGCCTGGGGATCTCACTGCTAAACCCCCGCCAGGACTGCAGGTCTCCTCCCCATCAACCCCACACAATTCCATGACCATCCTCACTGCCTGTGCTGGGGACTAAAAGATATTCCAGTTCATCATGTGCCCTGCAGAGATTTATAAAGAAGAAGAAGGGTATTTCCCAAAGGTTCAAAGACCCATCTGCTTCTCCTCTCCCGTAGCTTCCCCTCCATCTCAAGCATCTCTCCATGTTTCAGGAGCAGCCTCAGAAATCGATGCTCACTGAATCACAGTTAGATCCTTGGTTTATTTATTATTTCCCCAGCTTGAACTCAAACTTCTTCCTGCATGGCAAGAGCAGAGCATGAACCACACAGTGTTTCACAAGCTCAAGCACTGCTGGAGGGATGAGACAACAGTGAGGTGTGGGAAGGGCAGGACACCTTCCCTCCCAGCACGCTGTTTTGGATACAACCAGGTTTCCAAAGCCCAGAATGGTTTGGATCGGAAAGCACCTTAAAACCCATCTCATTCCAATTCCACACCACCTTCCATTATCCTGGGTTGCTCCAACTCCAAATCCAACCTGGGATGGGGCAGCCACAGCTTCTCTGGGCAACCTGTGCAAGTGAGGAATGACCCAACGCAAGCCAATGATCAGCTGATGAATGCAAGATCTGGGAGAAGAAGGTTGTCTGTGCATGCCTGCTGTTGAACAAGGGTTTTTCTGAGTATTCTTCTGGATTTTTTATCACCTGGCCTATGCTCAGGACACCAGCCCTGCTGCAATTCTCCTGTGAAGGCCAGATGAAGGAAAAATGCAGGCAGTTATCAAAAATCCCCATCAGCAAGGACAGAGGGACACCAGGGCACATGCCTTGCTCTGATATTTTCACTGGCAATGTCTCTCCATCACCTTTCCGCTCATAATCTGCCACCTTTCCCCCAGCCAAGCATCCAACACTTCACATCAAGGTTGGATGTCAAGGATGTTGGATGTTCACGGACAAAATCTTTGGAACAAGGGGGCAGGACCGGCATGTTCCCACCCTGGCTCTGCCCACAGCCACACTGGGCGGCTCACAGAACTTCCCACAATGGGCACCAGCTCCTTACACCCCCCACCAGAGGGATCCAGCCCCGTGGGGGCTTTCCCAGACCCCGTCCCCCAGAGCAGAGCCCTGCGCTCACCACTTCCAGCCAGGGCTCACCCCGCCAAGTTAATTGCAAAGACGGCAGCGCCGGAGCAGAAAGCAGCCGGCAGGGCTCCCTGGAAAAGCCAATTCCCACAACACAGAGCTGATGGGATTTCTGTTGGAAGAGGGCAGAGAGGGGCAGGGGTGAGGGAGCTGAGCGTGTCCCAGACAATCGCTCCGCCAGCATTAACATGTGGATAAATAGCCAGCGACGACATCTGCTGAGAAATACCTTTTCCCGCTCCACACTGAGAATTGCAATCTAATAATATCCCAACTGCACCCCCCTTCCATCCTTCCCCATCCCTCCCCCACCCAATTACCGAGCCTGACATTATCCGTCATCTTCCCTTTGTGTCGGCGAGAATCCAAACGCAGACGCCGGGAAATTAATAATAATTGTTGTGTCAAAATGCGGGATGTAATCAGAATGCGGCGTGGAAGCTAATACAAACACAAACAAATGGTATTTATCCTCCCAAAAGATCCCTCCCCTCCCTTCCCCAAGGCCGCTGATGATAATACTCATGGAGGAGATGAATCAGTGCTAATATAGGGATTAGGAATAGATCCCAAACCCCAGCCTGGGCTGCAATCAAAAGGAGCGCTCTTAATTGAAATTAGAGCTGGGATTTCGGTGCCTCTGCAGAGATGGGTTAAGCCCATCGGGGCTAAACAGAAGGGAAAATAAAAATAGCATCTTTATTCAAGAACAAGAAGGTGGGAATGAGAAGAAAAGATCCTCTCTGGCTTTGACACACCTGGTTTGCTCAGTCTTGGCTTTGGAGCTGGGTTTTGTCCCAGCGCCGATTCCCGCAGGCAGGGCAGAGACGATGCTCCCGCTTCTCCCTCAGGTATCTCTCTGCCTTTTCAGCTTGAGACAGGTTCAGAAAGGATATTTCAAGATCAAACCACACCTCCCATGCTCTGAGGGAACCCAGGGCAAGCGGAGCTCAGGGTCCTGTTCCCGACTCTTTCCTAAAACTTTTTGCTGCTCTGCGAGTGAAACGTGCTCTTTCCCCCGATGCCCACACCAGCAAAGATAAGCGTTCTCGCTTTCATGCCTTTTATTCAGAGGCACAAAAGGAGAGGAAAAGACCACCTGAAAAAAGGCACAACTCCTGCTTTTATTGCTGCTTCATTGTCCACATCCCCCTGCACCCCAGGGCCACCTGGACTGATATCCTCGGCAGCAGAAAGACAATTTCATCACCCTGCCAATCCCATTTGAACCATTTCTTCAGAATTCTTCCCAAATCCCAGTCCCAGGTAATAGGGATGCTCAGGAGCCAGGTGCTTTATGGCAGCATCTCACTTCTCTCCTTTTCCAAAGGTTTTGGTGATTAGTGACTCCTCTTCCTGACTCTCTCCCAGCCCTGCGCATCACCCTGAGTGATCCCTCTCCGTGGATGTTACTCAAAGGAGTCTAACACACATGAGGAGCAGAAAATAGGATCCAGGCACAGATAATTCCCATGAGTGTATTAACAATTCCTGTGCTTTAATTCCAAATTAGATTTTACGTCTAAAATCAGGTTTCTAAATTCTTGGCTTGGGCACTGTGCCACAGTCTGTGCCTTGTGCCAGCACACACAGACCCAGACTGAAAACTGGCCCCAAAATAAATCACCCAGCTCCAAACCCTCATGCTGCCAAAGGCTGGGATTTGGCTCTGACCTTCACCATTCTCGCTCCAGCCTCACACAGCCCAGTTGTGCAAAAAACTTTTGTGTTTCTCTTTTCTTTTTTTTTTTTTTTCCCAGCCAGGAAAATCCCATTTCCAATGCTGAGAGACAGAGAAAACCCTCTATGAGCAGCACAGACTTAATTCATCTCTTCAGTGGCAGCAGGTCCTTGAGGGCAACCCAAGGGCTTGCAGGTCAGGAGAGACTCAGTGGAGTATGGCCAGTTAGAGATGACTTAGATGCATTCCCACCCCCGGATTAAACTTTCCGTGTCTCCACAGTGTCCTCTCCAGGAAAAGCTGGCCCGACAGCACACAAGTGTTCAAAAACATGAAGGAACAAATGGTGATGCTGTTCCTCACTCCAGGATGATGCTGTGGGTTTTAGCAGCCTGCCTGCATCTCAGGCAGACTTGGATTTATACCCCGAGGCTGCTGACAGCTCTGAGGACCCCAAGCTCACTAGAGGGTTGTACAATCAACACACCAGGAAGTGATTCATTCTGCAGACACCAGAGGTTCGAAGACCACCCAAAAATTCTCCAGCAGCTTTTGTTTGTGCCTTCAATTACAAGTGCACCAGGATTAACCATGAGAGCAGACTCTGAGAGCAGCTCCCAGCTCTGAAGAGCCTGATTCATCCCAAACTGAGCCACGGAATCCAGTGCAAGTCTTTGACCCAGTCCAGAGATAAAATGATTTTAAACTCAAGCACAGTGTAGAAATTTGGCATTCTGTAGCCAGATGCCTTTGGAGCCTGTTTGCAGCAGGGCAGAGCAGCCCATAAGGAGTTTGGGCATGTACAGCTAAATGAGCTCCCTGAACTCTCACAGCAGGAGCAGATCCATCCCATCCAACTTCTGCTCCCAAAAACTTTGCCAGCGGCTCCAAGGCAGGAATCTGGTTCCTCCACCAGTGGCAGAGGTTGATGCCTCTAAAAAAGCCCAATTTAAGGACGGTGTGAAGGGCACCTTTGCAGTGCCTCTCTCCCTGCTGTCCACCAGACATGAGCGCTGGAGCCTCCACACCCCAAGGATGTGTAGCACAGACAATCCCAGAATTTGGGTTTGGGTTGGAAGGGACCTTAAAGCTCATCCTATTCCACTCTCCTGCCACCCAAGGCAGGGACACCTTCCACTGTCCCAGGTTACTCCAAGCCTCATCCAACCTGGCCTTGGACACTGCCAGAGATCCAGGGGCAGCCACAGCTGCTCTGGGCACCCTGTGCCAGGGTCTCCCCACCCTCACAAGGAAGAATTTCTTCCCAGTTTCCCATCTAGACCTATCCTACTTGGGTTTAAGGCCAGTCAGTGCTCCACCTAACGAGACTCAGCAGAAAAGCAAAGCCCTGAGAAACCCTTGTCCCTCCTGCCACCTCTAAACACGCTCTTTATTCCCAAGCTGATTTTCCTGTCTGTAAAGCACACTGTCTGCCCCGTTGGCATCCCAAGGCTGGCCATTATCCAGGCCCTCCTCCCGGCTCTACCAGCCCCTTGCCGAGCTGGAGTTGTCCCTACATGATCCCTCTGAAGTCACAAACGACGAGGGCAGAAGAGGAGCCGGGCAAACCCCACAGTGGCGGCGGGGGCGCGGATCGGCGGGAGCGCGGAAATTCATTCATACGAATTTGGAATATAATACCTGACACAAGATGTATCGCTGCTGCCATGCTGCAATCCCAGATAAGGACACAGCAGTAACAGATGGAGGAACAAGGCACTTATCTTGTTAGCTGATGGATTTATCTCTCCTTCCCCCACCCTTCCCTACATATTCCATAGTGTGCAGAGAGCCGCGTTCCCCGGCAGAGCAGCATATGGAGCACGAATTGATTTCTTCCTAACACCCCCTCCACACTTTAATTCAATAAGAGCTGGAGTGGCGGATAAACAGCTTGTTGTGCTAGGAAAATTTCAAAACAGTCAAGAAAATGTCAAACTGTCTTTTTTATGACTGTCTTTCCTTTTTTTTTTTTTTCTTTTATTTTTTTCCTCTTTTTTATTTTTTTTTTCCTTTTCATTCTTCCCTTCTCCTCAGATATTCAGCGAGGAGCTCCGTGTCTGGAGTGAGCAGTCCTTCCCTGGCAGACACCTGTACATCTCCTGTCAAGCCAGTCCATGGCAAAAGGTGGCTTCAGTCCCATCTTTGGATGGGAGTTGGGAACACAGCGACTCTGGGTAGGAGATTAGGCAGATGGTTTCATCTGGCAGCTCCCTTAATCTCATTACTGGAGCTGGTGGAAGTTTTTAATGTGATCTCTCTTTCCTTCTCTACCCTCACCCCATTCAAAATGCCTTTTCTCAAAAAAACACCCAGACATGTTTTCTTAGTGGTTTCTTTGTTAGGAGCAGATAAAAAAAATCTTAAAAAAACTATTCCATTTTTATTTTTGGTGTCCTCTCCCTCTCTATTATTTAGCTCTGAAAAGGAGGAATTATTAGAGCAGAGGAAAAAGCACAATTGGATATTTTCTGGTCCTTGCTCAAAAATATGGAGCCCTTTGGAAATATCAGGGACATGTTTCTGAAAACCATAAGGCGCCTCCTGTGCTCTTACCCTGCAGCCTCCCTTGCCAGTAAAGCCAAGCAAAGGCCGCAGCCATGGAGGTTTATTTAGGAATGTGGAAATCCAGCCCTTGAGGACACTCAAGGGTCCTTGCTGGCCTCCAGACCTCTCCCAGACACCTTGCTCCTGCTATTCCTCATGCAGCTGCCTGTTTCCAACCAGCCAAGAGCCTGAACTCGCTCCAAACACACCAACCATCACTCCCCTCCTCCCCAGCTCTCTCCACACCTCCCTAGCCTCTTCTCCTGAGGGATTCCCATGAGATAAAACCCTTCAGGACTTCTCCTTCCCATCCATGCATACACTCAGCAGATCACTTCCCTTCAACTTCCACGCAGAGCAGAGACCAGCACAGCCCCAAAGCTCAGCCTGGCAGCACAGCTGGCCTGAGCCACCCCTGGCTATCAGATCCCAGTGCTGGTGAAAGCCATCTCCAAGTGAGTTTGGAGGAGGAGTTGGAGCAGTGAAGACCACTCCAAGGGCCTGCTCTCAGGTTTGGAATAAATTGACGTGAACACAGGGAAAGAAAAGGGGAATGTGCTCCCAAGTATGACCAAATGGAAACCAAGTGGATTCCCAACAGGAAGAACACAAGACTTCACTTAACTGAAGGAATAAAAGCTGTGTTCCCGAAAAAATTAGAAGCTTCTCTGTTTTCTTCAAAACTTCTTCCTATGGAGTCTCAACATGGATTCAGGAGTGATTGTCACTCAGACTTGCAGGGGACATGCTGTGCACCCCTGGATGGCCTCAGCACCCTGGTCAGAATACAATGACCACCTTACCCCACACCACCAGCAATAGCTTCTGGAGGTCAAATGAGGAACTGGCACCCACAAACCCCACCCCGGGATGGTCCCATCCACTGGGGAGCAGAAACAGAGACAGCCAAACCCACGGGGCAGGCAGCAGCACAGGCCTGGGACTGCACATCCCTGTGGGGTGAGCAAGTTATGCTCCAGCAGCACCCAGAGCAGCAGCAGCAGCACAGGCTGGGGACACACTGTGCATGAGCTGGGATGGTTTGGGGTGAAAACAGACCGGCAGGAGGTGTCCAGGAAAGCAGGGCTGTGTCCTGCAGTTTTCTACCTCCCACCATCCGCCTGCTGCTGTGCTGGAAGGCGAGAGCTGCCTCCCCACCCCCTCTGCAGCAGAGCAGTGCAGAAGGCTGCAGGATCCTGCAGGGAGCTGGCGTGTTTAGCATGCAGGAGAGAGCACAGAGCAAAGCCCTGTCTCGTGCCACGGAGCAGCCGGCCGGGAGCAGCAAATTGCTGCTGGAAGGAGCTGGGGGCTTGGAGAATCTGCAGCTCCTCGCTGCTCCCCCTCCTCTTCCCATTGAGCTCTGGGTTGCAAAGTAGGGATGGGGTTTGGTGCCTGATCTACCGCTGCCTCAGTTTCCCTCTTGTGAGAGAATCCCACCACCCATCTTGCTATGGTCCCAAAGTGTCAGGGAGAGCAGCAAGGAACTCATCTCTCTGCTCCAGAACCATCCCCTCCTTGCTCCATGCCTTCCTTCCTTCCCACTTTCCCTCGCTCCATTCCATCCCTTCCTCAGCTTGCACTGGGCACCCACAACCCCAATGACAGTGGCAGCACCCAGGGACCCACAGATGATCCATCCCAGCACCCAGGCACCCAGGGGTGATGCCTCCACACACCCGGGGCTGATCCATAACACCACCCAGGGGTGATCCATAACAGCACCCAGGGACCCAGGAGTGATCCATCCCAGCACCCTGGCACCCAGGGGTGATGCCCCCCAACCAGCACCCACCCCACTCCACAGCCCCACAATGAGCTCTCCTCCTCTGCTGCAGGTTGGGGCTCAGCCCCTCCAGGCCTTACCTGCCACCAGGTCCCCTCCTCATCCCTTCCTCACCTCCCTGAGTGGCCACAGCAGGTGACAGCACACTGGCACTGAGAGCAGCCAGTCCCTGTTTGATGCTGCTGTCTCTGGTCAGCTCTGACCCCCTGCACCCACCTCCCCCCCTAAAAAGGACATGGAGAGCTCCTTCTCCCCCCACCCAGGGCATTTCAAACCTGCTCCTTTCAAAAGAAGCTCACGCAATTACAGCTCAGCGGCTGAGGATGAAAAGCTGCTCTTGGAGCATCCTGTTTTCTCTTTATTTCTCCCCCTTTTCAAGGCTCCTTTTCCCTCCCTTCTCATGAGGTTAAAGAGCTAAAGACCAACTCAGAGCCAGATAATAGAGTGACAGTGCCTCATAAAAAAGCAGACGGAGCTTTGGAGAAAGCTGGCATACGGTGCATTAGGGATTTCTGTCGCGGCAGCTGGGAGTAACAGTGACCCTCTGAACTCAATTTGCTCCACGGCTTGAAAACCAAGAAAAGCCTTTGGACTTTCAAACTCCTCCTTTGGCTTCCAAGTGTGGCTGTAGACTTTGAGCCAGCTTTTTTGGGGGCCCAGCGTGCCCCCTCACCCTGCAGCTGCTGCACTTGCTTCATATCTGGGGCTGGAGGTGGCATCCCAAAGCCTGCAGGGATGTGGGACATGGTGGAAAAGGGAGGATAAGGCACGGGATGGGAGCGACACTGAGCTGTGGAGATGTGGATTTGTGGATTTGTACATTACAAGGACTCAACAGCCGGCCTGCCCCAGCCCAGCAAGAGGAGAGGGACAAGGGGGGGGTACACGTGAAAAAAGGTCAGTGCTGCAGGAGAAGAGGTCAGTGCTGCTGCAAAAACCCATCACTTTCCCCTCTGCCTTCCTCTTCTTCCCCTCCTTCTTTTTTTTTTTTTCCTTTTTAAATGAGTAGAAAATTCTTCCCACTACGCATTAGCGCCCAACGTAATGGTGCAAAGCATTTTTCATTTATCATCATAATGCCAGTCAAACGAACCCCCTAATAACATAAATGCAAGAGGAAAGCTATTAGAGTTTATCTGTGCAGTGGCTTTGAACTCGTCCCCACTGCTCCACCAGTGTGACTAGAGGGGCTGGATGGAGCTTGGATCTTTAGGACTTGTCATCCTCAGCGAGCCAGAGATTTTCCTTACAGAGCACTGCAGCCCTGCACATGTTGCTGTATTGGTTGAATTACCAAAATACCAAAACACCTGAAATAACCCATTGCAAATGGCCACTGCAAATCCTCCAAGTCAGGCTGGACAGGGCTTGGAGAAACCTGGGATAGGGGAAGGTGTCTCTGCTCATGGCAGGGGGTGAAATGGGAGGGGCTCTGAGGTCCCTCCCAACACAAACCCAAGTCTGGGATTCTCCAAATTTCTTGCCTTTCCATAGCTGTGATGTGCTCCAAGTCAGGGCAACAGGGAACACACCTGGCTGTTGTTCACCTGTAGTAAAGGTCTCCAAATCCTTTGCCTGTTATTCCTCCCATGCAGATGTGAAAACAAGGATTTATTTTCCACAACATACAGTGCCTGGTCTCAGCTCTGCACCTCCTCCAAGGACCATCAGAGCATCTCTGCTCTGCCCAGACCTCCTCCTCTGCCACCCCCAGACTGTCCAGCTCTGGGAGACCAGTGCCATGAAATAGCTCTACAGATGCTGGTGAGGCTCATGCAAGAAAACCTCCCTATAAATAAAAATACTGCGAAAATTTAGGTCATCCCTCTATACAGCTCTTTGCTCTCCTTTGCTGCAGCCATTCCCCTCCCAGGGTTTCACCACAAGGACAAGAGGAAACAGCCTTAGGTTGCTCCTGAGGAGATTTAGGCTTGATATTAAGAAAAATTTATTTTATGGCAAGGGATGTCAAGCCCTGGAACAGGCTGCTCAGGGGAGTGGTGGAGTCACCATCCTTGGAGTAGGGATTTAAGACAGGTGAGGATGCAGCACTTGAGGACATGATTTGGTTGTGGGCTTGGCAGTGCTGGGGGAGTGGTTGGGTGATCTTAAAGGTCTTTTCCAACCTAAACTATTCCATGATTCAGTGACCTTTCACTGCTGCTTTGCAGTTCCATCCTCATCATTCCAGGTCTGTCCCCTCAACATCCCCCAGCCCCAGGATCCCCCACCATCTCTTGTCCCAACAGCTCTCATCCTACAGCAGCCCCGTCCTGGAGAGCCATGACAAAGCATTCAATTTTATACACAATAATTTCCTCATTAAGCCGAAATTAAATGCGTATTTCAAAACCTACGAGCGAGAGCAAACTGTTCAGTCTTATGCTTTATTAAACAAAAAAAATCTTTGTGTGGAAAGAGGTTTGGTGCCAAATTACGGCCCTGCTGATGGGGCTGAGCTATTCCCAACTGTGTCAGGAGGTGCAGGGCCCACACTGCAGAGGGAAACAGTGGCACCAGCCTGAAAAATTAGTTTACTCTTTAAGTTAAGAAGCCTATTTCACTCAACTTCAACAAACTGTCATGTTTAGCAGTCAGGAAACTTCCAGGGAAGGGATGTTGCAAACCAGCAGGAGTCCCTGTGCAAGCGTAACCTTCTCTCCTTCACCAGGCTGCTCACTGGAGCAGGGAAAATTCACTGTACAGATGATATTAGGAAGAAGTGTTTTGTGGTGAGGGTGGTAAAACACCAGCACAGGTTTCCCAGAGAGATGGAAAATGCTTCATCCTTGGAAAAGGACAAGGTTAGGTTGGATGGGGCTTGGAGCTGCTTGCCCCCACTGCTCCACCAGTGACTCCATGGATGGAGCTTGGATCTTTAGGACCTTTCACCCAAAGTTATTCCTCAGCTGGCCAGAGCCTTTCCCTACAGACCACTGCAACCCTGCACGTGTTGCTGTGTTGCATGAATTACCAGAACAAATACATAAATACCTGGAAAAGCCACTGCAAACAACCACTGAGATGTGTGGGGGTGTCCAAGGCCAGGTTGGACAGCACTTGGAGCAACCTGGGATAGTGGAAGGTGTCCCTGCCTGTGGCAGGGGCTGGAACAAAATAAGCTTTGAAGTTCCTTCCATCATTTTTGTAACAGTGAGTCTTTTTGGGGTGCAGCCACAGCCTTTCTATACCCCAGTCAGCCTCTCCAGTAGAGAAACTGCTTGAGAAGAATTCAGGGATCAATTCAAGCTCACACATCCACACACATTACAAGGCTGGCTCAGCAGAGGGGCAGAGGGCTCCCAGCCCCAGAGCAATTCCAGCAAGCATTTATTCCATGTGCTGAAGGTGAATCCAGAGCAAAAGAGAGAGAACCTGTGGTTTCTCTCAGTTATTTGGGGTCTGAGGTTCATGGGTGGTACAAGGGGCAGGGCAGGGGGCAAGTGACCATAGGGAAGAGGGGAACAGGACACCCGGCCCCATAACCAATGGGGAAACAGGGAAAGGGGATACCATGGGGTGGGTGATGGACTTGCCAAACCCAGAGAGAAGATTGCACAATGTCTGCCGGGATCCATGGGGAAGAAGCCTTTGGTTAAGCCTGGGGGATCTTTAATCTTTGCCTTTCCAAGGCAAAGCACTTGGAAATTCCTTTAATGGCACAAGGGACTCCACACGTTTTAAGATGGGATACCAAGAAATCCAGGCTTATTCCAGGCATGGATAGAGGGGTGGACAGCAGATCCACCCTGTGGTGTAGACGGGGACAAGGTGCCATCAGTGAAGCACATCTGGAGGTGTGGAGGAGCATTCCCTTGCCAAATCCAGCAGGTAACCCCAGGGATCAGGCTAGACCAGCCCATCACCTGCCCACAACCAGCAGCCATCTCCCTCTCTGCTCCCACAGCCCTACAGAGCAATAAAAATAACCACTGATACAATCTAGATGTGTTTCAA
Source organism: Sterrhoptilus dennistouni (assembly GCA_013397095.1). Classification (NCBI taxonomy): domain Eukaryota; kingdom Metazoa; phylum Chordata; class Aves; order Passeriformes; family Zosteropidae; genus Sterrhoptilus; species Sterrhoptilus dennistouni. The sequence continues at coordinate 302,708 of VWZU01007192.1, read as the reverse complement.
AAGCTCCACCTCGGCCTCTCAGTTTGCAGTCCATGAGCTCTGGATCATAGACTCTGCAAAAGGCTTCCCTGGCTGCAGAGGTGCAGCAGGAGCCAAAAGGGGTGGGAGGCAAAACTTGGGTGGAAAGAAGATGACATGAATTGAGAGAAAGGATCAGGGCAGAGCAGGGCTTGCAGGAAGGGAAGACAATAAAACCCAGCGAAGCAGACAGAGATTAATGAGTGTTTCCCAGATATGATAATTTCTGGACATCCATTAAATTTAATGTCGTCCTGGGCTAGTGAGAGGCACTGCAACTCTCTGACGGAGGGGAGGGCTCCTGGGGGGCTTGGTGGGACCCAGCCCACCCCACAGCACCTCTGCCTGAGCCCCTGGGTGATGATGATTTTCTATCAAACCCGTGTGTTTGTGCCTCCCTGCAGCAGCACATCCAGCTGTCACTGCTGGGCGCTGGTGACACGTCCCTGAGGACACAAGAGCCTGTTTTGGGAAGGCGTCTGTCAGCGAGCCCATGTGGTCCCTGCCAAGGTGTTGGCACGTGGGGACATGGCTGTGGCACCCACGGCCCTGCTGCCACCAGCTCCTACTCCACCACCTCCACAGAAATGACAAATTCCATCCTCTGTCAGTGGCTGCTCAGCCTTCCATGCTCCAGAGAGCAGCTGGGGGGAGTTCAGCCCCCAAATCCCTGTGTTTAACACCAGCCCAACACATGAGCCAGCCAGGGTTTAACTTCACCTTGGCTGGTGCCAGCACAAGCAAAGCAACACACACTTGTGGTTTCTCAGGCACAGCTGGAGGGGCAAATCCCTCATTCTCACTAGACTCCAAGGGAATAGGATGGTTTGCCTGAGTTATTTCCAACTGGGCCTGTTGTTGTAGGCTCAGACTTCACTGGGAGTCTCTTGATGCCATCCAGCCACTCTGCAACATCTCCATGTTTGCCTCCAAGCCCTGCAGGAACCACACCTGAGCTGCCACAGCCTGGCCTTGCTGCTTTAAAAAAACCACCACAAATCCCATGGGAAAGGAGACTCCCACATGCCATCTCCACAGAAACTACTCAATCATTGAATCCCAGACTGGTTTGGGTTGGGAGGGACCTTACAGCCCATCTCATTCCACCCCCTGCCATGGCCAGGGCCACCTTCCACTATCCCAGGCTGCTCCAAGCCTCCTCCAGCCTGGCCTTGGACACTCCCAGGGATGGGGCAGCCACAGCTGCTTTGGATAAACCTGTGCCAGGGCCTCCCCACCCTCGCAGGGAAGAATTTCTTCCCAGTATCCCATCTAAACCTCCTTTGGTTCAGTGAAGCAGATGGATCTGCTCCAGTGACCACCAGCACTCCCTGCTGAGACCCCTTGGCTCGTGACTGCAGCTCGTCCCCAGGTCTGCTCTCTGCTCCCAGACAGAGCCAGGGCTCTGGAGCCAGAGCTCACCCTGCACTGCAGTCCCTGTCAGCTCCCCACCAAGATTTGTGTGCTGTGCAGAATTCCTTATTGACATTTAAAGGTCTTGGACAAGCAGCCCTACACATCTTTGTTAGGGAGGATGGGAATCACTTTGCCTGAATCTTCTGCCTTAAAGTTCAGAGTCAAGTTTCTGAAACCCTGGAAACTTAGATTTTGGGGCTTTAAGCTATAGTAATGTTTGTAGGGCAAGATGGAGGATTCGGGGCATTGTCCAAGTCCTTCCTCCTCATCTTCTTCATCTTGGTTTCAGGTGGTTTTTTCTTATTGGGTGAAAAGGTCTGCATTGCGGGCCTTGGGCAGTCTATTATTGGGTTAAAAGTATAAACAATATAAGATGCTTAAATTATCCTGGAAAGTGTTAGAGACACCTCCATTTCCTACCTTGTTAGTCAGAGCTCACAACTCATGAGACTGTACTTTAGATAAGAATTAATAAACACTGAGTCCAAACATGGAACTGCGACTCCCGTGTGTTAATCCTGGCTCTAACACGAAGAAAATAAGATAAAAACCTCACACAAGTGTAAGATATTTCTGCCTGGTTCAGTGACAAGCAGCATGTGCAGGTCCTGTCCCTGCCCGTGGGGTCTGTCATGGTCACCAAACCCTCGTGTTCCTGGGGCACTGGTGCAGGGGGCTTGGAAAAGGAATCCAGTCCTTCCTACGCAGACCTGGACACACGTGTGCCACATGGTTTGGACAAGCAGTGAGGTGACCAGGATGGCAGCAAACCACCCAAAATGTTCATCTGGAGCAGGAGAAACCCCCTGCCCTGCCCAAAATGTGCAAGCACGAGACACAGAGAGCATGGAGAGGCTGCAAGCCGAAGGAACGGGTTTCCATCCCTGGGAAGCTCTTCTTCAACCAAGGACCAAGGGACAGAGGCAGAAGGACAGACAGAGCAGAGTCTGGCAGGACACAGCCCATCCCTGCCCAAGGGAAACGTTTGGGAAGGCACAGGGAAACGCCTGAGGTTTCCTGCATAGGAAACAGGGACTGCAACAGCCTTTAAGGAGGAAAGTAATTTTGGGTGAGAGTGGTGATGAAACGATCGAGTTCTCAACCCGATGGAAAGCCGTGGAATGTGGATAATGGACTTCAAAAGCCAGATTTCAAAAAATTCAGGAAGCTGGTAGATGGGTTCTCCTGGGAAAATAATCACAAAGAAGGGGAGAGCTGGCAGTTACTGAAAGAGACTTTATTACACACACAATAGCAGGCTATCCCCGTGCAAAGGCAAGGTAGGAATCCTAGGAAGAGGCTGCTGTGGCTGAATTCGGAGCCATTCAATGACCTGGGAATAAAAAAGGAGTAATGAAAATAGTGTGGAAACAAGGGATAATAATTAGGGATGGGTATAACAGAGCCACAATGGCATAGAGGGATAAAGTCAGCAGCACTTACATGCAAAACAAGTTTTAATTAGCAAGAGATATGAGAGGAGAATAAAAAGGCTCTTGGATTTGTTCAAAGGAAAAGGAATGTTGGGTCCGTCACCAAGCAGTCAAGGAAAGCATGTGGCAGAGATATTCAGAGCTTTGTTTGGTTATATCCGTATAAAGGCAGGTGTATGGTCAGCAGACAGCTCCAAAATCCATGTTAACAGGGAAATAACATTCAGACTGAAGCAGGGGGAGAAGAGGGGTTAAAAAAAATTAAACTGGCGGAGATTGAGGAAAGTCTCTGGAGAGTGATGAAAAATCGGGCAGAAACGTCGCCGAGCCATCAGCGCTGCTCTCTGGGAGCTCGTGGAGGCCAGCAGCAAGGGCAAGAAATCTTCATATCTTGAAGTAAAAAAACCCAGGAGCTGTAGGCAATCAGCTCAGCTTCAATCACTGGGAAGATACTAAAACAAACGATGAAACTATCATAGCTTGTAAGGCCCGGGAATTTAATAAAGTGAGAAAAAAAAACCACCCCACATCCACCACCAACATGAGTTTGTCAAGAACAGATCATGTCAAACCAACCTAATTTCCGCCTTGACAGGATAACTAGACTTGGTGGATAAGAGGAAAGCTGTAGACATGATATACCTTGACTTTAATAAGGCTCCTGATGCCAGTCCCACGCGGCACCTCCGAGGAAAGTTGAGGAAGCCCGGAGTGGATGTAATCGCCGAGGCTGGGGGCAGAGGGGAGGAGGGATAACAGCCTGTTGACAAAGCACTCTCAAAGAGTGCTTATCTATTATTTACAACCATGCCAGGAGGCCAACCTACAGCGGGATTCCTCCAGGGTCTGTCCAGCCCTGCTCTCTTCAACATTTACATTTAACTGCTTGCCTTACGGAGCCGGGAGCGCGCCGATTAGAATTTGTAGGTGGTGCCCAGCCAGGAGGAGAGGGGATGGAAGGGTTGAGAGGGCAGGACCAGAATCTCAAATCTCCTCTGGAAATGAGCAATAGGAAATCCAAGGCAGACGACCATGATGTGGTACATTTAGAGAGAAAACATTGAACACCAGTGTATATAAAGGACAAGGAAAACCTAAACTGGGGTGTTAGAGCTGTGCACAAATTATGGAGGATTCAACCAGGCTACAGAAAATGGCAAATCTTAACAAGAGTGCTGTAAAAAGGACAAAGGAGAATCGTTTTGCTCCACTTGGTTTAGTGCAGGGCTTCATCCCAACCTGCACACCAGGCTCTCAGAAAGGCAAAGGTCAAATCACTGCAACTTAACACGTTATCACCTCCCCACTGACCCATGCTGGCACTTTGACTTCTTCCCCAGCACATCTGGCTGCCCTGAGCCTGCAGCTGGAGGTTCCCTTTCTTCTCGGATCAATCCAAAGTGCGTTTGCCACAGTGCAAGACGCACATCTCTGATCGATGTGGAGCCATTGATTGCACGTCCCAGCCGGGACGAGCCGGGGTGAATCCGTGGAATAGCAATGAAACGGGCAGGAGATGCAGACAACTCCAGAGAAAGATGAAAGACACCAGGGTTTGCTTTGTCACTAAAAGAAGAGATTGAGTAAGAATTGACAACTCTCTTCCCTTACATAAATACCGTACAAAGCAGGAGAATAATTGTTTGCACATCCCTAACCCTAACCCTAACCCAACCCTTATCCCACAAAGGTCATTCATCACCAGACTGACATAGGGACCCCTCAGGGTCCACAAAATGAAAGACACCAGGGTTTGCTTTGTCACTAAAAGAGAATGTTGAGTAAGAATTGACAGCTCTCTTCCCTTACATAAATACCGTACAAAGCAGGAGAATAATTGTTTGTTCATCCCTTCAATGAGACAGAAGAAGAAAACACTGATTTGCAACTGGGATTTTACTTGGGATAACTTTGAGGCTTGTGAAGCCTTTGCAGGAGGCTCTATCACCACAGGGCAGCCCAGTTGCTCATGAAACAGTCCCACATATGCCCAGCTCCAGTGGAGGGTGAAATCAGCTGAGATCCACCCAACCCTTATCCTACAAAGGTCATTCATCACTAGACTGACACAGGGACCCCTCAGGATCCACAAAACTGTTGTAGCAGCATAAAATCTGGACCCCAGACAGTGGCAAGCACAAGTCCTCTCTGTGACATCCAGGAGCTCCATCTGAGAGCTCCCTCTCACCAGCAAGAGCAAGGGCTCCACTGTTTCAGACAGCATGACCCCACAAATCACAGCAAGACACACTCAGCACTTTTATTCTTTATTGTTACAGTTCAGACAGCTCCATTATTTATCCAGATTACTTATTCATGTTCCATTTCCAGGGACAATTCCATGTTCCATTTCCCTCTTCAGCGGATAGAGCGATCATCTCCTCTCCCCTCCGCTCTCCCCCAGCTCTTGTCCCACTTTCTGTGATATTTGGACACACATCACTGTTTGTGTAAGAGCATTGACTTTAACTAGAGAACCATTCCATCCATCCCAGGCCCCCTCTCGAGCCGCTCAAGGGTTCTGATGAGGGGAGGATTGAAAAAGCACAGCCCAAAATGACAGCTAAGCCTCAGACAGTGACTGACAGAAGCACTGAACATTTCCCGAGGCAACTCAATCAGAATGGGTTTTCTGGCCATCGTTAGAAGCTAAACCAATTCAGACAAATATCACTCCTACCTGGAGGGACAGCAAGGGCTCATCATTAAGAGCAAGGTGGCAGCTGGCCTGGATTAAACAGAGCTATCCAATGTATTTCCATATATCACCCTCATTTCAAGGCTGCACCTCAGTGGGCACAGGGACCTTTTATGCTTTGGCAAAGATTTGAAGGCTGAAAGGTTATCGTGATGTGCTGTCTCCGAGCTTAGATCACACCCTTTGCTCTCAGGTCAGACCCCAAGCACAACTCTACCTCCCACTCAAGTCCCCTTCACCAAAGCTGAGTGGGATTGAAGCCATCCAGACTTGGGAATCACATCCTCCTCCTGTTGGGGGGCTCAATTTCCTTGTTTGAAGCACTGACATTAAAGTTTCACCTCTGTGAGAAAGCATTTAGAGGAGGAAAAGTATTTCTAAATGGCAAAACATTACTGCCAGAACTTGTGCTTGTTCCTCTGCCAAGCCCCAGGTGGATTCTGCACCTCCAGGTACCACCAGCATCAGCTCAAACCCACATCTGCAACATCTGTCCCCTCCACCACTCCTCCCTGTGGCACCCACAATTTCCCCAGGAAAAACACTGAGGTGAAAGGAATTAAAAAAAAACCCTCAGAGCAACCGAGCGAATTCCCTAACAAAATGCTCAACTCTTGTGAAATGCAGGGAGGGCTCTCCAAGGGGTGATTACAGGCAGAGCAGAGGCCTGGTGAGGCTGCAAACAGCCCTGCAGACACAGCCCTGACTGACAGACAGCAGGGTCTGCACCCCGGGGCAGAGGGTGCTGAGCACCCCGGGGACAGGGGACAGAGCCAATGGCACCAAGCAGAGTCAGAAAGGAATCACAGGATGGTGTGAGATGAAAGGGAGTTTAAAGCTCATCTCATCCCAACCCCAGCCATGGGCAGGGACACCTTCCACTATCCTGGGTGGCTCCAAGCCCTGTCCACCCTGGCCTTGGGCACTTCCAGGGATCCAGGGCCAGCCACAGCTGCTCTGGGCACCCTGTGCCAGGGCCTCAGCACCCTCACAGCCAGGAACTGTTTCCCAAACTCCCATTCAGCCCTGGCCTCTGGCACTGGGAAGCCATTCCCTGTGTGCTCTCCCTCCATCCCTTGTCCCAGTCCCTCTCCAGCTCTCCTGGATCCCCTTTAGGCCCTGGAAGTGGCTCTGAGCTCTCCCTGGAGTCGAGTACCCCCAGCTCTCCCAGCCTGGCTCCAGAGCAGAGGGGCTCCAGCCCTTGAAGCATCTCTGTGGCTGATCCAGAAGTACTCCCAGCCCAGAGCACCAGCTGCAGCAATTTTTAGCAATTTGCTCGGTATCTCACTACTCTTAGTTACATTCTTAGTTACAAAAAACACAGGGCAAAAAAGCACAGATAGAACCATCCATCACAGATACAGATCAGAGACATCCTCCCATGGCCATCGCTGCCCTCCCGCCACCACCACCACTTCCAGTTCACCACCTGCCAGCAGACATCCATTTCCAGGTCACTTGTAGAGAGCTACAAGTGCAGAAGTCCTAAGAAATCACATTCTGAGTACACAAATACTCCTAGCTCCAACTTCCAGCCTCTTCTCCGAGCTGTCCTTTGAGGTGCAGAGAGATGCTCTAATCACTGCATCTAATTTCAAACACTGTGAGGACCACGTTATGCCTTGGGATACACAGGGAAGCCTGCCATTGAAGTAAAAGAGAGCTAGGCACTTCAGAAGTTGGAGTTTGGCCTCAAAAATGAAAAAAAAAGATACAAAAACTCCACTGTTAAAGTGCATTTAAAAACATAATGAGGCAGATTAGCAATCAAACCGAGCAGCTCGCTGGGGGCCTGATAAGTGGGGAGGGTTCTAGAGGCACATATCACCACTGAAGAAAGGCCAAAAAAAAAGCCTTGTTTAGAGTAAAAACTACTTTTGATCCAAAAAAAACCCAAAAAACAGCATGGAAATGCAGTTTTTCTCATGCATTTTCCATGAGAGAACAAGCCCAATCAGCCTTGTTTTAAGCAGAAATTCCGAAGCTCCCACCTGGAGTGTTCTGCACTGGGAGGGACAGGAAATTGCCCGGTGACACAGTAGCACGATGTACGTGACAACCTTGTGCCTCTCCTGGATGTTCAAGGCACTTTTGACTCATTCAGGGAATCACTTGACCCAACCCCACTCCAGCCTCCTGAATGATGCAGCTGTAAAAGTCTTGCTCCTTCATTAAATCCTCCTGGAACTGGGTCTTGGAGTTCTTTTGCTCATGAAAACAGCCCTGAAGGAGCCACTTTTATCCTGAAACATGGAGTAGCCACTGGGACAACTCAGCTCTAGGAATGGGCTGGGGGAAGGTGTGTGGACAGGTGGGGGGGATGGTCAGAGCTCAGCCTTTTCCTTCAAATATTTTCTCACCAATTCTTGACCCGAAAACTTCAGAGGCAGCCACATGTTGAGCTGCAGAGGCTGAAGCACTTGTTGCCCCAACTCCAAATCTCTCACTGCCTTCAGACCGAGTGTGAAAAACGAGGTTCACTCTTTTGGTAAATTTTAAGAGATAGATTTAATAAAAATTTAGGACAATTAGGAGATAAAAAAGCAAAGTACGGCCGGGCTGGGTGGCTTGGCACTATATCAGAAACATTCCTTAAATACCCTTTCTATTGCATCAGTTTGTTGAATATTCATATTTTTCCATAAATTTAGTTTCCATATTTTAGGAATTGTTTTGCATGGCCCCTCCTTGGGTTTGCCTTTTTAGAGCCTGTGTGTTCTGTGGCTGTGTCTTCATTATCACCTCCAGCCTGGGCTTTGGTCCGTACTGTCTTCAGATGAGAGATGCTGATAGTTGGTGTATCTATAGCAGGGTCTTCTTTACATGTTCACTGGGTGTTATCCCGACCAAACAGACAGTTTAAGCATAATATATAAACTACTACCACTATGCCTGATTTTCTTTACTAAAAGCAGAAATAAAAAACTTATATCCTATATCCTCACCACAACGTTATTAATCATACAGCACACATCTTGCAAAAAACCAACATTATAATATACATTTATAACACCAAGGGATCAATCCAGGATTTGACACCCATCAAGGTTCCATGTGCCGGGAGGCCAGCAAGGGATGACCCAGGGCCACCTCCTCCTTCTGTCTCACCATCTCCTGAGCTCTGGGCTTTGCAGAAATCCTCCTGCCCAAGACTGCTCTGCTGAGCTTGTTCCCAGCCAGATTCAGTGGCTGGATTTGTTCTGGAAAGGTTGGAAAAGAGGAGGCATCTCTTCTTGGAGGCTTGTGCAGTAACCACCTTGCAGAGAAGGGGTCATGCTCAACCCAAATCCCACATGTTTATAAAGTGTGGTTCAGGTTTATTAAATCTCTAAAGTCTCTGTACAGCTCAAAGGAGACTTCCCTCATGCCCCCAAACCCCTCTAGTGTCAAAACCAGCACATGATCAGTGTCAGAAGGTGCTCACCGTGCCAAGGCTGGAGCTCAGTGGTCCAGGGAAATAGGGTGGGATGTCTTTCTCCCATGGGACCTGGGGCCCCACCCATGCAGAGGAAAGGAGTAACCCCCATGCCCCTGTAGATCCCTTCCTGCTCAGGATATTCTGTGTTTCCATGATGACCACAATCAAGATCCCTGTCAAACCTTCCCAGCACAGTCTGGGTGGCTTTTCCAAGCTGATCCTCCCAGCCAGCACATCCTGTGCTCAGCTCCCCTCAAAACATGGGGTGCTCAAGCCTTGTCACTCCAGCTGGGGTCAGGGAGACTGAACACACAAGTGTATAATCCTTTCACATGTTAATTAAAGCACCCATCCACCCTTCATTCAAAGCATTAGCCATGCCTGTTTACAATTAATTATTTGGAACTAAATCAAACAAACAAAGAGAAAACACTGCAAGAGGAGAGAAAGCCAAGCAGAGCCAGGGCACTGCTGCAGCAGGGCGTTATCAGGGCTCATCCTTTACTCCCAAAGCAAGGCACAACCCCTTTTAGCCAGCACAAGGGTTTGCTGGAGGTGAGGACCCTGCTCCAAGTTTGGGCGTTACCTCGAGCTGCCTCTGTGACCTTGGGAAAACCTCCCTGCCTCTCCTTGCCTCGCTGCCAGCCCCTCACGCCACGACCCATCGCTGTGCTGCTCCCTGCACACCCTCCTTTGCCCTTGAAGTGTGAATAAAACACAAATAAATGATTTACACAGCACGAGAGCTCTCTGTTGTGGCCACTGGTGTGGGCAGGAGCCAGCGCCCCCAGCTCTGACCTAGCCCCAGCCTCAGGGCTTGCAAAACATCTGCAAGACCTCAGATTAGCAGAGAACAGACATTTCCACCTGCACAGAGAGCCTGGGAAGGGCTCCTGAATATTGCAAGGAGGGCAAGCAGCTCTCCTCCTGCTGCAGTGGAGGCTGTGTCCCCAACTGAAGCTCTCTGCCCTAGTTTATCTCCCCTTTTCCATGATCTCTCTCTTCATTTGAAAGCTTCATTTCAGTGCAGGTATGCGAGGGGAGAAGGGGAGGTGGGGATCAGGGAACCATCCTTCCTTTTCTTTCCTTGTTTCCCTCGCATTTCCTCCCCTCTCACTTGCTGCCGCAGCTACACTCCATCTCTTATCCCCAACCCCTGTCTCCTCCATGCCCTCTCTGCTCCCCATCAAGACAGGGTTTAATGTCTTTCCATCTCTTCCTGGGTAAATTGCAGCGAGTCTGCCGGCTGCTCGGGTGGAACACACTGTTTTATATGCGCCATAAAGGGAGAGAACTCTGTAAACAATATTATTTTTAATAAAATCCAAGTCTTTGGCAGGCCAGCTGCTTTTGTGTCTGTCTTAATTTAATCAGACGATCAGCTCTCTCAAGCAGCAAGAGGGAATGAAAAGCATTAGCAAGGAATCAGGGAACTGGTGAGGAAGAGACATGATCTCCATCAAGAGCTTTCTGGCCCAGTGTGTTGCAATGAGAGCAGGACCAAGTTTTCGGGAAACAGATTCCCAAAACAACTTTGTCAAGGTGCAGGAAGGACACAGGCACAGCTGGGCACAACACTCAGCCTGTAGTGCTTGAGAAAGAGCTGCTATGGGCAATGAATAAAGCCAGGCTTAAAGATATTGCAACTGTGACATTGGAAGGTGTCTGACACAGCCCACACTCCCCAGGATGGGAATTCTGCCCAATTTGGTGACCCCCCAATGCTTGTATCCAGGTACAGCCATCCAAACCAGCATCCATCAGGTCTCTGTTCATGGCCAAAACATAAACCAGCCTCGTCTGACAGATCAAAATTCAAAATCAAATCAATACACTGCTAGTATTAGGAATTAAATAATAAATTCTGCAAATCTAACCCCAAAATCCAGTCAAGGCTGGACACAAGCTGGATTCAGGGTCAAAGCTGCCTCCAAAGAGGCGGGGAGAGGAGATGGCAGCTGGAGCAAGGGGAGAAGGAGAGCAGCCCTGAGCAACCCCTGACACGCAGCATCGTGAGCAGCAGCTGCCTTTGGAAGGTGTCACTTACAGGCAGCCAAAACCTGGCAGAAACAGCTGACTTTGTGACACTTCTGTTCTTCAAGACCAAGCAACAGCCAGTGAGCATCTGCCGTGGGCAGACAGCTCCTCTCCCTGCTCCAAAGCCTCGGAGCCAGCAGGCTCAACACTTGGCCGTGATGTCCTCTGAGCCTAAACCATTCCAGATGTGATTCCTGCCTCCTCCTCATTACTCTTTTGGGGGATTTTTGGAAGCTAGAGCAGCCCAGAGCAGAGGGCAGGAATCCCTTGATATCAGACTGGTCAAGGGTTCCACTCTTCCACCCAAAGCCACAAATCCTGCAGAATAAAAATCCTCCAAAATCTTAAATAATAGAACCTAATTACAGACACAAAGCAAACAAATTAATTGATGTTTACTTGTTTACCCAGTCACCAAAAAAAATTGTTAATGACTTAACATGTATTTTTAAGATATTAAACCGTGCTAAGGCACAGCCATAAATATCCCCAGCAAAGCAAACATGGTGCTCGGCACTGCAAAGGAACTAAAATTAGTATTTAATTACAAGAAATCGCTCGAAGTTCTTTTGCTGCCATTAATCACTTTCAATTACGAATGTAATTATAAGTCATCTTTTCTCTTTGGGTGGTCGCTGCTGGGACCTGGAGCGGTGACCCTGCACTGCAGCTGAGAGAGCCCCACTCTGCTCACCAAACGACAACTCCTGCCTGCCTGTGCCAAGGGGATGGATCAATTAGTGCCTCCCCCAAGCTCCTGAGGAGCCAAGGGCATGCAAACAACGAGAGGGTGAGGGGGAGCACTGAGTTGCTGCACCCCCTCTGCCTGCCCCCCTGCCCCCGTGGCGGAATCAGGGCTGCGGAGACAGAGAAATTGATGTGGAAAACAGCCCGTCCTCAAATCATTAAAGGACGAGATGATAATGTTATGTCTTGCCACGGGGCAAATCAAAGCCTCGAGAGCTCCTTCCCCACGACAGGGATCGTTGCAGTGGGGACACGTGGCAGATCACTCTGTTAAGTGGAGGGTACAGCCAAAAATTGGTCCCCTCCATCTCCTGGCTCTGCCTTCCCCCTCCACCCGGGTTGCACCACGGTCAGCATCACCTTCTGGCAGTTACAGATGGAGCACGCTCACTGTACAAGGGGTTTTCAGCTATGGATCAGTTCTCAGGGGAATCTACATCGGGAATCTGTGAAACATAATTAAGAAAAGCAAATTTATTAGCCATAAGCGCTGATTTTTTTTAATTTATTTTGTTTTTTTCTGAAGGAGGTGGCAGTTTTCTTCTGGGCAAATTGCAAGTCAAAAATTAAAGCTGAAAACTCCCTCTCTGTTCAGTGCTCAGCCTCCTTAATCAGCTCAGGCTCCACTCAAAGAGTTTGGGATGTGGAATTCAAGCCCTGACTGCAGGCAGTCAGTGAAATAAATCCTTACGTGGAGGCAGCTGCTGGCAGAGCATCTCCAGCCTGGGACACCCCTGATAACCAGGACAGCCCACCATGAACTGCTGCCTTGACTGCCCCCAAATCCCTTCAGCCTCACAGCCTGCTCCTGGCACTGCACAGCACCAAGGAGGACCAAAACACAGAAGACAACTGGAAGATCAAATGGAAATGTTCCCTTTTGGTTCCCTTGGTACTTGTTCGCGGGGAATGTGATTAGACTGCCCTTATCTTGGTGGGAACAGTTGTTAGCAATAATGAAATCATCCAGTCCTTTTCTTTTTGAAACGCAGCCACATCCTTTGGCTCCAGGAAACAGGGGCAGTGACATGTGCTGTTTTCATAAAAAGCCACAAGACAACATATTTCATCGCAGTCAATTCCCTTCCCTCAAGTGAAGAGCAAAGGAAAGAGGTTTCAAGGATGACAAAAGCTTCAGCCAGAAGAAGGGGTTGAGCTGAACTTCTGCCCATCTGACACTTCCCAAGAAGTTGGCTCTTCACAACCTGAAGAAGTTTGGATGACGACAACCCTCGTTGCTTTTGTCTCTCTCCTGCTGCCTCAGCTGCTGCGAGGAGAACAGGAATCGTGCGCTGAATTTCCATGCTGACACGAACTCCAGGAGGATGACTCTCTACGAGGGAAAGCCCAGCCTCTGGAGGACGGACACTCCACTCCACGTGTCGGCCAAGAGTCCAAGGAGGACTCAGGCCAAAACCTCCACATGTTTCTCCCAACAACCACTCGTGACCAGCTCAGAGTCGGGACTACTCTTGCCAGGTTGTAAACCAAGCCAAACTCATCCTCACCTCATCCCCTTGGACTCTTCCCCAGCCAGCCCAAGACCCAAATTCCCTGCTGGGGGCCTTTCTCTCAGGCAGAGGTCAACCCAGAGGATGGCAGAAGACCACGTTGCCACCCGAGTGGACAACACACTCAGCACCTGAATTAACCAGGCCCCATCCTGTGCTGCCTCCTAATTAGCGGGCAGGATTTCAGCATCCTCGGGTCCTTGGCTGAGTCCTCCCTTCCCTCTGCTCCTCGCTTATTCTGTTCACTGAATTAATTGCCAAGCGCCTGCACCCTGGGTGTCTGCTGCTGTTGGAGAAGATTAGTATTTTTACAGAGGGGGAAAAAAAAGATTAAAAAAAAAGATTGTGTTTTTTAAAGCAGATGAAAGGAGAGCCCAAGGAGATGTGCATTTGACTCTCAAACATGCTCCTTCAAGTCTCCCTCAGCAGTACTTAAAGGCATTTCCAAAGCAAGACTTTATGAATGCTAAATGAACCCGGCGCCTTGTTCCTCTGCCACAAGAAAAGAAAAAAAAAAAACTTATCTTTTATATACAATATTTCCTTTACAGCTGACACGGCGCATCACGCGTTGGTACCACTTCAGACACCGAGGCTGACCTTCACAAAGTCACAGGGACACCAGGGGCTCCCTGGGCTGCAGAAACACACAGCTGGGCAGGGGTCAGGGTGTGGGAACTGACAGTGGTCACAACATGGATTCTCAGGCTCCAGGCAGAACCTTGAAGCCTGTGGGAAAGCCAAGGACAAAATTCTCCCAGTCTGGCCTGGGAAATCATAAGGAGGAACCCAAAACAACCTTGTAAATATGCTCCTCTTGACACTGGTGCTTTTCCAACTTGTTTGCTGCAAAGGAACTAAAATTAGTATTTAATTTATTGTTTACTGGTAGAGATGTTTACAAAAAGGTGGTGCCCTAAAGGACCAATCCTATTAATTGTACCCAAATATTGTATAAAAGAATCTGCCTTTTAATGAACTTTGTTCTAAGCCCTCTGAAGAAATTGGAGTTCTGTGTGTCGTTACATGAGCCCACCTGAATGGTAACAATATCAGAGCCCAGCTGGATCCAGGCAGACACCAGTGGGTTCATCCTGCTTTCCAGGAAGGGCCAGGTGAGACCACCACAAACGGGAAAGTGTTCCAAGTCTTGCTTTCCATCACTGTGATCTTTGATGACCCAGCCAGACCTGGGATGTTGGTTGATTTATCATCAACTAAGGACGCAGCTTGGTCAGGATGGGATGGGGAATGATGAACCAAGAGCAAAAGAGCAGCAGCCCAGCAAAGCAGACAGACACAGGAGAAAACACCCTCTGACTGTCCCGCCCTGAAAACCATCTGTACCAGCACCTCTGCTTCACCAAGGGGTGCTGGTGTGGCCCTCATTTGGGTGTCCAGCATCCAAACTCTTCCCCATCCCAGAAAGGACAAGGAAAAGCACATCAATGCATCCAAACACCTTTGGCCATCCGGGTGATCAAATCAAGGCCACCCACCAGCTCCTAATGGAGCAAAGAGCCTAACCCAGTGCCAGGACTGACCTCACCACCCTCACTGTGTGGATTTCCAGCCTTTCCCTACCTGTGAAATGGGGAAGAAGTGCCTTTAGCCTCCCACAAAACACCCTGGGAAGCTGGTCCGTGCTCTAAGGAAATCACCCACCCAAAGGAAGTCTTGGGAGTTTTAATGAGCTGCAGGCTGTGCTGTTTGAGCTTGTTAGGTGCTATATAATTGCTAAATATTATTATTATCTCTGCAGGTACAGCAGTTTGTTAGGATAATGATAGTGATTGACATTTCCCTGGCATCTTTCATCCCAACCAGATCCCATTTTACTCTATTATAAGACACTGTTCTGCTTTGACTCTCCATATGTCTCCAAACTGTCAACAGGATCACAACCAGCTCAGTGTTGCCAAAAGAAATAAAGGCAAAGTGGCTCATGAAAGTTCAGGGGATGCATCACAAGATGAGCAAGTTCAACTTTATGCTCAAGAACTCAAGTTGCACAGGTAGGTGTGGTGTAGACAGAGATCTACGGGCTCTACTTCAACATCAACATGGAGCAAAGCTGCAGGAAGTGGTCCTGGAAGCCTCCACAGCTCCCAAAAATTCCCCTTGTCCATCCCCTTTTCCTGGCAAGGAGCAGTGGGTACCATAACCCAACCACCACCATGAAAAATACATCCCAGGGACAGCAAAGCAGAGGGGCCACCGAGTGATTAATGGGAGACTATCAGTTTGGGATAGGTCTCTAAATTCTCATTAAGTCAGGTGCTGAGGCATCGCACATTAATCCAGAACATTTCCCCTTCGGCCCAAACAAATAAATAACTCGTGTATAATTCAGGGAGAACTGGGTGGAGCCATCTCTCCCCCTCTCTCCGTCTCTTTCCAACTAACCAGTGAATAAAACATCGCCCACAAATCTATTAGGCTAATTTTAAATCCTGACAATTTAGCAGCACTTCAGCAAGATAAGAGCCATTTATTAAAAGCCACAGTTCATTAAGCCAAATGCTGCTGGCGTATTTACTCAGAGAAATGGGGCTGGGCTCAGCTCTCACCCAGGCCAGAAGTCTCCAAAGGAGCAGGAGTGGTCCTATTTCACACAAAAAGAGAGCCCAGCATGAATCTTTGTGCACCTCGAGCACACATTGGGAAGCTGTGCACGTTTCCCACCACAGGAACTGGGTGTCCATGCTGCCTTCTCCCCTCCTGGATGAACACGGAGCAGAAATCATGGGAGACTCTGCAGCTTTGTCACCCAGAGCTGTGAAAAGTCCCCACAGCTCACATGGGGCCGTGCTTTGTACCATCACACCATGGGACTGTCCCCAAAAGGCTCAGCACTCCAATCTGGATGAGGATTTCACTGCATTGGAACCGTTCCATTGGTGGCAGGCACAGATTGGCTTTGGAGAGGGATGGTTGCTTCCTACCACAAGCCAGGAGAGGGCTACTGAGGAGAGACTGCTGCTTGCCCAAGGTACCAGATTGCACCGGGAGTTTTCCTTCCCCCAAACTGCCTCTTGACATCCCTGCTGATGCCCTGTGCTGTGACCATGACAGGGGGTGCTTTGGGACACTCAAAAAGGGCTGGAGGCTCCCAGGGCACTGCCAGGAAAGGGATGGACTGGCCGATGGGAGCAGCCCTGCTCTCTCTGTGGGAACTGGGATTTTTTTTTAACCTTCACAAGGGACGAGTTGGATGCTCCACCCAAACCAAGCGACCACAACCCGTAAAGCCAAGCGATGCATGAGCCCACCTCAGATCTAAAAAATCTGCCCAGCAAAGATGTGCCCAAGTGTTGCATTTCACTGGGGAATGTTTTTTCCCCTGAAGCCTGTAACCATGAGTTTGACCCTTCCTTCCTTTCTTGACCTAACTGCCTGAGGCCCAGATACCTTTTCCTGAGCAGGAGACTAGATAAGGCCCTGTTCTTCCTTGTTCACTCTCTTTCCCCCCTGGAAACCTTTGAGAATAAACACCTTGGACTAATCCCGGGGGAAAAACCTCTTTTGGAATCTTTTGTCTTGTCCCTGAGATATTCCTCCAAAGCCTCTCAAGGAACTGAGACAGCCAAAGAGCCCCAGGGGGTTGAGGGGGGATATTTCACCCAAGCACAACCCGGCAGAGCAAACATGGCCTTAGCAAGCTCTGTGCCAGCATGGATAAGCTTATTCCACTTGGGAACCACATGGAACTAGAGGATTTTTTATGTCCATTGCAACCCAAGCCAGTCTAGGATTCCTTAATTCTGTGGTTCCCAGCAGCACAGGAGGGAGAAATGGTGAGGGGCTCTGGGATGGAGCCAGCAGGGAGGAGGGAGCTGTGCCAGCATCGCTGCCAGGAGCTGGTGGCAGAGGGCAGTGCAGAAATCCCATCTGGCAGAGTTTGTGAGTGTAATTCCTTCCAGCGGGAGACATCCAAGAGACTTTATCAAGTGCAATTGTCCCACTGCGCCTTTCACCTGCACACACTTGCAAGACAGTCTGGAGTGACTGCAGAGTATCCCTTTACAGTCAGAGCTGAAAGGAGCATTATAAAGGTGAATTAACATTTAAAAAGAACGTAAAAAACCCAGAACTGTTCTAATGATGATTAATGGGAAGCTATAAGGGAGGCCGTGACCTCCCGGTGTCATTAAATGGATTGGCAGGTTTCTGAGCATTAATTATAAATAGCCACAGGAGTTTGAGTGCTTAGCAGAACGATGATAAATCCATGACACAGGCGCAGGGACAGGGGCCAGGCGCGTGGGGAAACACGTGCCCGTGTGCACACACAGCTGGGCGTGAAAGGGAACATGGGGTTTGCACGTGTGGCACACACAGGAAAGAAGCAGAAAGCCAAAAAAAAAAAAAAAAAAAAAAAAAAAAAAAAGGTGGAAATGAGTCCGTCTGAGGATCCTGCTGTGTTTGGGTGGATAGAGAAATGGGTAAATGATAAATTAGGCATTGCCAGTCAAACACATTTTCTAACTGTTTTATATCCCAAAAGCTATAAAAGCAATATTCCTTTCTGGCCTTATTGGAGCCATTTCTGGAAGGCAATCACATCTGTTTCCTCAGGGATTTGAGCTGAACTGTGCCTTGGCTTTTTTTTTTTTTCCCTCCCCTTTCTATTTACTCTCTAGCCTGTTACCAAAGCAGGGTCAGAGCATGCATACAAATAGGGAGGAGGAGTGAAAAACAAACAGCCCTGGACCAGTGATGAACAGACAAAAAGTGGCTGCAAACTTCTCATGGCAAAGCCACAGCTCCAGTAATCACGGACCACACAGATTTTGGGTCGGGCAGCTCCCAGGTTAGCATTTCCTCTGCTTTAATGTGCATCATTCCACAATTGCATTGATATTGCGGAGATGTGCATCCTGGGGCACTGCTGTGCATCACCTGGCATGTGCTGAGCCACCCAGCCTGCCTGGGATTTGCAGCACAGCACAGCTTTCTTCCAAGAGCCCTTGGAGAGACGCTCATGGATTAAAGCCCAAATCCCTCTCTGCATCCCACAGGGGCCCAGAGCCGCAGCCACCAAGGTACGTTTTCTCCCCAAAGCAGGAGGTGGGGTTTTTTTGCAGGAGTTCCTTGGAAAGGAAGGATCAGCAAACCATCAGAGCCTTCAGATGGAGGTGGGAATAAACAGGGGATGAATGGAGTGAGGACCTGGGGCTCGTTAATGAGCTCTGCCAGTGAACACAGTGACTGCAGAGGGGGAAAGCTCCTCTCGCTGCCAAGGGCAGCAATAAAAGGCTCCGGGGGAGATGCCAAAGGGGCAGTCCCATCCCTGGGCACCCACACACCCCCCTCAGCATTCAGGAGAGAGGCTGACCCGGCACAGCTCTGCCCCAACAGCCACATCCCATCACCCAGCTGAGACAGCAGCCCCAGCACCCAACCATGGAACATTCCCACTGGGATTGGGATCCCCATTTCCTCCAGCACCCCTCTGAACTGCTGTTTTATTTCTGCCCACTCTATGAGGATGCAAAAGCCCAAGCCAAACCCCCCCCACGCACTAAAATTTAAAATATTCCTGTTTAGATTTAAGTCTCATTACCATGCTGGGCCCTCCTGTATTATTTCAACTGATTGGAATATGGTGGCAAAGGAATAAGTTCTCCATACAATTTTCTTCCGATCCTATTAGTTGCAATACAATTACAGTGAATACATCAATTCTTCGTCCCAGCAGCTCCTGGAAAGAGCCACCTATTAAAAGCTGGCTTATTAATGGAATTGTACATCCAGGATTAATCGGGCCACGTTGGCCATTTCCATTTCTCACTCCACAAGTGCTTTTGTTTGCTTAATAGGCTGAAGTAACTTGAGAATGACACAACTTAGAGCTTCCCCATTTGCTTTGCATATCGCCAGCAAATTTAATATCATTTTCCTTGCCGGTGTCTCTCCGGGATAAAACCTGGCACGTGCTGCCAAGGAAATCCACCCTGCAGGGTGGGGCAGGGGAGAAGGGGCTTTCTGCCTTTGGCAGAGCCAACAAGGGGAAATTCCTCATTGATCCAAGGCTTTAAACCAAAAAGGAAATGGCAACACCAAAAAAATTTGGCCAGATACTGCTGGATGAGAGACACTGTGATATCATCCCACGAGCTGTTCAAAAGCTTCCCAAAGCCCCTCAGAGCATCACCCCCTTCACAGTTTGATGTGGGGGGTCCCTTTGGGTCCTCCTCAGTCCCTGCCCAGCCAATCCCAACCACAGGAAGCCAGTCCCATTCCAGCATCATCCCTGCACTGTTTCCCGGCTCAGATATTCCTGTGGCAGCAAAGTCACTGCGTGTTGGAGCACAGTAATACAGTATGACTTTTCCCTTTAATGGAATTTTTCTAGCCCACTAGGAAAAAAAAAAGGCTCCATTAGCCATACTACAAAGGCTCCTACTTATTAGTATTTTAGAACAGCGGCAAAAAAAACATTCCTTGAATCTAATTATTGCTGACAAATATGAAAATTGAAATCAAAGTTAAATTTTCAGCTACAGTGCCTCGTTCGGCCGCGGCTCGCCCGCTCCCAACGATTGCATCAACACATTTATTCTGCTGAGCAGGCTCCCAGATTGGGCCCCCCCATTCCCTGCAGCTCACCCCTCCATCTTAGGAGGCATTAACTCTGACATATTCATCTGCACAGCCAGGACACAGAACCAACTTCGTGTTTACCGGTTGTAAGCAGCCAACGGATCGGAGCCAGGCTTCCAGGGGATGGAGAAGAAGGGGAAGGAGCTTGTTGCTTGAACAAGAAGGGGATAAAACTTGCTGGTTCATGTGGGGTTTTTCCCCTCTTATTTTATTCTCCTTTTTTTTTTTT